>OZ024897.1:36737535-37292535 GCA_964017195.1 Siderastrea radians | reverse complement strand
AATCTACTCGTCAGTCGCTATAAACTCTTGCTTTTGCTTACAAACCGCAAAATACTGGAGTTTTCAATTGTAGCATTCTGAACCACAACCGGAAACGAGAACCCAGTGCATCGTGCATTTCGCAAAACACCGGCAGGACACCACGGTTTTGACTGCCGCTCGTACCGCGGGTGCAGTTGCCGTATGCAAGGATCTTCCGCAAAGTAATTTGGGTCAATCCCGCTTTATTTCTATGAAAGTGAATTTTAAGATTAAAAGCTATTAGGTTCGTGAATTTCCTCTAGATTTCTGTTTCTGATTGCATTGTCGGTTTCAGCCATATATTTCGGTATATAGTTCATGGCTGAATGCCATATAGCCGTCGGCACATACGTACGTGACAGACAGTATGATCACGCCTTAGTAATTAGGATACGTGTAGTATATTTAATAGCTGTAGTAGCTGTAGTAGTTGTAGTACCTGTAGTATGTGTGATATCTGTAGTAGTTAAAGTACCTGTAAAAGTTGTAGCACCTGTAGTACCGGTAGTAGTTGTAGTATCTGTAGTATTTGAAGTACCTGTAGTATCTGTAGTACCTGTAGTACCTTTAGTATCTGTAGTAGTCGAATTGTAGTACCTGTAGTATCTGTAATACCTGTAATAGCTATAGTATCTGTAATAGTTGTAGTACCTGTAGTATCTGTAGTACGTACTTATATTATCTGTAGTAACTGTAGTATCTAGCATCTGTAGTAGTTGTAGTATCTGTAGTATCTGTAGTCTCCACTGGTGTGCAGGGGGGGGGGGGGGTTAATAAATTTGGGAACAGCTCTTGTGATTAATTTTCTGGAAGAACGACAGTAAATTCGCGGAGCGTATTATTAGTCCTGTACATGGTATCATGTTGATGTTGGAATTTTAATCGTTTCTCGGTATTCCTTGCCTTCCGTCTCGATACCCACGTTTTAAAAGCATTTTACGATTCCATAGTCCTGTTCTCTTGGGCTACTAGGCTTAGCACAGGTTTTTGTCCAGGCCATCTTTCTAAATCCATGGATGTTATTTTATTAGCCTGCGTAGCAGGCGTAAGCGGGTAGGGGGTAGGGGTAGGGAGAAAGTTTTCTTTCCCCTACCCCCTCCCCGCTTATGCCTGTTGCAGGCCAATATTTTTATCAGAGTTTTTCTTCTGTTGCAGCCTGCGTGCAGGCGTCTCCTCTTTCCGTTGCTGTTCTGTTGTAGATGTATTTTGTCTGATTTTTCACCGGAGACAGGTGTTTACTCCCGAAGTCTTGAGCAGATTATATTTCCATACTGTAAGTAATTATACCCGAGAACCTCAAGGATGCTTCCGCTGCGGGTTTCGACGTCTGGGCGAAAACCCTGCGAGGGCAAAAATGTGGTAACTGCTGTATCCCATATGACGCCATATTGACAAAGGGCAAAACATTTTCCGTGACATTTGACAGGAAGACGATTTTTTACATGTTGTTGGCCGGCAAACTGAATATCTGTAAAGTTTAAATTAGCCAATTTTTCTTTTGAAGTGCATTAAACTTGAGCAGTCCCATATCTTTCGACAAACCGACGTATTTTGGGTGCAAATGTTTGGTCACATTCTGTTGAATTGGATCTGCCACTGACACCTGAACGCGAGTTGCACCAATTTTAGCATTAATTTAAGAAGCCAAAAGACATGTTTGCGTTGAGGGAGCCCCAAAATAATCGTTCAGGTTTGTTTAAAACGTCTCTCACTGGCTAATGCACTAAAACTCTAGATAGGTGCCTTTGGCCACGGACAGTCAGCATGGAAACGGATTGCAACTTGAAAAAAATCGGGCGGCTTGTTTTTCAATTTTTCCCTGTTCTTCTTCCATGAATTAACTTCATATCTTCTTCCTGTTCTTCTAAGGCCCTTCTTAGAATTAAGACCACTTTGTGCGTATCTTCCTATTGTTCGTCTTAGAGTTCTAAGATCGACCGTTTTGTGCATAAGAAAATGCTCGGTTTTGATGTAACCAGAATTTTGAAAAAAGCCCGTGAAATAGCCCCTTTGACTCAGCCGACCCATGCCGTTTTCACATATTTTCTTAGGATGAACCAAGAGGGACAAACACGGCTTAGTTTGCTTATGTAGTGAAAGAACACTGAGCGTTGCAGTTAGGTAAAAATAACAGATACCACCCTGAAAGCCAGAATAGCAAAGCACGTATTTTATTCAATAATTTGATTACAAATATTTTGAAAATTAATCAGTGTGACCTTCCATCTATCAGCAAAAGCCTTTCGTGAAATTACCGACAAAACAATGTCACGTGATACACAGTCACTTTAATTATGTTATTAAAACAAAATAGTGTTCAGCAGGGTTATGTTAATTTCATGGATCTGCGAAGGTAATTAAGCAAATTCAGTACTGAAGGCTGCATTCAGTACTGCCTTACGTGTCTTTTCCCGCGCCATCGTGAAAGCCGCAGGAAAAGTGCGTCCGTCCTCTAGTGGAAGCGGATCTGAAAACACAAAGGTTAAGTTTGATTGACACAAGTGGGGAGAACCACAATTTCATTATCTTGACCGTGCTACGTATCATACCAAGTATGCACCAGTTCCTATTTGTCATGTTCAACACCAGCAACATCACAATTAGTGTAGAAATACAAAACTTTAATTTTTTTCGAGCATTCCTTTCTATCCCTCCTACTGACAATCTTTGAGTTATTTTTGATTGCGTGGATCATTTAATTAGCCTGTTTTTTCAATTTTATCAAGGAGACATTTTAGACATTTCGTTCTAAATCTCTTCCTTTTAGTTACGCTCTTGGTGTCAGTCCAAGGATGACTGTGAACCACACTTCAAATAATTATTCCGCTATTTTAGAACACTACGCCGATAAATTAAGCTGTGTCTGGCTTTCGGCCACTTTCATAAGCAAAACACGAGGACAAACTAAGAAGATGTACTAGAGCGCTTTTCAAATGAGTGTCGTAAAACCAAAACCAAAGTAATTACCCCAGCCAATCACAACAGACACAAATTATCCAATGAACCAATCAGAACTCGAAGCAAGTACATGTTACTGGCGTCAAGCGCGGGAAAAAACGTGCGAGCGCGAGCAAGTCGCGACTGATTGGTTTGAGTTTTACTCCTGATTGGTCAAGAAAGTGGCGCGAGATTTTTTAACCAATCACAGAGCGAAGTAAAGCAAAACCAAAGCAAAACACGAATTACTTTCGACACTCGATTGAAAACCGCTCTAACAGCCCTTATGCATGTTTACGTCAGACTGGCTAATTTCACCACCAAGCCGACCCTCGCTTTCGAAGTATGAGAGTGAGAAGTTTGTAATCAATGGTTTTCCAAAGAGACAAAGTTGAACAGAATACTCAGACAAAAACAGTTCCGAGTCGCCAAATGCTTGTAAAGAATTTCGTATAGAAACGAGGCTTGGTGGTCAATTCTTATCTGGTAACGCAACATACACAAAACGTTCAGTTAACAAAAAACTTGATTGTTGAAACAACTGGAATACAGTTGCACATGCCTACATATGGTCACATGCCTTTATTTCAGGAAAGAAGCTAATGATTAATCCCATGTGTAAAAAAACTGCGAAAGTAAAGACGTTGTTTTTACAAATCTTATAAAGGCTTACAGCTTTATTTTGACCTAAGATCGCAAAAAGTAAAACCTTGAATTGAGAAATACGGTCCAGCGATTTCGTGAAACAAAGTTGCCGCGCAATTATATTGAGGTGATAAGGTAAGGAGATCGAACGTTTATTAAATTGGAGCTAACGAATCGAACAAGGGTTTGCCCGGCAGAAAATCCCTGTACGGTTAAAGCTAATAAACAACTATAATCGAATTAACTCAACAGCACTATGGCTCAAACTAAATCCTGTTTCTTCATCTTCCTGAGTAGGGATTTTGCTGTTTTAAAAGACCTGTTTTTATGAAGGAAAGGTTGTTTGCACAGTTTTCCGAAGCTTCTGTGGTTATTCAGTGATGACTGTTACCTTCGTAACTCCCTTTTGGGTGCTCACCAACCATCTGTCGTGTGTTATCATCCTGAAGCATTACCTGAGTAAAGGAATGACGAAATCTTAAATTAATAAATATCCCGTCAGTCAAGCAATCTGTGCCTCCTCCGCAGATTATGTGACACACCCAAAGAAGGTCTAGTCAAGCAGCCGGATTTCTTCAAATCACACCAAACAGAAGCATCGACCAAAAAGAAGTATAATGACAAGTTTACCTCACTTGACTAAGAAATTCTTGAGCTCGATTACCGATGCACGTGTTTCAGACCACTCTGCAGTTGAAAGGCTCTGAAACTACAATAGAAAGCCAGGTGATAGAGTGTACACAAAACTTCGTAAGACATAGACGATATGACATTTATCTTCGAGTGTTGAAAACTTCACGAGTGAGCGCAGCGAACGAGTGAAATATTTTCAACTTGAGAAGATAAATGATTTTCTGTTTATTATATAGACAACGATGAAATACCAGGATAACGATTTCTTGGACTTATCCTTTATTCGCGGAATCAATCTAATAAAATATAGATCTTACACACATTCGAATTTTGGTCGATAAGGCATATAACTTTTCTAAATTTCATTGGTTGAGACTGAAGTAGCCATGGCAACCGTGATATCTTCACATGTGAAAGATAAAATTAAATCGTATCTTCGCTAGATACGAAATGTTTGTCACTGGAAAAATCCTGGTATTTCGTCGGTGTCTATAATATAAATACTTCGTTCGTCAGACACAAGGTTTGACTCGGTCAGAGTCACAAGGTATAACAAGTTGGTACTTGTAACTTGCTATGCATTGTAGGATATACACAAAACTTCACGACATGTGATAAAGTATCATTAGGTATTAACATTTTATTCTTCAGTTGGATGACTAGTACGTCACGAGACTTGTCATTTCAAATCACAAGGTCCTAAAAAGTCGGGAAAGGTAAAAACTCATTCGTATTATTAAAATCAACGTATGGTTTCATTGGAATAAAAGCACAAATTTATAATAACTGTACAGTACGGTCTTGCAAGCAGAAAGTAAGTTACGGTTTTAAAAGAGTATTGTTTTATTTCTCAAAATTGTACCTGTACAGTACCTCATCTTCCGCTAAGTAATTTTGACAACCCCTTTTTCAGTGAAGAGGTTATATTTTTGCGCAGTTTATCAGTTACTAGCAGATTAAATAGATCTTAGCAAGGGCTATTGGAACCCAAAAAGAAAATTGTGGGTAACTACGCATTTTTTCGCAGATAATTAGTTCAGCAACCACAATTCTACAAAAGCTTAAAAATACCTACATTTTCTTTCCAAATTCAAACTCAATTATCTCTGAAAAATACGTGGTTACCCTCAATTTTCTTTTTGGATTTCAACAGCCCTTACTAAGATCTTCTTTCCCGCATAGACATAAGCCGCTCAAAACAGTACTTTCCTAGAAAACCCGCGTTTCTCGGACTTTCCCAGAGATGGACAGAAAGTGTGGGCAGTAGCAAAAGGAGGCACCGTCCTTAAGATCACCAACCTATGAATACACTGACATTGTTCGTGGGCAAAGGTGTAGAGAATATGACAGAAGAGAAGTCAGTTACTGGCATGTTTGACGAATGTTTATTGTGATGTATTATCAATAATAATAATAATAATAATAATGATAATAATAATAATAATAATGATAACAATAATAATAATTAAAATTTGTATAACGCCTATCCAGTCCTGCTCTGGACGCTTCACAAAAGGTTAAGAATGAAATACGAAGCTAACTAATTAATGTTTAAACAAAAATTAACCTTACTAAGAATGATATGCTTTTTTTCAAAAGGTAGGTCTTAAGTTTAGATCTTTAAGTGCTCAAATTGTGATATGAATGGATGTTATCAGGTAAGCTGTTCCAAAGGTCAGGAGCAGAAACAGCCGAAGGCTCCATACACCCATAGGACTTCAGATTACAGTTAACAGGATTCAGGCATAATGTAGAAGATGGCCGGACAGTTCTAGACGGCGAGTAGCGAGTTACCAAAGCGTACTGATTTTGATTAGCTTTTGGTTTGTCGGCTTGAAGGCATAATTGCTTTGTATTACGCACCCACCCACCCCCCCCCCACAACCTTTTGATGCGATGCGATAACTATTGCATTAAATGCAAAACAGTACTGTCAGAACAGGGTCAAACCTGTATTTAGCGGCCAAACGTCAGAGTCCTGGAAAAACTGTCAATACGATATTCTAGACAAGGCCTCCATTCAACGGGCCACCTTTATTTAACGGACGCAGACATCCGTGCCCTCCCGACGAGTGTTTTCATGTTATTTATCCATATCTACTTAGGTATCTAGGAGCCGTTATTTTCTTTCATTATAGCACTGATCCTGAAGAACATTAGTTATATTGAAGCCTGAAATATTGGCCAATAAATCTGCCTTTTTTTGCAGTGTAAGCCCTGCAAATTTGAGTTAGTTTTGTTTAGATTTTGTATTGCTTTGGACCTCCACAAATAGTTATTTCTATAGCTCCAACGCATGCTTAAGAGTTAGCACCCAGTCCTCCATCTGCAATTTTAAGTCAAGTTAATTATGACGCGCGTTGTCATAACAACTAATCACATCGAAAAATTTTCTACTTCTGTTGTTGTGCGCTCGGTGTAGAAAAGCTGTTTAAATCATGTTTAACTCATACTCATTTAATACCTCAGGTGGTATCTGTGATTACGCTCACAGCACAGTAGCAGGGGATGTGGTAAATCCAGGAATTTCTGTTCACCGGAATGTCCTTTATAACGGTGAATGGACTGTGGCAAATTCATCCGCAAATTACAATGAGCCCCAAGAGGCTTCAAGCAGGACATGCGATGTGCCTAACAAGGTAGGCGTTCCCCGTTCTTGATTTTATGTTCCTTGAGTTATCGTTCAATTAAAACTGTCGTTGTCAGAGTTTACAAGTGCGTGCGTAAGACCTAATCAGTAGAGACAGAATTTTAAGGTTAAGTTTTTTTTTTGAGTATTTTACACAGCTTACAAATCGAGCAACGTCCTCAAGATTCGTGGGCGCTGATGACAACCAAGGCAGTTTTCGTTTTTAAAAATTTGGGCTGTGTGTAAAAGTGTTTTTCGTTTTTCTATTCTGCGGAGCCTTTTCAACCCTAGTAACGAAAAAGCGCGCGCACAAGCACACTATTTCAGCTATGACGTAACATATCGGAAGCTATGATAGAATGAATCGAAGACAAAAATACTTGTGAAAAGCAGAGAGCGGAGTATTAAGATGAACATTTTTTAAAAATAATCCAGGGTCGTTTGTAGCTAGAGAGAGATGTTGCACAAGAAAAAATCACACAAGTTCTACACGAACACTCTCGGCGTTACAAACACTACAGAAGATTGCAAACAAATCATTTCGGCATACAACCAAAACTTACATCTTTGACTACTTCGGTACGGCATACAGAAAACACGTTAGCAGTTCAACTTTTCACTTAGTTAGCCATTCAAAGTATTCTCTCTTTACTAAGTGGGGTAGCAGCTGTTGTAGGCAACAATTATTTCGCTTACATTCTGTCATTACAAGACTTCAAGCAGCGCGCGCAACAGCAAAAAGAAGCACAGCGCGCGCGCTTGAGGTTTCGTTCAATCAAAATATGCCATCATAGGTGTGCAGTGCGAGCTCCCATAAATCTGTCAGAATTTTTTTTGCGATTTTTATAAGCTACATTAAGATAAAAAAAAAGGATGGGGTATTGATGAATTTGAGGAAAATTGAAAAAAATCTATTAAGAATTCAAGGTGAGTTAAAAAAAATTGACAGATGTACCCCAAAACCATCTGAAAACATATCCAAGTGCTCTCTCGTGGGAGTGAACTTTTCGTTGGTGTGAACAAAAATTTTCCCTCTTTTGTTTTCTCTTTTCTTGAATAATATCATTTTTCATAAAAGATAACTACTACCCCACCCCCACCCCTTAGTCACCGTGGTCTACTGGCGGAAAGACAACAGTCGCACAGGCTATGTGTGTCCCTGAAAATAGTACTTTCTTCCCTACAAAAAAGCTTCATATTTGAATTCCAAGGCGGCTATAGATAGCTCTGTTGAGTACTTTTTATTCCACCTTGTTAAAAATTCTAAGGATTGACATACATGCTTCTACGTATTTTAAAATTTTGTTTTCGTCACTATAAGAGAGAAGATCCTCCAGAGGAATTAGTCGCTCTCAAGGCAAATTGCAATGGTGAGTTTAATATGTTTTTCATCAAATGAACGCTTTTCAAAAAATATAAGAAATTGTTATTTAATGTAATTTATTTTCACATTGACGGTTTCTTTATTCAGAAAAAGACAAGGAGATTGTTTATCTTAAGAACAAGCTGTACGAACTGGAAACGTATGGGCAGAGAAAAGAAAGCGACTTTGAACAAAAAATGGAAGAAACTCTGCAGCAACTAACAAAGCTAAAGAAGGCTGCTTTCTTGGCCAATGGAAACTTCATGAAGAAGAATTCACAGTTTGAAGAAATAAAGAAAGAACTACAAACAGCTAAAGGTGAGCTCGAGTTCTTAAAAAGTAAAGACTTCTCGAGAGAAAGTAAAAAAAAAATTCGACGGTTTCAAAAACAGAAAATTATAGCTTGTATTGAAAAATGCCCACTGAGGTAAAAACCATTCAGGGTAGTGACAATTTTAAAAGTCCAGTACGCGACCATCTCATTAAACAGGGAGAAAGGTTTTAAATCTTCAAGTCAGTTTTTAACTGATTTTATAATTACTAATTGTACTATTATTATTTTAAAGCAATATTTTACTTATTATAACGGATCGATCTTATTTATTTTTTTATTTTTCATTCATTCATTCATTCATTCATTCATTCATTCATTCATTCATTCATTCATTCATTCATTCATTCATGTATCAATCAGAGTATAGAGCATAGTCGCGATTATTTCCCGTGTCAAATTCATGAGTGCTTGTCCCTGATTTAAACTTCAAAAATTTAATGCAGTTTTTTAACTTTGGAGATTTGCTTGAATTTTTTTCAGCGAAAATAGTAATTCTTTAGTGGACAAAAAAATTATTGCAACTGTTTGAGTAAAAAAAATGTCACACAACAGCTGCCAAATGTATCGTTCTTGTGCGTATTTCAGAACAACAAACTGAATTGGAGAAACAAAACTCGTGCCTTAAAGATGAAATCAAAATCTTACAAGAGAGGTTAGAAAAGATGAACGAGAATACTCTCAAACAGGTCAACTGTAAAGGTAAGATATCAGTCATGCCATGTCGGTCTTGCCACTTCGTCATTATAATACACTACTTACGTATTTACTGACCAGTGATTTCATTGGCTGTATCAGCACATGAAAAACAAAAACAATGAACAAAATAATAGCTCATTCCTTGTATACATGCAGTGGAACCTCTGCACCTCCCCTGCCGCCTCTCGTAACCGGACGACTCTGCCAAGCGAACCGGCACTCAGTCGTGACCCAGGCACAAAAATCACAACAATTTTAACGTCCCATGAATAAAAGGCAGCTGAGACCAACGACAGTGAAAGTCAACGAGAGATTGTCAGAGTTCAAACCACTGTGTTACATGCAGGCCATTTCAGTATCCACCCTGGCTCAATCTGAATGAAATTTTACATCAGTTCAAATCAGAAATTTTAATCACATTCAAGCTCTTCGAGAGAGTGCGAGACTACACGAGAGTTTCAAGCCAAACTAGAAAGGGAGTCTCAATTCTAGACAACTCTCAAATATTCTGGTCTTCGTTTGGCCCGAGTTTTACAGAAGCTCAATCAATCAATCAATCAATCAATCAATCAATCAATCAATCAATCAATCAATCAATCAATCAATCAATCAATCAATCAATCAATAAACTTTATTTACCCTCGAATTTACAGTGTAGCACTCAAGTGCTAATATCTTCGAGCCAATTACATTAATAAATAATTACAATAAAAAGTTAATTCTATATAACAAATAAGATAACTAACTACCTAGACAACTAACTTGCAAATTATCATGCTGTAGAAAGGTTTGCAGTTCCTGCCCTTTTAAGTAAATTATTGTTCCCCGTAGATATCAGTCGTCGAAAAGAAGTAAAATCAGAAATAGTGCGATAATGGTCAGGAAGAGAATTCCAGGATGTTGCTGCCAAGTAACTAAAGGAATTGAGACCATAAGAAGTGGTCAATGGTTTGGGCAAACAGAGCATATTATGTCCTCTTAAAAAATAGGTGCTAGAGCGTAAACGAAACATATCTTTTAAATATCTTGGATAATCAGAAAAATGAAGACATTTAAAAATAGTAAGAATCATGTTTTGTAAACGCTTGTCCTTAAGGTTTGCGGTTCCTGCCTTTTTAAGTAAATTATTGTACTCAGAGTTAAAATCCTTGAAAATGAATCGAAGAATACGTTTTGTTCAAGAGGTCCAGTTTATCAGAATCTTGTTTACTAGAGAAATGCCACACCATAGAACAATAATAAAAGTGAGGAAGTATAAATGCCTTATAAAGACGGAGCATGGCTTCAGTAGACATCAGTTTGCCAAACCTTGTCATAACGCTAAACTGATTGTTTACCTTTTTACATATAGAGGACACATGTTGCTTAAAGCTCACATTTTAAATAAAATAAATCACTTTATTTAGGCGTCAACGGCATTTGGCATAGAATGCTAATTGGGGACAGCCCTTAGATCGAATATAAATAATTGGAATTTGGATGTTGGTTTTTGAGGAGAGGGGAAAACCGGAGTACCCGGAGAAAAACTTCTCGTAGCAAGGACGAGAACCAAGAACAAATTAAACCCACATATAACGGCGAGTTCGGGAATCGAACCCGGACCACATTGGTGGGAGGCGAGTGCTCTCACCCCACTGGTCCTCCTTTTGACTGTTTTCATATTTACATGCCAACTACTAAAGGCTCATGGACTCTGATGTTTGAGATACACTAAGGTAATTTCGTTATTCAGTTCCGTCCCTTCCGTGATTTCAGAACACGACCCAAGGTTTAATGCGATGACTGCTTCAATTAAAGAGGAAGTTGAAATATTGCGCGAGGGACTGGGAAAGATTAGAGAGGAGATCATTGAGGGGAGTGTGAATATTTCTCAGCAGGCTGTTCAATTACAAAACCTGTTGAGTGCAAGCAAAACAGGTTTGCTCAGCTTCAAAGGTAGGACTGATAGTAATTTTTGCCACTCAAGTGTTTGTTTTTATCCTTCTCTTCTTCTACTGCTGTTTTTTGTTTGTTTTGCCATTAGACCCATGTATTAAGTAAATCTGAAATCTAATTAATTCAATTGGGAAACTTATAATCACCTTACATACTGCTATTGAAAACCAAAACTCTAGCAATAACTCTGGCCAGACACAACCGGATGAAAACAGCGCAATGAAGCAATCACAGCTCAAAGCGAATACACGTAACTGGCGGGAAAACGCTTGTGAGTAGGTCGCAATTGGTCAGTTGGTTTAATTTCTGATTGGTTAAGAAAGTGAGGCGAGTCTTTTTATTCAATCACAGAGCAACGTAAAGCAAAACCAGAGCAAAGGCAAATTACTTTCGACGCTCAAATGAAAATCGCTCTACGAGTGGGGGTAGTTACATATAGAGAGGATATAACACGACGGTACGAAGATATGAATTTTATTTTCCCGTGGTAAACACAATATTTTACGCAGGAGCAAAGCGAATGAGTAAAATATTGTTTTTTACCTCGAGAAAACAAAATTCATTTCTTTGAGCCGCCGTATAATTTTCTTTTCATTATATAGACAAGAATATTTTTGCACAAACAACAATGTAAAAGCGGGAAAATACGCCACTCGAGTCCCGGGTGTAGTTTCGTATGAACTGTACGAGTGGTCTTTTTTCACTAAAACACTCTTGTCTATATAATAATTAACAATTATTCTACGAGGGCGCGCTGGATATGAAATGATAGATAACCAACGAGGCGCGTAGCGCCGAGTTGGTTATAATCATTTCATATCCAGCAAGCCCGAGTAGAATAATTGTTTTATTAAAAACGTAACTACTATTTTTGTTAAAAAAAATCAAGAAAGAAAAAGAAAAATGAGAAAAGGGATAAAAAGGGAGCAAGAATCGATCACATGACTGAACGAAAAAGGCGCCAAAACCTTGCGAAGTGTTGCAGCGTTTCATTGCAAAGCTGAATGAATCAATGAAAACTGCTCGAAAGTGAATGAAGTGGCACAAGTTTGGGAAAAAAATCTTCTAATTATTGGCTCTGAAATATGGTACATGTTTGATTTTTCCCGAAACATTGTTGTAATCATCGTTCAAAGCGGACTGAAGCTATACAATTTCACCATATTAGCTGCTGGAGTTGAAACAGAACAAGTTTGTAATCTGTTCGCACAACGGAGCCATCATGTGCGTGTTTGATCGAAATGAAGGCAGAACCAATTTGAACTTGAAGAGGTAATTTCTATGCAGCTCAGAAGCATGATTACTGTAGCGAGGAACATTAGAATTCACCATCATAGTTTGTTTAATGCAAAGCACAAAATGCAGTTGTTCTCGGTTTAGAGGTTGCGGACGGAATGGTAAAAACAGCATTCAAACAACTGGAAAAGCGATTCAACTCCGTTTACATGGCATCCGATTTCTATCTGAGCATTTGGACCTGTTGGAACACAGAGCTACAACGAGTGCAGGTAAACCAGTGTCACTTTTGCGTGTTAAAGCCGAAAAAAATTTTCGCCCTTCCTTCGGCCTTCTTGGTAGTTTGCAGCTGTAGTTTGTTTAGTACTTGTTTAGACTGCTTCATGATTTTCGCACCTAATCGTCCTAAATGTGTGACAGTTGTTATTAAATGCTTCCACCCCATTTCACTGTGTTTTATTTTGTCTTGACTTGGTCTTTTTAAGTGGAAAGGCTTCCTGATAAAACCTACCGTTTGTTCAATTTTAATGATCGACGTGACGATCGATGAAAGAAATTAATTGTAAACACAACGCTCAATGCTTAAATTTCTAATTTCTTTTTCTGCACAGTTTCTTCAAACAATTTTGACTTGTGTTAGACGACGCTGTTAGTGACGCTGTTGGAATTTCTGCTTAATTCAAATTCGCTGCCAAGTGATTTTTCTTGTCTATTTTTCTCTCCCGGTTGCTGGCGAGGAAAAAACTTCCAGCTCACTTTGTTCATTTTGTTGTTGAGTGTTCATTGTCCATATTTGGTCACAGCAGGTATATGAGCTGATAGCCTGGCTCCGTTAAGCCAATCAGAATGGTAGAAATCCAATATACCTAGTCCAGTTTTTAATAAAAGTCAATATTAAATAATGTACCACTAAACAATCTGTAACTACAAATGTAATACCACGGAACAAAGGCAAATTTACCACAACACAAATTTAAAAAATATATATATACGAACGATCTTGTGCTTGAAGAATGATCAGTGTATGAAGGACATTAATCTTCCCGTCAAACTTAATAATTGTTTTATTTTTAGGTCATACTATATCTTCAAACGTTAGTAAACCATGTGAAAACCAGACCGAAGATATCACTGTCAATGCGTATGGAGAAAGCATTGATAGATTAAAACAAGATCAAAAGGGTGGAATCATCGAATTGAATGAAAGTCAACCGGAGGAACAGAATAAACACATTAAGACAGAATATCCCCTGTTTAGAGGTAACTAACCAACCAACGATGAGATTAAACTTTTACCAAAGTGCTTGTGGATTCTTGACTCTAACTTTCTCTCACATAGCTCAAATTGGAAAGTACCGTACTCGTATTCGGAACGAGGGAAAACTTAATTTATAAGCTACAAAACTTGATATAAGGCTCAGGTTAATCCTATGTTAGCTCAATCCTGCTTAAACAGCCACGCCCTGACCAGCTTACCTATAGTCATTTAAAGAACCATTGCATACTGTTTGACACTATTGAATGTGATGAGTTTCTTTGGTTCTGACATCATCTTGCGTTAGTGAAGCCAAAACACGTGCGGCCATATATTACAGCACATACAATACATAGCAGTTGCTGTAACTTCTTTTATCATTTCGCTCTGGATGTCACGACAGAGAAAAAAATTAAAGACATAAGTACTTTAAGATCATTAGTTAAAAGCCCTCTTCATTGATCAGTGTTTCTTCAAGTTACATTATAAAGTACTGCACTGCATTTATACACTGCATTGCATTGTATAGTGTCGAATCGCCTTGTACGGTATTGTAATATGTTATAGTTAATCTATAATGTTCTCGTTTTCAGCTGAAGATTACTTTGATCCTCAACCGTCAGAATTTGACTTTCTCGCGAACATTGTCATTGAAACTGGTCCAGTCCACACCGCAACAACTTTGGTGCCGGCAAACAGGAATGAATTCCATCAGAAGGAAACTATCAAAGGTAAATTAAGCTGATTGATTAGTTGAATCAGTGCTCAATGGTTTAGCAATTAGGAAGTGGGAGTTTAGACCTGAGTTACGATTCTGGAGGGTAGATCTGTTAACGGTCGGTGGTTCAGTTCCGGAGGTAAAAACATGCGATAGACTGCATTAGCATCCCACCCAGGGGCCGAGTAGTATTGCTATTGGTCACTTTATTTGCCTTGTCATACTGATCTAAGAACGTCAAGGTAGAAATGATCCTCCGAGTTCACAGTGCCCTTTAAGCAAAGCGCAGACGTTCTCCGCGTCTTCACCAATACCAATATGAGCACAAAGAAAGAAAAACTCACACCACTCAAAATGTTTTTACAATTTGGGTTATTTTTTTTTGGTATTCCATTTCGCCTTAGCAAAGTTATGACATTTGCAGTCAAAAGTTGTAACATTTCGTGCTACTATTGCATTTTGCGTCAGCTATTACATATTGTGGCATCACATCAGCTACAGAAATCAGATCTGAGCGCCGACGAATCACCTTTCTAGTTCATTACATATACGGCGGACTTCAAGTTACCAAGAGTCTTGACGTTACCAGCTTACCTGTGAGCTGTACTTTTACTGCGTTTCATTTGGTAGAATAATGTTTATCGGGGGTAAACAGTTAACACTCAGAAACTGCAATAGAAAGTTGAGTGTGATGCTAGTCAGGGTAAAAATAGTCCAGTTTTATCCTTCCGACAAAATTCATTTGATAATCGTGCTTTTAATTGTAACATAAAAATGTTGCTAGAAAGAACTTGTTTCTTTAGTGTTCATTTAGTAGTAAACCCACCACTCACACTAACCAACAGGCTAGGCATGCTGAAGAAACCAAAGCCGATCTTACGACGAGTCCATAAGCCTACATAATTTAGCTGTTGGAGCAGTCACAAAGGAATGTAACAACATTGAGTAGAGCGAGTCTTTTACATTAAACCTTACACATTAATTATTCAATTAGATCTGTCAAAGGCACGGAAATTGAAACGCAGTACATCTTGAAGCTGTATGTGATACAAGATAATAACAGTGCATGAGCATGGAATATACAAAATAACAAATTGTTTATTGATCTGTCAATAAACCATTCAGTGGATGTATTGGGAAGCATTGTTGCAATTACTAGCTGGGTAAAACAAACGTTCGTTACCCTAATTTAATTTTACTTTAATTAACGCAATTTGTTACTTGTCTTGTTTAGCCAAGGCTCGCGTGAACTCGAGACCATTGCCTACAACTGATGTTACCACAAATGTTAAACTTATGACGCCAATGTATTTTGATGGTGCAGGCATTTCTACTGCAAAGATTTGGAATCCTTATTCTAATCCTGTGAGAGGTAGGGATATCATAGTGGCCTCGCATGCGAAGTTAGTGAAAAGTGTTGACTGCTTTGTTGCGCTTGCCAAAACGGACGTTGTCTGAGAGTGAAGATCTGTTAGGAGAAGGCTATAATAACCCAAAAGGGAGAATTTCAAAGAACGTAACTAAATATATACGGAGGATAAAAGGTAGACACGAAGAGAAATGAATAATGAATGAATAAATTGGCTATCGTAGAGAAGTAACTTGAAAGCTCACGTTTCGAGCGATAGCCCTTCGATCGTCAGAGCGGATGACCACAGTTTCTTTGAATTTTAACCCTCTATCACTTTCAATCCGTACAGATTAAAATTATAAAGATAGAATACAATGTCGAAGAGGGACATACCCCAAAAGCTCACTAAGTAACCAATTAAAGGTTGTTCTCAAATAAGAAATAAAAAGTTTAATATAACAAAACCTTTAAATAAACTCGTAATTTCTGCATGCTTTCCGAGACAGACAGAATTTTGTCACCACTTCTTCCCTTAAAAACATGAAATTTAAATGGGAATATGGCTGCCTCGTCCCCAGGCGCACAGGGAGCGCGGGGCGTCGTGGGAACTGGGGATGGAAAACGCGGCAATGCACCTGTCCCACAACGCCACGCGCACCATCATATAATAAGGAGGGACACCTGTGGATGAGGCAGGGAATATGGAATGATATCGTATGGAACTGAACGTCTAACAAATTGTTAAGTCGCGCATTTTTCGTTAATATGTTTAGCTTCTGGCAGCATAACTCTCTGCTACTGACGCACGCTCTCCAGTTGTTGTTACAAAGGTCTGACGTTTTAAAAAAACAAGAAGTTGATTACTTGAACTGCGTCTTTTTATTATTTGTTTATTTCTGTTTTTTTTTTTTAGCCGGTGGTTACTTGCAAAGTAGACCTTTACCAGCAAACAGCGCTGTCAGAGCATATCATACTCCCGTGGCCACAAAAGGTATGAATTTCAAAAAATATACTTGCTGAAAAAAAATATAGTTATTCTAAATTTTCTGCCCTTCCAAATGAAAATTTTAAATCTTCTATTTGTACTTGGACATTGCTTTTGACCACTAGACACTATTCATCGAAGGAATTCAAACGGTCGGGTAAGGGAAAGCTTCAGTAGTTAGCTTAACTCCATGAATCTGACTAAAGAGAACTTGTTTCAATTCTTTTGTATAGCTGTGCGATGCTTGAACAACCGTCCTCTTCCCACTGGTAACAACGCTGTAGGAACTTATCAAGCTCCCTTATCCATGAAAGGTATCCTACACATGCAAATATAAGTTATACTGCCTGTAGAGCTTAAAGTTGTTCGATGCATGGCTAGCTCGATACCTTTCAAAAAATATGTCTAAAACACTTCATTATTTTGTTTTATAGAAGAGCAAGGCGGATTCTTTGGCCGAACATTCAATAACTGGTTTGGATTCTGAGTAAGTTAACCGAATTTTGTGATTCTTGCTTAGAGCTTCCTTCCTTGTATTTTAAGCCTGAATTTTTCCCAACATTTTAAGGTGGTGTTTATAGCTTATCTTCATACCTTGCTTTCTTGCACCAAAATAAAAAGCACAAAAAGAGTTTTTCTAACAAACATTCTCTACTCCCAAGCTCAAGTTAAAAAAAAACGGACGGTGTAGAGCACGCTTAAATGGCAGGTGTGCCCGTGTCGTTTATTGCTATTTATGCAGCTTCAGCCAAAACCATATTGTCATCACGTGCGTCTTTCTGTTCTTGGTCATGCGGACGTTATAATATGCTATGAATAAACAGTTTTGCCAGAAAAAAAAAATTGAATATAGACCTAATTGCAATAACGTTGTCATATAAAAATGAAAAAAAGGAAAAGAAAACACCCAAAAAGGAATAAATTAGATACGCTAACTACATTCAGGGAATTGCTCTGACGAAGGGTTAAGGCTCAAAAGTTTTTTTAGGTGGCCAATTTAACTCGTCTTAACTCATTTGACATCAAATTGAAGTATCACACCGCCGTCCATAATTGCTTTGAGAATTATAAAGAGATAAAGAAATAATTTGCATGGCTAATTAATTCCTATTTGTCTTTTTTCTTTATTCTTTTTTCCATTTTTGTATGACAACGTTATTGCAATTAGGAGTATATGGAATGATCTTATGTGTTACTGTGTAGAAACGATTTAGAGTTGAACGACCATCGCAGTGATACAGCATCAACAGATGCAAGCTTGCTATAAATATAATTCACACTTTAATGGGATTCAAACCCAGGGAGTTACCAGTGTAGCGCTCTTACCAACTGCGCATGTTCAAGCCAACGTGTGAGCTGGTCAACTGTGATTTCGTGTGAAGCTCGTAGATGGTTAAAAACCTTATTTTCTCGAGTAACACCAGGCCCCGAATAATTGCCACGTGATCGCCAGGTTCTAGTAAACGCTGAGCCCATCAGGTTACGTTTGAAATAAATGAGACCCCCCCCCCTACGGCGTTTCAGCGCGAAAAAACGGTGTATGATAACGACCACAGAGATAATACACTATGGATGAACAAAAAGGGACAAAAAGCTTAATTCACTCATAGTTTTGCCAGTCAATATTCTTACGGTTATTTCTATTTCTCTCTTCAGGTCTGACATACTTTTGGATCCCTGAGGTAAATTTTTATATTTATTTTATTGAAATGTTATTGAAACAGTTGTAAAAATGTTTATCTAATCATGAAAATTAAGTCGAGAAGTTCTCCCTGATATTCAGAGGAACACAGTATGTAAATATGTTTTATTTTAACATTAAGTGAAAGAATTTTTTTTCCAGTAAATGTGAATAAAATTCCGTTTATATGGGGGGCAATGCGCACTTCCAAACTTCTAATATTCTTTCTAATTACTGGGGAACATAAGCAATATTTTTTTATCTTTTAAAAACTATATTTTTTTATCTTTTAAAAACTAGTTAATAAAAAGACACCTTCTTTCTATCAAGGTATTTAAACACGACGTTCAACCAATAAGAGTTAATAAGAATGTGAGTTTTCTTTAATTAATAAGTTTAAGGAAAAGGAACAAGCACTTGTGAAAGTTTAGAATAACTTAGACCCAGCTTAAGAAAGTGTCACTTTTGGTTCGTAAATCCACAGAATTTCTCGTTCTCTCAAACTTTGATTCGTGTTGCCATTACTTTATGAAATACTCGGAATAAATAGTTTTCTTTTTCTTTTATAAATTAAGGTTTTGAATAAGAAACTGATCACGCAGACAGCTATAATGGAAGAAGTTTATTTCATTCAAACTACAAAAATATTTTACAGCGGCTGCTAATGGACTATCATTAACCAAATTGAAAGCCGTGAGCAAAGTAAACGTAAGTTCAAGCCATAGCATAACAAAACGCGATCGGTGGGAAGCTGAGCAGACTTCTTTGCAGCATGCTTTTTCAAGCGTTGGCCTCAGTGACCGCGCACAACTGGCAATAGTTCAGTTTTTACCAGTTTTAAGCCCCAGCAAATCAACACACAAATTCCCTTCACTGGCCTTCTTGCATTTCGTATAGTGCAGTTTAGTAGAATATGTTTTAAAGTCAACGCATTTCATCTTTGGTGATCATTTTCTTCATTCTCGTTACCTGTTTGTTGGATCGCGCAGTGGTATTGAAAGGAGAAGTTGGATAATGGTCATTGGGTTAAACTGTGTTAAACTAGCTGATGAATAGAAATGTGTCCGATAAGTTTGCAAACTGAAACCTACAACTAAAACTAATCAGAGTAATTGCAAGGAAAGCACAAAAAAATTGACCTAAGTCAATTCATATGTAATCACACATGGTTCACAAGTCAAGCAATCTTTATAAATCAAGCACTCAGTTCACACAATGGTAAAGTTGCCAGGAAACTGGAAAGGTTTACCCCACTATATAAACTATAAATCAAATCATATAAACTTTGATCAAAACAGCAAACAATGAAATCATCAGCTTGACGGTGAATGGTCCTCTTAGTAAACACTGGCTTAATCTTCATTCTTGACGTCTTCAGCTAACTCAATCTGCGACATTCAGTGTTTGTTTTTTTATGGGGAGGGAGCGAGGGGAGGGTACAGAAAAAATGTTTAGATGATGGGAAAACACGCGTTGTATATGTACGGTGTAACGCGCGATGCGAAATAGAAGTTCAGATGATTGTGAAACAGGGCCCCGGAAAGTATGCGTGTGTTACGTGCGACGCAAAAAAAAAATTGCCTCATCCGTTGAATCAGCCACCATTTTGATTCACCCCGTGGACCGTGCGAGTTCTCCGTAACAAGCGCAATGATCAACTTGGAGCAATTCAGTCTTGTAGCACGATTACTCTTTTTTAGTTACTAACTCGATCGTTCAGTGATCCACCCTGTTTAATTTTTGTGACAACGACTGTCATTTGAGACGATGCTGAGTCATCGCGCTTTCTGGTTTCAGATTTTGCCTCTTCTTTGTGTCTTTTTCGATAAATGATACGCCCGTTGGCTTAACAAAGCTTCAATTTGCATTTAAGACAGCTTTACTTTTCATGAAGTTGTACATCTTTTTGCCAGCGATGAACTTAACGAACCTAAACTCTTAATACTCATTCATCTTCGACAATCAAGACCACCATTCAATAAAAACTAACCTTCTAAAATTTGCTAGTCACAATGTCATTTAGAAGATCAAGTAAAAATCAAGAATAAAATCTCTTAGAGTACAGAAATTCATACAAAGTAGTGCTCAGAAGAGAACCTAAGCTTTGGTATTAATCGCTGTTTAAACCACCCGAAAACAAATGTACTATAAATCAAAGACTTGCCATGCCCAATTTCTAAAAAACTGAACCCTTGAAATCAAATGCCCCCCTAGATACCGATCGACGTCTAAATCGATTTTTCAACAGCGCTATGTGGAGTAGAGCTTTCCTCTGATGCTATTTGTTGCGGTGTTAGTTATTCTAACTTTCGAGTCTGTAGATAAAGTTTGTTTGTTCAGATGAAAGCTACTGAGCAGTACTTTCCTGTGGTGCTGTTTATTATGCTGTACAAGGCGGTTTTAACTTTTGAGTTTGTGGACGAATTCTTTAAGTGTGACCACTCGAGAGAAAGCTACTGAGCAGTACTTTCCTGAGGTGCTGTTTATTATGCTGTACAAGGTGGTTTTAACTTTTGAGTTTGTAGACGAATTCTTTAAGTGTGACCATTCGAGTGAAAGCTACTGAGCAGTACTTTCTCGTAGTGCTGTGCGAGGTGATCCCAACGTTTGAGTCTGGGGATGAAATCCTAAGTGTGACCCTTCAAATGAAAGCTTCTGAGCAGTACTTTCCTGTGGTGCTGTTTATTATGCTGTACAAGGTGGTTCTAACTTTTGAGACTGTGAATGAAATCCCAAAGTGCGTCCATTCAAATAAAAAATTATTACTGAACACTACTTCCTGGCTGTATAATGTGCAGGGTGGTTTAGCACTACGTTGTCGTTAAATAACTTTTCTATTATTGTTAGAACTTCGTATGTTTTTCCCGAAGAAGTAATTTTAAACCGTCAAGTACATTTAAAAAACGGGTGTTGAATTTGTATGATATAAATAAATAAATAAATAAACAAATAAATAAATAAATTAATTAATTAATTAATTAATATTATTGTTATTAATTGTAATAATTAATATTCAGATGCTCTTAACCGGATCTGCCCACTTGGTAAAATCCAAATCTGGAAGATTACTGCAGCTGCCTTTCTCGTTATCTAGGTCATTTGCCTGAAGCATCACTTTGGGTTGGATTTGTGATATTGTATCACTGTTTTCACAGATGATCTTAGCCAGAGAAGCCTTTCTTATCTCGTCCAGTTGCTCAAGAGTAAACCCTGTTAAAGGTTGATTATTTTCATACCAGAAGTGGTCACCTTTCCTTAAATTCCTGAAATAAAATTAAAGACAATATTCAAAAAAGTAAATCAGTTAATTGAAATACATTTAACGCTAAAAGGAACGACATTTCGACTGACTGTAAGTCATTTTCAAGTTCGAGACTTTGAGTAGAAAATTAGCTGTACAATCGTAAAAGATGGGAACCTTAAAAACAACGTTGGAATGCGTCAACAATGTGACACAAAAATGTGAAAGAAGACAAAATACATACTTGTAAATAACTGATAAAACGCCTGACGCCTTCCAACGATGTTTTTAAAATTCCTATCTTCCTAATTTTCTACTCAAGGACTCGACTTGAAAATGACTGGCGATCAGTGGAAAAGTTGTTCGTTTTTACCGTTAGTTTTTATCACTAAAATTACAATTGACTCTAATTGTATTTTCTTTTGTTATTTATTGATAATTGAAATGCGCAGTTGAAAATTTTTGTCGATGCCTGCGCAATTAATGAATTATCAATACTGAATTATTATTGCAATAAGTCAAGTTTATTTATCTTTAACACGAAAGTTCAAAAGTGGCAAAAATACGTAGAGAATAGACTCGTGGCAAGTCTACCACGAAAAGACCGCGAAAGATAAAAAAGAATTGGATTTTGCAGAGATAATGGCATTCTTCATGTTCTTTTCAGCGGCCTGAGTATTAACTAGCATTCAGTTTTTATTCTCAGAAATAAAAGCAAATAAAGACAATCGCCATTCGGCTCCTACCAAAAGACGTCCTTTCCCACAGCTAGGGCACCAGCTAGAGTCCTTTTCTCGTGTTCTTAGAAGAAAAGAACAAAGCTTACCTCCTGACCAGGGGGAGAGGTGGGGTGCGCTAAAATGGATGACTACTTGAAGTAGCCTTGGAAAAAGCCTACCATCTAGGTGTGGCGGCAGGTTGCAAAAAGCCTTGATGGTTGTTATTACGGAGAAAGCTACTGTAGAAGTCTTTGTTTCTTTTGTTTCGACGAGTTAATGAAAATGCGAAAACTGCAGGAATAATTTAACTTACTTGAAGCCCTCACCCAAAATTCGAGAAAATGTAGGCCCCATCCGTGCGCCATTCTCTACATCTTCTAAAAGTCCACCGACGTATAAATCAACTTTGGTTATATTGCCATACAGGTCGATCAGCTTGGCACTTAAGTCTTCAGGGATGTTTCCTCCACTGTTTAACTGGTCTCTAAACTCGACATATGAAGGGAGTCCATGATGTCTTCCCCTCTGGATGTTTATAGCAACAAGATCAGCTGCTATCTGTCCTGGTGCAGGCTTTAAGTTCTGACTCACTGACCACGAGAAGAACCTTTTGAACATACACAGTTACCTCACGTCATTTGAGTTTATAGAATGATGTTTCCACTTGAAACTTATTGCATCTAAAATTGTCTCGTGGAACGTACCTCGCAAACAATGAACTTTATACTCTGAAAAAGCATGTCTTTAGCTAACCAGAGCGCGTGCAGGTTCAGTCTATATTATGGGAGGATTCATTTGCAGCATACGCTTATAGCCGTGGCGTTTGCCTATTGGAAATTTTTTTTATTGTTTTCAAGCTTGAAAACAATAAAAATTCCGATGGGCAAATGTGGCAGCTATACGCGTATGCTGCAAACGAATCCACCCATATAAATCTTCACCATGCACGCGTCGTTAGTCATGTGTGTGCTTTATTGAGTTTAACGAACGCAAACTACGTCTCAAGGTCCATAAACGGACTACGAGATGAGCGAACTCAAATACTGGGATATCTCATTAAGAAACGAAAAATCTTGTTTGTGATAGATTATTTAGTTAAGGAGGAAGTTCCAGTATAAAAGCGCCCTGGCCTGGGCACTGACATCTCAGTTGTCAATCAACCTCGGTAGAGCGCACGTCTCCCGTACTTGTCAACATGGGAGATGACATTGACTTTGATGTCGGGAGGAGTCTCACTGGCATAAAGAACACAGAATTCATATTGGGATTGTGAAGGTTTTCCTTCACCACTGCCAAAACAAGTACGAGAAACTTGAAGCTAGTGCTAGCAGGCGAAACTGAACTAAACTCAAGACAGACACAAATTTGCATTCGAAGCCTGCATGGTAACTTGACAAAGCACGTGCGAAAAATTACAAAGGTTACACAATAATTACGAAACAAAAACTACAAGGCAAAAGTTACTTAAAATTTATTCCATTGTTTTTTGGTCGAATTGTCAGCGTGTGAAATTCGTGCACCATAAATGCTTGCCGTATTACATCCGAGAAAAAGGGGTTGGAACTAACTCTGATGACGTCATCGCTTCTCCACGTGTTACTTGCCTATGTTTTTAAGGGGGCTGAACACAGTTTCTCCGGCGGTCAGCGGTGTTAAGCACGATGGCGCGGGTTTTAAAACGTGTAAACAAACATGGCGGTGATATTATTTTTTTCGTTTTCACGTCAAATGATAAACAACGGTTTTCAGTTCCGCCTATTACCTAAATGGGTAAGTTGCTACGCAGCAACAATTTTACCTGGCTACTTTGCGACAAATGGTTGAGCCAGACGAGGACGGGGAATCCACCAAGGAACCAGTTTAGTGACAGTGTAAACAAATCTTGATTTCTCAAAATCTAGTCAGAATTTGAACACATTTGACGGAATTTCTGCGATATTTGCGATATGATGAACCGAGAGACTAAAATCGATTTTCTTGAATATTTCAAAGGCTGTCTGTTAAAACTCTGGGAAGTTGATTTTAAACGGTAAGAATTGCTTATTGTAAGCTGTGTGCAAACTCATGAAAAAACTAATGACTAGATCTTCTGCAAACTCGGGAAAAGTGAAGTTTTAGCGTTGTTTTGAATCAACCGAGTTGCCATGGAAACAGCCATAATCTCGGAACAACCCTGGGATACAAAATGGGGTCACTTTTTCTTGTTCTCTGCCAAGTTTGAGCTTCTTAGCTGGTACACATTTACAAGCAGCCTAAGGTAAGTTGTACTAACTAATATATAGATTTAGCCAAGCCTAAAGGCGGAGCTCCACATATTTTATTTTATTTATTTATTTATTTTTGCTGGTACTTATTAATTTGTGAAAATACTCTCATTCAAGTCGTTAAATGAAAAAAAAAAAGAAAAAACAGAAACAGGTAATACATGTTCCCGTTAAGAATCGAACCCGGCGGCCGGCGCTTATTCAACGAGGCCACGAAAGCTGATATTACTTCTAGATGTTAATTTTTTCTACTTATTTCTTTTCCCGTAACAAGATGCTTATCGACGTGAAAATGCTGGTGTTTTTCCTGGGAAAATGTTTCGGACCGCCGCAAAAACGATGGTTGTGGACAGAAAAAAACCAGAAGGCACTAGCTCTGCTATATTTGGCGTCGGGACCACTGCAAAATGCTGCGAACTCAAGCGTTGTGCCGACCGAGTTTGCAGCAGAACCGAGAACAAAGATGTCAAAGATGAAGTCCTCGAAGGCAAATTCGTAACTCGGACTTTTCGCCTTCCACCAAAAACACAACTGAGTATTCTTTTGAACTTTTTCTTTCCATTAAAAAATTGTTTCTGACGTTTGTTGTCTTTGCTAAAACACGGGTCACCATGCAATTTCGTGCCAAAAACGCGGGATACAGCACAGGGTTATCTCAAGTGTGTGCCACCTCATATTGATGACCCTGTGGTGCGGACGGACGGACGGTCACGTGACTTTTACGTCACTACCAAAATTTCTCGGCTTTATAGGTTACCAAATTTGTTTAGCAATGGTGCTCTGCTGGCGCGCTACACGTGGGAGCTCCGCTAATAAGAATAACGTATTTTCTCGATTAAACGCCTGGGGCGTTTATTTAAAACCCGGCCTCGTAGACCTGGCGTTTATTCGAACCCGGCGTTTATTCGGGGCCCAGCGTTTATTTATTAAATGCATTTTTCAGTATTAAAAGTTTATTGAACCAAGAACCCAACTTCAACAAAAACGTTTAAAAAATGTGAAACAATGTCTTTAACTTTGTCTCATCTAAGTGAATCTGGTAAGTTACTATAAAAAAAAAACATCATAAAAACATCATTGACACAAGCAGTGATTGAACTCTTCGCAACGTTACGTTTCTCCGTGTATTATGAAACACAGAGGAAGTGGATCGGCAAACTTACTGTACAAGCAATTTTGAACAAGGTGGTGGCGAGGTGGTGGTGGTTTCTTCTCCATCAGTTCCGGGAAAAGTTAAATTATGGAACGATTCAATTGCAAGGAACTGCTGGCGAAACGCTAGAGAGACCCTCGAATATCCTTGCTTGATGTACAAGCCCGCAGAAAAGTTGCCATGATTTCAAGAAATTGACACGATACCTGATGCATCGTTTGTTTCATCTGTTTTAGTGAGCTTTTGTAAAAGGTAGTTTGGTTTGAATATTAGTGTATAAATTCAAATATAATAGTAGAAAGAGAACTCGTATGCAGTTACGACACATAATCTTGATTTAATATACCCATCTCGAATAAACGCCGGGACCTCAAATAAACGCCGGTACCCCGAATAAACGCCGGGGGCGTTTATTTTAAACTCGGCCCTGTAGACCCGGCGTTTATTTGAACCCAGCGTTTAATCGAGAAAATACGGTAAGACTCTTCTGGCTACTGCCATAGCACCCAAATGTTATTATCGCATTTATTTTTATCTTTCTTTGTGACAGAAAGATACCCTTTTACCAGTGACTCAACTACATAATAATCTACTCATGGTGTACTCAGATTCATACCTTGCACCATTCTTAATTCCCCTTAAATAACGATAAATACTAAAAGAAGCACCCACCTATCAATTTTCCTGGCTGACTGTTTAAGGATTCCTTCTAAGATTCCGTCAATGCCGTACTCTTCGTACAGAAGGGTCGGATTGTGAAGATCTGCGACAGGTATTCGCGCACACTCCGATCCGCCGCGTTTGTAGGTGTTGCCAACAGTATTGTGCCCGAATCTTAAAGCAGCCGTTGGCAAAACTGTTCGAAACTGATGGATCAACAGATGTATCGTAGCCGCTGTAGAAATTTCCCTCTGAAGCAAGAACCAGGTCATACTCTTGACGCTGTTTAGTTAAAGTAATATAGTTATTAGAAAGAGTCAATGCTTGTCAAACATATTCGAGCGTAATGGATCAGTGTTTATTATATATACATACCGAGATTTACACGCCAAAAAGCATCGAGACAAGAATAGTCTCTTCGCGCTAGAGAAGCCAGCTGATTGGTCATACGATTTTTTTCACTAATGAAAAACGACGTATCGACGCT
This sequence comes from Siderastrea radians, assembly GCA_964017195.1. Taxonomy (NCBI): domain Eukaryota; kingdom Metazoa; phylum Cnidaria; class Anthozoa; order Scleractinia; family Rhizangiidae; genus Siderastrea; species Siderastrea radians. The sequence goes on along the minus strand of OZ024897.1, from coordinate 37,265,592 downwards.
CTGATTGTCTATAGAAGAAGCGTTGGTGATCTGACGTGTGTGGGACGGGACGGGTTGACGCGCTCCGCACACTCTGAGCTTTTAGAAGCATCTTTTTAAAATTTTCCAATAAAATTAAGCATAACAAAGATGGTATTATAAAATACTTATTGACGGAGCTAGGTCGGGCTTGACGGGAAAATATTTGGTTGTCGGTCATGGCAACGGACCGCATGTCCTTGAGCCAAATATTTTTCCATCCAGCCCTCCCATCCAGTCAATAAGTGCACAATAAGTACGATCAGGAGAATAAACTAAAAACATGTAACACAGTGTTCAAGATCATCAACTGGATTTCACCTTAATACCTTGCGTTCAGGAGCCATAGTGATGCATTCAGCAAACGAGGTGTCTTTCATTCTTCAGATCTCTGTTCTTCAGGCAAAATAGTTGCAGCCTCCCGTTAAAACAAGGGGTTTAAGGGCTCCAGGGCTCCAAGACAGAACAATTTGGGCTATAACGCTCCATGTACCTAGAATCATTATGTTTGTCTGGGTGCCAGGTAGTAAAAGCTATTGGGCTCTGGAATCTTCGGCAAAAATTTGTGGGCTCTAGGGCTTCGAAGCCCCCCCCCCCCCCCCCCTTCTCCCTTTGAGATCCTGATAACCAGTAAACGTCAACACGAACGCGACATATACAGCTGGGAAGTGGGAAAATTCACTTCTATTTTCAGGCACCATGGAGATAATGTTAACAGATTTTACCAGAATCTACTTAAAAACCTTCTTATGAATGAAAATATCTTGAACACCAATATATGGAACTGAGTGGCAAGCTTGTCAATGCTGTCTTCCCAGAATTCCATCGTGTCGCATCGTTCATGGTTTATACTTTACACCCGACAACGTTTAGAAATAGAAATTAGCCAATTAAAATCACTATTTGAGCATGCGTAGAATTCAGAACAAGCCGCATTCTCGTTCCCAAGAGAGAGGCGGAAATCTATAAAAAGGGAAACGTCCTGGGAGTCTTTACACGGCATTTGATGCAAAACTCGTCTTCGTTGATTGTTCGAAAGCAATCTTTGGGTTAGATAAATTGTCATGAAGTGATTTTTTCGCTTGACGATTGCTGCTACAGGCCTACAAGTCGTGCTGTCAACTTTTCATGCATAAACTCGTGCTAGCTCACGTTCGCATTTTGTCACCCCAGCGCCATAATAACGCACGCGCTCGGCAATAAAACTCTAATGAGCCGTGTGACGCCTAAATCAGCTACAAGGTCTGTTATTGTTGGTAGGAAACTTAACTAATGGAAATTGCCTAAACGAGTCAGCTACTTAGGTAAATATTAAAATCAACCATACCAGTCCTTGACTCAGAATTGTTGGTAGGTACTCTTTGTAAGTAATGCGTTGCATCATGGCGCCGATAATTTTCCGTGTTCCTTGGAATATTTTCTCTCCGTCCCACGCTTCGTTTATTCCTTTTAACCTCTTGGCAATCCTGTTGTGTTCTCTCACCCAAATAGTATGAAGAACATTCAAGACTTAAAAAGATTGAGAAAGAGTATTTTGTCTGAGTGTCCAGTATTATGATTTGTTCTAGTCTTTAAAAAAAAACCAAGTAGATTTCGTGGCTTACTTCTAAACAACGTTAACCGCTGCTTCTAGTAAGGTTATAGAAAGTCGCCCTTATAAATACCATTCAAATAGAAATAAAATAACTACCACTTATGAAACTTGGAAAGTATTGAGACACACCAGTGTAATCTATTCTAGCCAGCCCCTCCCCTCCCCCCTCAAAATACATAAAAACTCTTGTTCATTCGTATGTTAAAGCTTTCATAAGTTTGTTTCACACGTTTGCTTGATATTCGTTGTTCTTCGGGAAGAGTAAGCAAACAAATCAACAAATCAACAAAACAAAACGAAATGGGCGCTATCAAACGAGAGTTTTTAAAAGCAACACTTCTATCTGTCTATTGTAGGAAAGTTTTGTTATTTCTCAGACCCCAGCGTCTGGTTGTCCCGCGCCTGGCCTGAGGGCCTATTAACCCTTTAAGCCCCAATAGTGACAAGCATCTAATTTCTCCTTACAGTATTACTACTTGATCAACATACAGGTCTTGAGAATAGAGAAAATGATCCCAATGATCAAAAGTCTTTATCTTTTATCTAATTCTCCCAACTAGTAACATATAGAGAATAGTGACGAGAATATGGATGTTAATATTGGGGTTTAAAAGGTTAAGTGACTGATATTTACCTGGGCACACGTTGTTTCTCCGGAAATCTCTTGTGTAAAAGCAAGGCATGTTCACGTGATCTGGAGAGCGACAAAACACAGATGGACGAGAGGGAGGCAACAGGTTCTTCAAGTCTGAGTTTTCAGCTAAATCCACCGTGAGAAGGTGACCATCGTGTTGAGGCAGGTTACCGCGAACCCCTCTCAGTTCATCTTGATTATTGCCATAAATATGAGAAGCGTCTATGTAGCTAGTGGCAATATTAACTTGCTCACTGAGACTGCTGGCTGCTGTCAGCTTGCACCTTGTAGCGCGTTTCATCGAAATGCAGTTGATGCCCCTCGCGTTGAAGACCCTGTCATTCGCGTTTATGGGGATTCCATAGCAGTCCGTGCCACTTTCAAAACATTTCCCTTTACAACCCGGCGTACCTCCTTCGTGCCATGTCAACGCGATATCATGAGTCATCAACTGACCAAACGCATATGCCATGACTGTGCGATCAGACGACTCCGGTGACTGATTCCAAGACTTGGCCTGATTGTTATTCTGAGGAAACAGCTCCCTACTGACCTCTCTTGCGTTCGGTAGACTCGCGACAATGATGTCCTGAAAATGCGATCAATCAGCTTAAGCATTTTGATCGCAAAAGGTCATTTGTCAATTTTACTACGAGCGCCAATGGATAAAAGCTGATAAACAACCAACGAGCGCGTAACTTTTTGGATACGAGGTGTTATAACCCACCGATTAATTTCAGGCGATCCCCGTCGTCCGATTTTATTGACGAAAGAAAAACAAGAAAGGAAGTCGCTTTTTCAGGTTTTAACTTTTCAGCTCTAACCACAGCGCATTAAAATCAAGCAAACTAACCAGCTTGGATTTGTTTAGCTGCAAATGTGCTGTGATCCTCACTGAATTTTTTCGCTTTACCACAATAAAGCGTGCGCGTTGTAGAAATCAATCGGAGGGTTATAAAATAAAAAAACCCTTCCTGGTTTGCTGGTATATTGGAGGATAACGTCCTTGGCTGAAAGATTGTCCTCAAAATTTCACAGTTGCTCTCGAAGCTTCGCTTCTCGGCCATCTGTTCATTTTTTGGACAATCCTCAGGCATTATCCTTCGGTATACCAGCCACTCTCAACAAGTGATGGTGGAACAATTTGTTAAATCCCCCACATCAGTAATCGTCATTGAATCTTTTTTGCCATATTTTGGCCCAAAACGTATGTTTTAGGGCGAAATTTATTAATGGTTGCCAATTATAATTAAGGCCAAAACAAGCTAAGAGTTACGTTATAATCAGATCCACTGATAATCTCTGCACAGTGAAACAACGGCTGGTGAAAACTACAGAAATTCAGTAACGGAGACTGAGACTTAATTATTTTTTAAATAGAAATGCTGCATTGAAGTTGTCTAATCAAATCCTTCTCTATATTGTAATAGCACTGACTTTTTGAGCTGATGACATACTCTTCGCCTTATCGTCTTTCTCGCCACTATTTGTTGATCAAACCAATCTCACCTTGTGCTGCTTGAGTCTCCTAAAGGGAGTCATTGCCGCGCCCCAATTTGGTTTATCCATGTTGTTACACTGACCAATTTGGTTCCTGTACGCACTTGAAACGCACGTTGGGACTGGCAGAGTGCTTGCACAACTAAGTTCCTTGGGTAAAGAAGTGGCTGAACATGGAGATAGCCAAAAACCCAGCACTTGGACTAGCAAGTAAAATGTCATCTGTGAACGTGTAAGACGCTGAAATAAGAATACGTGTCGCCCTTAAAATACGTGTGAAATTTTATTCAATCTCCTACCATCTCGCTCTCCTGAGTCAAAACAGGAATGATAATAACGTGATTCCAAACATACGGATTTGTAGGCGAAATCTTTAAGCTTGTCCGTGGTAACATTAACAGGCATTAATCTCGCTTTAACCCCTGGTGTTCGCAGAGTTTTAGAGGGATTTGTTTATGTATGACACGGTTCTATTCTATGTTCTTCTGTTAAAAAAAAAAAAATCAGCCCACCTCCCCAGCCCCCTACTTTGTTCTGAAATAAATTCAGAAGGCTATAAGTTGGAAAGAAGACAGAAAATAAAAAATAATACACGGAAAAAATCTGACACAAAAAGTAACATGCGTTTCGTTTTCCCAATTGCTCACGCTTTCCAGGAAAAATAATTATCAGAAATTTTCAGTTAGCGGTGGCAGTTTTTTAAGAGCCATTTCTCCAAGAATATTACAATAGCATTTTGACCCAATCAAAGTACAAATGCACCTCTAGCAATTTGTTATGAGTTTCGGAAGGATTCCTTTCTTACCTGCTTAGACATAGGCTTACTATGTTGCGGAAAACACCAACTGAATGCTCTGCAATGACAGAAAGATGGCACTATGAACTGAAGTTAAAGGTTTATAGTGTCTTCCGTTTTATATCTCTCTTATGACAGTAAACATCTATTTAACACTGGTGAAGTGCGTTTAACTATCAAAGCAGTTAACGCGGCTTTTCGCAAAAACAGATCTTTGAGTTCCGGACATTAGCAACCACAAAGCAGTATAAAACTGTTTATGTCTGATTTTTCAGGAACAAAACTTAAATCTTAACAATTTTCGAAACAATTTCGACGTCAGTGTCTCTCTTTCTCAGCCATTAAAAAGCAGGGTTATCTACTACATCAATTATTCTACTAGGTATGATTTGTAACACATAGTTTTCTCGGCAAGTGCACTGTTCAAGCTTTAAATATTTTCGGACGTTCAAATTTCGGACAAAACTAAACCCACCCGAATAAATAAAGAATCCAATCGTTTTAATGTGTAAACATTTGTTACAAAAGGTTTCTTGAATATCACATCAATACACTAAGGTACAAATCAACCTCTATTGCTTTATCGTCTATTTGTCGTCTTGGAGACTGACTCTTATACTTCATGACTGGGAAACTTTACGCTTGAATGGCTATGAGAATAATTTACTTAGGTCAGTGTGATGTGATTAATTATAGTTTTAGTGTCGTGGGTGCTTAGTTGTTGAAAAAACAAAAAAGGCAGCTCATTTTCCAGTTTTGTCATAGTGAACTACTTCGTTATTATCATACTCTCTTATAATATAGTTTCTGTGATTAAGGAATGGTCCGAACTTACTGGCAAATCGTCCAAAATATGCGAAAATAACGTCCGAAATTAAAAGATCCGGACACTTTTTGCGTTGTTATGTATGAAAAGGAAGTGTAAATGTGAAATGAATTGAAACTGTTAAAGGCTTAATTTTACATTCTTGACAACTAGTTGCTGGTAGGTTTACCTTTATGTCACAGCAAATAAACGGGTACGCAATACCTTTCAGTTTCCTCCTTTTGGATTGATCTCGGGGTTTTAATTTTCACGATCTTTTAACGATGCGCGAAAATAATCGGAAAATTAATCCCAGGCGAAAAAAAAAAAAGACACTGGGGTAAACAATTTCTCCCTAACTAATGCAAATAAAACTTGTCGTCATTGTTTTTTTTTTCAATCGAACTACTGCTGATCAATGTCGTCTAGTTGATGTCGCTGTTTTTGTTTATTGTACGTTTTTAAGATCCACTTTCAACTTACTCTCGCCAGAGACACGGACACCCAAGCCACAGCTGAAACCAGAACAGGAAAATTTGCAGAGAAATCGGGTGTCTGTCAGTAGGCTTCATCGGTGATTAGAAGATTGAAAATTTTGTTTCGTGTTTTCTGCGTTCACTGTTTGAAGTGCTATTTAGATTCAATAGATTCATTGAGTTCCCACTTTTTGTTCAGTAATCAGTCAATTTTAGATCCGGCAAAAAAGGAAGGCATTAACATAGTGAGCTGAGCTCAGCGATTTTGCAGAACAATGATCTTGTGAGGTTATTCACACATCACAAACAAGTGCTTCTTGTAATCACAGCCGTAAATCTGTATTGGTAACCTCGATAACGTAAAACGTATAAAGGTTTGTCGAAAATCATGTCTTTACGGGGAATCATGTTTTGTAAATATCGCAGTACTTTAAGTTCGCAAAACTCGGTAGTATTAATCTTGGCCATTAATATGAATAAATCAGCGGCTCTTTCTCGAAATATAAACCAATGTTCAGCATTCTATGAATATTCCATAAATCCATTAAACACAAAAGAAGAAATAAACATAACAGTGGATAGAAAGAACGAGGTATTAACCGAACCAAAAAACACTATCCACGCTTTCTGAGTCACGTCGCTTAGCCACGGACGAAGCCCTCCATCAAAATTCTTTGGTAACGGGTTTTTAAAGGCGGTTCCGACACGCCTTCAATCGAAAACTGAAACAAGTAGCTTTTCAAAAGCTACCCGTGCTAACCTCGGACCCACGCTTTTTTGTTTGTACTGAATTGTACAGAATTTACCGCGGGAAGTCTGGATAGTACAGTATACTTGCGCTTTTCTGCTGCTATCCCAGAGCCAGCACTCCTGTTTATCAGCTGTTGGACACCATGACAACCGCACATTATTTTCACGTTTGTACTAAACAACGATGTTGTGTCCGTCGTTGTCTGGAAACTTCTCCTGTAACATGTGACGTCGTCATTGAACAAATTCAAACAACAACAACAACAACAAAAACTCAGTTAATAATAAATTTTTATAAAAATATGAGACCTGTTTTAAAGAGCCACAACATTTTCGTACTTTTGCTCCTCGACAAATTTTGAGCGATGTTGTGACTTGTTTACCGATTGTTGGCGCCATAGTAACTGTTCAACATTTGTTAAACAGTAGTCGCAACGTTTATTAAATAACAAGTGTTGCAGTGCGTGTCACTGGACTTTAACTTTTATCACAAGGAAATTAGCCCCAGCTTGTGCAATGTACACACAACCTGACCTGAAAGTTTCTTTGGATTTAGAAGAAAGTTATACTTGCCAACGACTGACTAAGCTAAGATTGCCAAGACAAAAGAGTTCAAGATATAAAGAAAAATAATAAGGAAGATGATAATTAAACACCGCAGATCAGAAACCCCATCGGCAACGACCAAAAGCATTTAATTTTTACCTTAAGCTAAGCGCTTTTTATATTGATACAATTGGTCGTACATAAAAGTTTATAACTACACACTGTAAACGAATGATTTTCGCGCAAAAAATAATATTTTTCGCAAAATGCGACCAACTTTTGTTCGATTCACCGTACATAATTATTTTGCCTACGTTTCTATAAATGTTTGGTCACAAATTGATTGTATTTGCTAAGGAAAATTAAAAAGACTATACTGCTTAACTCTGTATCTTTCATTTCAACAATAGTCTATAGCATGCACGCATCAATCTCTGGCCGTGGCGTATTTCTCGGGAAAAACATTCTGTTAAATGAATTAAATGGCACTTAAGATTTCACTAATGGGTGCATTGGATTGGTCGAGTTACCTAAGTAGGTTTGCAAATTAAGTACACAGTTTATCTAAAATTTTACGCGCACGCAAATGAGACTTAAGTAATGAACCTACTTTGACTCGCTCGCGGTCTTGAAAACTGGGAAAGGAGGTGAGTGTAAAAGGTTGTTTTCAACATAAATTGCTATCTTCGGGGCTCCGTGTGTATGTTTGATTCAAATTCATTTGTAGAATCATATCAACTAAGACATTGCGATGCGATCACAGTTGTCAGAAATATCAGATTAAAGCTGATTCAAGAAAACACTTTAGATATTTGAACTTATAGATACTGCCATACTACACGAAAGACTGATACTTTCATTTAACAGGGTAAATATGTCTGTCAGGTTTGGCACATAATTGCACGCCGGTGAGTTCATCGTGTTTACTTTAACAGTTCAGTCCATGAAAACAGAGAGTTAAACGCCAAATTGATTTCATTAGGTACAAAAATCGTTTTACGCTTGGACAAAAACGGACCCTGAGGCCTTGATTTTGTAATGAAAAATTTTTAGCGGTAGATCGATAGCGGATAACCGAACCAAGAAAATTGGCCTCGAAATACTTCTCTGCTCACTCGCATGAAGGAATATGGTACTGAGGTGTCGTCTTTCAATTCACTAAAAAATTCTCAGCTTCGGGTTAGTTCGATGAATTAGTATTGTTTATATAAAAATTTTGTTTCCAGTACATTGTAGATGTGACTGTCCATTTTCTAAAGCGGATTTTTACTACTACTGAACATACCACGGTACATCCTGATATTTTGTAGGTAATAAAACTTGTTGTTGTTGCAGCGTATATGCGTCTTGTTTCCATACAATGTTTTTCTCCAGCTCGTCCAATCATTTTATCCGAGGGAGATTAATATTTGACGAATTTCAGGCTCGTTACTTATGGTGGCCTTTGTTGTCGTCGGTTTTTTTTTTCAGTCGAAGAAATAAAACATACATTAGTAACAAAATAATGACGAGAAGCTTTTGCCAATCTTGAGCAATGGATTTGCTTTAGCGCAGACAAGCGGACGAAGGGTTGACAACAGTTTTTTTTTCTGTTTAAGGATAAAAAAACATTTATTGATAAGAAAAATATCTAGGAGCTTTTGCCAATGTCGAGCAACGGATTTGCAGTAGGGCAAACCACCAGACCATAGGTTAAGTTGAGGACCAAAGTCCGATAGACTCTGCTTGCAACGGAGGATTCAAAATGTCGGACAATGGACCTACCCTAGGGCAGACCAAAGAAAAGTCGATCGCAGCTAGAGCAAGACAGACAAAGTTCAGGAACGTTTACTGTAGGTACTAGAAGACAAAAGCTAAGGTAGAAAGAAGCATTCAAAATCTCGAGCAGTTATCTGCCCATTAACTGCGAAATCAAAAAGAAATCTCGAAGGCTAAGGTGTAGGGTGTTAGAGTCAAATTGGAACAAAGCTGTCAAAACTCATGAGCATTGGTGCTACCACCGACCGCCATCATAACTATAACTGAGAAGACTAAAAAAAAGATCTCGTGCATGTCAAGTTAGAATTAAAGAAAACGACGCTAGGCGAGGTCTAGAGGCTAGTATCTTCTTTTTCATTCGTTTTTATGGCCGTTTGGCTTTTAACAATTTTACTGTCATATCTCTTCAGTTCTACCACACTTGACACAGTTGCTATGTGTCGAGGACTCTGTGATTGATTTATAATTTTATCTTTGCGTTTGCCAGCTACGTTTAAGTTTTCATAATTGTTAGTTTGTCGAATGGCAGGTGCTGTAGAAAACTGTAAAAACATAGGAAACCATCATGAGCAAAACCAACTTCGCACAAAAACAATTTCGATCTAAACAGGCATATCTTACTGAGAAAAAATAGATATCACGCATATCTAGCCCTTTTCTGGTAAAAACGATCGCACAAAACACAGAAATTTGCTATCACGTTTTGCAACTGCAAGTTTAAATATTGCAATAATTTTTGCCGCAAATTGCCTACATAATACTAGGAACGTAGTAATGTTTTTGTCATATTTTGATCATAAAGGAATTGTCTGCAACACTGACAAAATAGAACCTTTTACCTTTGACAGCTAAATTTGTTTCCGATTCAATCACCGCTTTAGCAAATGGAGAAAACCCTTTCATGCAAAACAAGCTTTTAATCACCAAAAGTAGTAAATTGTTGAGCGTCTGATATTTGAGAAAAAGCTATTGACTGTTTTCGCATGGAAATACGTTTGCAAATGTAAATCACTTTTTTGCTTTCAAGCTTTTGCCAATCTTAATCGTATCTTTTTCTTTTGCTATACTGTGAAAACAAATTGTCTTTTGAACACCGGAGGTTAAAATCTTTGAACAAATAGCACTTTCTGAATAACTTGAAATGAGGATTTAAAGTTTTTAAAGAATTCTTTTTGTTAAACTTAGTCAAAGATTCATTGTTTGTTGCACAAGGTTAATGAAAACCTTTTATTTAAAATCGCTTTTTGGCATACTCTCTCAATGAGTTCTTCCTGTTACAATTGAAGCGAAAAGCATTTCCACTGCACAGGAATATTTCTTATTCAAATAATTTAAACTAAGCGTTTGCTAGATAATAGGAAGAGACAGGTGTCTGATTCGAAACAAAATGTTTTAACCTTTTCATTTTCACTCTTAAATTAATATTTTACTCTTGGTTTAGCAGGAGGTCGCCGCTTAAGAGATGGAAATTCTCATTGGACAATCTGCTCTGAAGACACTCAACAGAAATCAGCGTGACATCTATTGCTGAATTACGGTCATTTATGATTGAAAAATCATCCGGAAAAACATTTACGTCCATGAATGCAAGACTCTCATCTTATGGCGTCTTTCGAAGTTAAACGGAATCTCTTCTTAGCAGTTGGCACGATCATATCTGCATTTGTAACAGTTATGGTTAACTTTGTTGCAGCCTATTATCTGCTTGTTTTCAAGAAATCCTCCTTCAACCGAAAGCAATACAACAATTTCCTAATGGGCTTGCAAGCGGTTATGGGAATTCTTTTGGCTCTCACTGGTTACACCTGGACAGCGGTTGCCCATTTCGTGGGTGAATGGCCGGCGGGGAATATTGGCTGTTCATTGGCCACTTTTTGTTTGCTGTTCTTTGGGACTATGACTGTGATGATAACACTGGTAATGTCTGCAGAGAGATTCATAGCCATGTGCATTCCGTTTTACTACGAGGCGCTTATAAACTTTCGCAAAATCGTGATTGCAGTCGTGTACATCGTTATACACGCTGTAGTGCTCGCTAGCCTGCCTCTCATGTTAAGAAGCGTCGAGCTGACAAAACATCCTATAGCTGTGTGTTTGTATTCGCTCTCCTCACGCAGTTTCAGAGAAGCAGTGGTGGTACACGCCTTTATTTGCAATTTCTCTCTTTGTATTTTGCTGATGCTTGTCATGAACCTTTCAGTGCTTAAAGCTTTAAAGAGAATGAATCAGTCTGTAAGCGCTGAGGTCCGTGCTCAGATGGCGGGAGATAGCGAGTCCATCATATTGTCAAACCTCACTGGACTTATGGCTCTATCTTATAGCCTCTGCTGGATTCCAGTCCTGGTAAGCAAATTATTACCTCAAGCTTTGTAATCCATATGCCGGCTTTAAATTTTCTTTCTCTCTTTTTAATTAAAAAATACAAATCCGTTATTTCTTATTTTTGCTTTACAATTTAATATGCTGTTTTAATTTTTTCGGATTGTGAGGCCATCATATTGTCAAACCTATCTTATAGCCTACGTATTGCGAATATGACACCTATCGACATTTCAGTCCTAGCGGTATGCAGGAGGTTTTTCACATGAACCCTAGCTCCCACGAGTCTCCTGTAGCTCAGTGGTAGAGCATCTGGACTAGTAACCAGAAGGTCATAGGTTCGACTCCTGTTTGGAGAACTCGGATTTTTTCCGTGTCGGCTGTGCCACTAACTGAATGAAGACATCTTTCACGTTTTTAATTACAATAAAAAATGACAAATATACTTATTGCAATAGAAAACAGAAATGTAAGCATAGACAGGCAGTAGTAGTAATTGATTTGTGTACTAATTAGTGTAATCCAGGCAGGTACGGTTTAGCCAAAGTAAAGAAAGCTCAAGTGTCAATGAGAGCAGGATAGGGAACGTAAGGAGTGAAGCTATATCAAGAAAAAAAGTCTTGGGTGATGCTACGGAGGCGCGATAATGTAGTTGTCATGGCGAAGGGCTTTCGATCTGATCGATCGCGAGATCAAAGGCTCGATCGGTAGTTCGAGGCTTGGTCTCTACATTGTATCGAAAAGCTCGGGGAGAGTAACCCTGCAATGGTTGTGATGCCCCTGGTCGCTTCACAAAGGAAACCGAAGTTAAGTGCCGGCCTTAATAAGCCTCATGGCTCGTTCAATCGAGCGGATTGGACACATGACGTAATCTTTTTTTAATCTAGAAATGACCATTTCTTTGGTTAAAATTGCCTACTTTATCCTCTACTAGCTAAACTTAAAGTATTTGAGAAAGCCTTCTATTAGGGGAACAAACTCTTTTGTTTTCCTGCCGGCCAGATGTAATGCCTGGTTACGAGGAAACAAAAGTTGATTTGGCGCTAAAATTTGGAAGAATCTGGCCTCAGCCATAGCGCAACAGTGCTCTCTGAGGAGAAGTTATCAGAAATAATTTGACAAAGTTTTAGCTGTGCATTAATGCATTTAATTTTCACAAGGATTTGTACTGTAGCGTAAACTGGTCTAGATTTTTTAATCTTCAAAAAAGGCTTTATAAATCCAGCACTAGCCTGTTCCAGGCTTCGAGATAGTGGGGAAAGCGTGACTTGAGAAAGCGAGCGCCAAAAACGCGTAGGGGTTCCCTTCCTAATTTTCGTGCCGTCCCTACTATTTGAGAGCCTGGGACAGGCTCATCCAACACCTGCTTTTTCACCCTTTAATTATGATATGGATGTGGATTAGTTTTCGAGGGTTTAACAGTGCGAGATAATATTGAGAAATTAACAAACGTGAAAGAAGGCGTCAGGATACGAGTCGGGTAGGCGCCATGCACATCAAACTGGCCGCCGCCATTTTTAAACGTTTCAGCAAAAAATAGCTTCTGTAGTAAATTACACAAGGTTTCGACTGACATTCAGTCAAATGAAAAAGAGCAATAGATGTATGTACCTTTACAAAATTTAGAGATAGACTTGTCATAAAAGGAATACTCGGAAAAGAATACATATTTCAAATTTCAGGAGTTAGATTAGCGAGGGGGGGGGGGAGGAGGGGGTAGAGAGGCCTCAGGAAACCATAAGGCTTGAGACGAGGAAGCCTCCTCAACATAATATAAATTTAATAAAGGGACACCGGACCAATTCCGGAGTATTACCAAACTACTTTTCAACGTCCTTATGACATGGTTGTCCCGTTTAAATGCTAATATCAGAGGGCTGCTAACATCGCATGTATACAGTGCTAATCATTGAACAAAAATACTCTATGATTATTCCGCCAAAACGTCCTGTTAGGTCTCTTAACTGTCTCAGACGGTCTGAGGTAGTTCGCTCGTCGAGAAACAAGTTACTTAACAATTATTCCACTACAGCGTGTTGGTGTTGGATATGAGGTGATATCTGAAACAACAAGGCGCGCTGAATGCCGAGTTGGTTACAATCACCTCATATTTAACAATCGCCAGTGGAATAATGGTTTTTGCGATAATAATTCGTCGGTAATCGTTCGTTACTGAATTACCATAATTGGAGATAGCTATTGCTCTGCGGCGAAAACTTTTGAATACCTTGGCACTGATATGACATCCAATTTCTGGAACTAATGAGAAAGCTTTAAACTCAAAAATAGAGAGAGTCTGGGCCAGAGTCTACGAAGTACGAAACGTTCCATCCTGAGACATTTAATCTCCCGTCCGCTGTTATTACTTGACTTTTTCTGGTTTCCTCTGTCTTCAGGTTCGCGTCATGCTTATTTACCACGCTAACTGGCGCAGTGTTTATTTCGACTTATTTGCTTTTTGTCTATCAACCGCTGATCCATTTGTGCACCCATTCACCTGCATACTTGTGAGCCGGCGATACAGAGCAGGTTACAAGGCCGCCTTGAAAGAGCTCCTGTTCAAATTACATGGATGGATTTGTTACTGCGCATGTCAATCTAAAGCGAAGGTGGAACCGCTGGAATATGCTGGCAACGGTGTGGGCTCAGATACCTTTAGCAATCGTGGCAGCCGGAATCAAGACACTCTAGGCACTCTGAAAAACAATGTTGAAAACACAAACAGTCTGGCTGGAAGAACAAGCATTTTAAGGCTTGGTATGATTCTTGAAGCTCACGAAACTGAACAGTAGTATGGAATAGTTCACCAGTACTAGTGCGCATTGACAAAGCTATGACTGTTACCCTTATGTGGTCATTCTCGACCCAGAGCCTTTGGGTTTAACTTGAGCACGTATGACTTCCCCAGAGCTCATCTCTCCCTCGGTCAGGCGCAAAAGAGAAGGACTCTGGGGCAAGAAACGTGCAAAACCTAGCAATTAGAAATATGATCAGACTGTTAATACAAAATGTCAATCATAAAATTCCCAAAACGACCAGTATTAGCGGCCTTTTACGATCGCTATTTTTGCGAGAAGGGAGGGTGGGTATTTTCAGTCGGGATCTTGTTGAATTCGGGTTGCTCCTGGGAGGCTAAAAAGTGTTTATAGTTTACGGGCCGGTCTATTTTTTTTAATTGTGCTGAATGTGAAAGAGGGAATTCAGTTTTTGTGCAAGCAGCTATATTCCCCACTAATAAAAGGTCAAGTTACGTTTCAAATCGTTTCTTTCAGAGGATCACATCTTTCGGGATCAATTAAAAACCAACAGATTTGGTAATTACTTAGTACGTGAGTCGTTTCTGTTGGAACTTAACTGTATATGATTTCTTACTATCTATTTTCGTATCAACTACTGACTTGTAAATTATAGTCATCACTCGTATCTACTGATGCTCAACCTTGTTCCGGAAATATATGAGTAAAAATATGCCATAGATACATTTATAATGTACATGGAAGCTGCGCGCGCTCTGATTGGCCCAAAACTTTGCTTTATCAGAGTATAAAAGCATGGTTTATTGTTTTCGAGGTGAGTTCTGCGACACAAAACTAAAACGATACACTTTTTTTATAAGAACCATTTTTATAAGAACGTTGAGGCTGACTGAGATTTGCTCCAAAATTTAAGAAAACGTATGGGCTAAAATAAGAACATCCTCGGGCTCAGCCAAATTTTATGCGTTCTCATAAAAAAGAGTGTAATTAAAAGAAAGCATTTCTGACGTATAAATCTCAGTCTGCAGAAACATTTGGTAGGATATCTAAGAATGTCTAGATAAGTGCCTAGGAAAAAAGGAAAACGCTGAGTTAAGAAGTAAGGCTTTGAGTATTTGTTTCATTTAAGTTTTCGCTGTAGCTCAAACATCATATCACTAACAACGCAAAGAAAGCAAATCGTGTATTAAAACACTCTGGGCATTTAAGAACAGCCCTGAAGTGTTGAAAGCATGTGCCCCCGGTCGTGCTTTCTACATTTCCGGCTCTCGTGTTCTCAAATGCCTTACACCGAAGGGCCGGGGATGAGTGTCCATTATAATTGTCCATTTAAAAATTTCTTGACAAGCAAGTTGAATTCGTCCGCGTATCTAAGATGGAGGTTGTGTCCTCCTTCTGGCATAAGATGAAGCTTGGATCCCCGGATGTTAGCGTGTAAATACTCAGGATGAAACAGTGGGACCAGAGGGTCTTTCTGACCATGCAGCACCAGGGTGGGGCAAGTTATGCTCTTAACGGCACTTGTACAGATGTCACCTCCCCTGTCGGTAAAGTATTTGCTGATACCGTCTATCCAGGCACTGTGCATTTCTTGAAGGCCTTCTTTGCCGTACAATGCTGAAACAAAACCGTACACGATTTTGAAATAAACACCACTGTCGGTACGTTTCTTATTAGCAATTATAATGATGAAAACCCTGTATTGATCAAGCTTGTTCAGCCTAGATACAGAAATGTTATCCTTTTTTGCACTCAGCTAATATTTCTACATTTGGAATGACCGAGCTCAGTAAATAAGAATTACAGTAGAACCTAATCTGTGTGACCTCTGACAGGCCATAACAAATTGGCCTTACTGATAAGGGGCATATTAACAGGGATCGAAGGGAAACAGTATGAAAGTCCACAGAAAGGAAAGAGGCAGAATGAGAAATACAACAAAGAAAAGAGGCATCCATAGTGGGACATAATCAAACCCAATGTGTTAAGTGGTTGCTTACTGGAGGAGAAAAGCATAAGAAAATTTCACATCATCAGAAAAGTTGCTGTGTTCACTTACAAGAGGTTGTTGTTTACAAGAGGTTTCAACTATAGTAGTTTTACTAGGAAAATTTAAGTATTTTGAAAAAGTGGTTACTTACTGGAGATGGTCGCTTACCAGACGTGGTTCCACAGGAAGGTTTGAATGTATGTATGTTTATTTTTCAGAGCAGCTACACGTACTGATACCAGCTAGGGCTGCTAGGTTTTTCGCACTTTTAAAGATTAATTGTTATTATTATCATCATTGTCATCATCATGACACCATCATCATCATCATCATCATCATCGTCGTCATCCTCATTGTCACCATCATCATTATCATTATTATTGTTGTTGCTGTTGTTGTTGTTACTGTTAGCTGGGTCTCAAAGGGTGGTCACTGATTGTGTAACTGTAACTAAGTGGTCTAAGGTGGGGTACCATTCAGAAATAAGAAAATATCCAGACCACCCACCCCAAGGAAGGTCATTGCAAATCCTGAGGGGAGAGGGTTGCTAGGTTTTTTTTAAAGAAAAGTAAGGAATTTCCAGAGGGATGAGGAATTCAAATTGTGGTGGAGGGGGGGGGGGGGGGTTAAGTGGATATCTTCTGGAACAATGCATTGCTTGATGGTATGTATCATGTTACAAGTTTACAACTCAACTCACCTTCTAAAGGTTCTCTCATTTTAGAACTCCATTTTGAGGTATCTCTTATTTTTTCATAAAGTTGCACGTCCTGTTCTGTAACTGTTGCATTGGCTCCCCACACCACCATATGATCAATACATTCAGAATACTTCGCAGCCAACAACATAGCTGTTATTCCACCGTCACTCCATCCCAGGAGAGAGTATTTTGAATGACCTAAAGATTTGTAAATACTGTGCATTTTCTCCAATGTCAAACTAACTCAAAACAAGCTTGCTTTACTCATTTCAGGACATATACAAGACTCCTGGTCCATGGAACGCCACTGTGGACCCAGTCCATGAACCCCCTTCCTGAACCGCCCCTTATTTTTGAAGTAGGATTTCATCAAGAAGACTTGAGCGACTTTTGGGGTAAAAGGCTGATCAAATAGCCCACAGACTTGTAAAAAATTATGATTGTTAAACAATTTTTTTTTGCAGATTTTCTTTTGACAAATTTTGCCCCTTAAACATCTGTGGTGGGCATACACTGGAGAGTTTTGTGGTGACTGAAAACCATAGATCATTGGATTAATGTAAACTGTCACATGTTAAACAAATGTTTCGGTTTTAGGGTCATCACTTTTTTGTGAGTGTTTGTGACATAATTTTGTCTGGTTTTGCTTGTTCTCTTGCACCTCCCTGTTAGTGCTATTGATTTTTGATATAAAAAGATCAAGGGACCCGCTTGAGGGGTGATGTATTGAAAACAGGGACATGCCACAGTGATGAAAAGCTTGTAGCGGATAAAATTCATATTTTAGATGCTACAGTGTCACAGACAAGAAATTAAACTTATGCTCCCAGCTATGGTGGTGGAGAGGATCACCAAAACACCCCTGGCTGGAAACATTTAATATAAGCATCCTCTCTGGAGCCCAAAGAGGCTGTTCTTATGGAAACATTTCCTGAGAACTACACACAAGTGCAGACAGAACTTGCAATGATCAAGTATCATGGACCGCATGGTTACATCAGTGTTTACACCATTTACACCATGGCAGAGTGGCAGCACAGATTAAGAATTGGACCAGGAGCCTATTTCTCGAAACTCCCGATAACACACCAGGTCCGAAAACTATTTTTTGTGACCTATATCCTTCAACAAAAACTCGATTTTTATTGACTTTGAAAGCTTTATTGTATGGAACACACTGGCAAGCTTGCACTATTAATTTCCACCAATCAATTAAAAAAGTGGTTTCAATAAATGCTTATTGGGCCTAGTAAGGTATTGGAAGTTTCAAGAAATGGGCCTCAGCTTTGATAAGTCAGTCTGAAACCTAAGTAGATCTGCAGAAGGCAAGGTGCAGTGTAAATGAAAGCTTTGCAAATTTGGTACCAATAAAATGAATCTGAAGTCCTAATGGATTTTGAAACCCCAATGCCCAACTCCAGTTATAGACTCCCAGACAAAGACCCCAGCCCTGTAAAATATCTGTGGCTGTCTTTCATATTCTATAAAGGAGATGAATGCTGACAGTTGCCAAAGAAGTTTGTATATTTTAAGGGGATTATGGGACACAGGGGGATCAGGGTATGGGCCATTCCATTCAATTTCGACACACCTCAGTTGACAAGGTACTTTGACACTTCCCTTAACCATCAGAAAAATGCAAATTTTTCCCCAAAGCCCTTGGAAAAATGCATTGATACACATATATCCCCTCAGAATATGTGCTTGATATGTCTAATAACGTTCAGAATTTTTGCTTTTCTATTTCCCCTACAACCTTCACGAATTCGATTTTTTCGCATGGCTCTTCAGAAAATCTCGTCAACCGAGGGGGGGGGGGGGGGGAGGGTATATTACATGGAATGGTCCGTATCTGCAAGAAGAGTCTATATCTGCTATCTGATATCACCCGGGGGTCCAAATCCACTAGTACATTCTCTTTAATGTTTGGCAGATTCACTTACCAAGAACTTTCATAAGACCTGCAGCATCGTCTGCATCCCTTGTGAAAAAATCGGCTGGAAAATCACGTTTTGGGGGAATTGATTTTCCGTATCCTCGAGGATCGAAGGCAACAACTGTAAATTCGTCGCTGAGACCCTTCAGCTGTGGTCCGAAGTCACTCTGTGTTGACCCTAGTGCTCCGGGCATACACAAAACCACATGACTACCTTCACCGGCGACTTCGTGGTGAATTTCGACTCCATTTACTTCCTTTTTTGAGGAAACCGTACTCATATGGCGGATTTTGGGTTGAAATGTAATTCTGTCGGATTTCGATGGTAGTTTGAATTTTTTGCGAAGGACAATAGTTCGTGAAACTCCCAGGGCCGGAAAACGCAGAAAAACGGCCGCCATATTGAATTAGACCCCAATCTCTCTCCGTCGGAATAAGAGTCGTCCAATTTCGCGCGAGTGGAAATGAATAAATTAGGCAAGACAGACGGGTTGACTGAAACAGCGGCAAGTCAGCGGCAAGACACGAGTGACAAGGGTAAAAACGAGGAGTCTACTACTCAGCAGTCTCTTTCTTTTTCCTCTTTTTTTCTCGCGCCCACGTTACTCCTGGCTCAATCTTCTCACCAAAAGTAGAGAAGAGGATCAGACTGAAGAGACTTTTTCAACCCCAGCCTCGTGGTGTTGCAGTTGAGGGTCTGTCATGGTTCGTCTGCGCATGGTAATGTTGGTCCCCAGTTTTCTGTTTTTAACTGCAAGTGGAGTAGGTAAAAAAAAAAATATTATCTAAGAATAAAGAACTCCAAGAAACGCCAGTTTGTTTTGTTATCTTACGTAAATACAGATAGTTTTTTGAAAAGAACAATAGGTAGGCAAAACCGGTAGCCCACCCTATGGGAGCAACAGTTCGATTAGAGTCAAAAACCAAACATTTCCAAATTCCAATTGATATTTGTAATGCACATGTGAACATATTCACATGGAGCATGCGCAACATAAATTGATTTATTTGATTTTACTTAACCCTTGAGATAGAGTGACAAAGTTACTTACAGTGATTTTGCTTAACCCGTGAAACAATATCTAACAATTACGGTCTAATAATAAAAAACAAACAAAAGAAAACAATGGAATTAGACTGTCACAGTGCCTAAAAGTTCAGTACCTATTTCACGGTTAAGTAAAATCATTAGTTAGACTTAGTAAGTCTCATAAAATCTGCTTTTTGCCATTGAGGTAATTGTTTGCCGATTTCTTTTTTGCATGAACATAAGTCTGTTTTATAACGGTTATACGTAAAAAAAATTCAACCGACACACAAGTCTGAAACTGATAAGCCTATTCCAGGCGTTCACAGAGTGGCGCGAGAAACGAAAAATATTGTCTCTTCTCGCCTTTGCTTTTTTCTCCGCTCTCAATATTTATCGTGCGCGCGCCACCATCTGGACGCCTGGAACAGGCAAGAAACTGATTGACAATTGTGAATATTTAGTTTACTGTCTGCGATATATAACTTCAAATTGAGCGGAATCTATAAGTATTGCAATAGGAAAACAAAATTTTAGAAAAGCAAGTAGGCCGTCAGGCTCTCTATTCGTCGGTTGCCACCACGGTTCTCACTGAGTTCTCACAGCTGTAAATAGAATTTCCTCTCTTTAACAGCGCTGCCCTAAAATAACGCCCCTTCATAGACACTGAGCAAAACAGAAGCAAAACAGACCTGGGAAATGTTTTATCTTCAGAAAAGGTGTAACAGTTTGAAACTCGGAATCATGGAAGATTCTAAAGTGGGACCATTCAAGTGAAAGCTACTGAGTTGCTTTTTCCTGTGGTGATGTTTATTATACAACATATGGATGCTTTAGCTTTTAATTCAGCGGGTGAAATCCTCTTGTGCGACCATTCAAATGAAAGCTACCGAGGAGTACTTTCCTGCGAACAAAAGAGTAGCGAAATACGTTCTACGGCCGGCCAACCGTTTCCTCTAGCTGTATGTTATCGGCTTGAAACATTTTTACTAGGGTAATTCTACCACTCTCATGATTTCTATCTGACGTTACCAGTTCTTTAACTATAAGAGTGTCCCCACTGCCCCCCGGGCCCACGGATTGTCTTTGGAGACAATTTCCGATTTCAGAAGCAAAACCAAGCGGGAGGATAGTGTACATTACTTTGGCCACTGAACTACACTGAGTGATTTAAATAATTTTATGCAAACACATCTCGTCTCATGATCACGGAACTGGCTGAACCATTCATGAAAAAAAAGCTCGAAATTGAAAAAGTACGTTGAATTGCCTTAAATTAGGGATGACCGTCTGCGCTACTTAGATGGACTCAAACGATAAATTGACTAAAAAAGATATTTTCTCATCCGCCCTATTCCTAGTAACTAATAATAAATTCTTAAACATCAACCTCGTGTAACTGAAGACTACACGCTGTGGTACATATGTTCGCTCCCAAACTGGCTTTGTGTTCTCGGTTCAGGGGTCCGTTTCTCGAAAGTCCCGGTTAGTAACTTTTCGGACTCGAAGTTACATTTTAAAATCAAAATCTTTAGAATAGTGGGATTGCTTTTAGCCCACAAACCAGCTTGACTTATTTCACCGTTAACTTCATTTCTTAGCTTTAAAAGCCAACATAATTTTGAACCTTAATGTAACGTAAACCTTGCGCTCATAAAATAGCTTTCCAGGCCCGAAAAGTTATACCGACTTTTGAGAAACGGGCCCGGCCTCTGGTTACATTTATACCGTAAGGTTGCTTTTGTAAGGTTGCTTTCTTCTGCTCCTTTAATTACCAACTGAATCTGAATATAATTAATGAACTTTCGGGCTATTTCTTTTTTACAATACATAAGTATAAACGTAACTAGCAAATTAATGACTCAGTTAGCTTTTCCTTTTAAGGAACAATCCTTTTCACATCCTTTGTATATGTTGTGATGCTCGGAACTTTTAAACTTTTTTCATCCTTTTTGACATCATTGTGAAGTTAACAAATTACCCGCTAAGGAAAAAAAGTGACGAGGAGGGGCAGATGTGACAGTTGGGCAAACGGAAAATTTCTCAGTCCAACATAGCGGGTAGCAAACAAGTTTATCCGATTCTCCATTTAAAATTGAATTCTACGAAAGCACAGATAATCTTCCGGATTGAAGAAATCTTTAGCCGTGCGTAGGAAAATCTGAAATGCAATCGACGTGGTGTACGTTTATATGAAGAAAGCAAACTGATTCATTTATAAGTTGGTTGCTAAGAAGTTGTACCGTTGAATTGCAAACTGGTTTTATTTGAAAGATAGAAAGAAATATAAAGTTAAACGTCGCTCAGAAGGACAAAACTTTGAGTAATATTCAAGAATGGATCTCAAGGTTTACTTTTTTTTTATTATTGATTGTCTGCTGCTATTTTTTAATCAAAAATGTGATTGAATATTGTATGTAGTTATAGTATTTTATGATATTTTTTCCTGTTAATTTATTGTTATAATTTTGGGGGAACGTCCTCGAAAGGATAACCTCTGGTGTTTCCTGTTGTGTTCAGCTTTTTTTAATAAACTTGTTGCTATTTTTACATAATTTGGGGAAGACACAGACAAGATACCTCATGTCTTTGGTATATTTTGTAATCCACAGCTTCAGCAATTTAGCCAATAAATCTACATGCGATCCTCGCGTCTTTAGAAACTTAGCGGAATTGTTTTATTCACCAGTCACATCTTTCGGTTGACACAATGCAGCATGTATGTGAACCAGTCAAGCAGCTTATCTTCTCAGGCAGTCACCAATGGACCCAATAAGATGGCGACCTGTCAGCTTTTCCCCACACCCTTATTTCCTGTATCCTCCCCTCGCTGGTTCAGGTAGAGCTTTTTACACTAGCACCGTAGAGGTCTATCCTCATACGAAGAAACAGAGAAGTAAGTTGTCTGATTTGTATAGGATACAATCTGTTCTGGCTAATTTAAAGTTCTCTTGCTTTGCACCTTTCATTACACTGATTTCTACAAGTTTGGGTCGTGTTTTTCACGTGAAAATCCAGCATATCAATCAGACCTGTTATAACTTAAAATGCTTCAAGCGTGTTTAACTTAAAGGGGCAGTATCACGAGGAGTTTGCTCGCGTTTGACCCCACTGAAAAGCCAATAGTCACATTAACATATATGAAAGCCTAAAAATATTGGTCATTTTCTTGTTCAGACACCATGCTAATTCAGTGAAGCTATTACTAAGTGTCTTTGGCCACGGATGGCCAAGATTGAAGTGGATTACAACTTGAAAACGTCTGGCGAACGTTTTCAAATTCTGTGCTTGTGTCTTGCAAAAATCATTGAAAACTTATTATGGCAAAAATTCACTTGGTATCTCCCTCTTGGTGTTCCAGGAGCATTTTGTGTGCAAGCGAAGGCATTTAAACTCAATTTCAGCGAAGTTTTGACGAAACGCGAGGAAAATTCCCGTGACACTGCCCCTTTAATCAGCCTTTGAATGCAATGTACAGGTTTTCACTCGATAGCCGCGTGTGCGCTATGAAGTAGTTACTTAATCGCATTCTTCCCACATTGATTCGTTGCAGGTTTCGATCTTTTTTGTGCGGGGGGGGAGGGGGGAGGGGCGAAATGGAAGCAGCCACTTAATAAGGTGGCTCAATAGTCTCAAAATGGTTCTTCCTGTCATGCCATTATTCCACTAGTCAAACGAACAATTGAGAAATTCTAATAATAAACATACAGAGATGTCACATCCTTAAAACTATGTACATGGAAAAGCTGACATGAATTACACGTATTTCAGAGGAGCAACATCCATAACACTAACCACACCCATTGCGAACATGCTCTACATTAGCAATACGCTGACTAAAATTTCTCAAGAAACTAAAAACTTGGAGCCTTCACTCTTTGCAGGCAGCATAGCAATTGCGGAGCCCGCGCGCGTAGCGCACCAGCGGAGCACCATTGCTACGCAAATTTGGTAACCTATCGTTGCGAGAAAATTTGGTATCTGATGTCAGCGTACACCCGTAGGTACGTCTGTCCGTACAGACTCTGGGGGAGGGTGAGGGTAGTCCCAAGGCTACCCGACCGGAGGAGAAGAATGTCATCTTTTCTTGGCGGGAAATCGCGCGGTGCTTTTGGGCAACCAGTGCAGCAAAACGGTTGTTCGACAGAGTTGAAGTTTTAAACTTGAGAAAAAAATATCAAACATCTATAAATGGAAAGAAAAAGTTCAAAAGAATATTCAGTTGTCTTTTTGGTGGAAGGCGAAAAGTTCAAGTTACGAAATTTGCCTTCGAGGACTTCATCTTTGTCGTCGGTTCTATTCGAACTCGGTCGGCACAACGCTTGAGTTCGCAGGCTTTCACAGCCGTCCCGGCGCAAAATATAGCAGAGCTAGTGCTTTCTGGTTTTTTCTGTCGACAACCGTGGATTTTGCGGCGGTTCGAACACATTTTCCACAAACAGCAGCATGTTCATTTTGATAGGCATCTTGTCACGGAAAAAGAAATAAGTAGTACAATTAACTTAATTAAATTATGTCAGCAGTGGTGGCCTAGTGGTAGGATGCCGACCTGCCCTTCTGTGAGCCGAGTGCGAGACTCAGCGGGGACGTTTTCTTTTTTTTTTTCTTTTCCTTTGTTTCTTTTTTTTTTAATTTAATGACTTGAATGAGGGTATTTCCACACGTTCATAAGTACCAGCAAAAAAAAATGTGGAGCTCCGCTTTTAGTCTTGGCTAAATTTATATTACCCAAGACTGTGCAATAAGCCACTTTGATCAAGGAATTCAAAATAAGTTAGTCGTCATGCGATCAGAAAGATATGGGACTACAATTGCTTTCAGTGTCCTCGAGTAAAACTAAACAAATCGTAAATCTTGAGTTCAAATTACTCCAACGTGGCTCATTGCACAGCTTATTTACCCTCAAAAACCCTTTGAGAATTTCAGCAGATTATCTTTAATAGTTTTTGAGAAATCCTTGTTTTTAGCTTCAAAATTTACCAAAAAGCAGAATTTGAGAAAAATGTAATTTAAGACTACTAATGGGCAAAAAGATGCTTATTGCATAACTCACTACACTTGATAAGTACAAGCAGCTAGAGAAGGTCCGTGCAATGATTCTAAGACCTCTGTGTTCTTATAGTTTCTCAGCTGTTTTCGTCAAAAATTACGTAATATCTGTTCCAGGGTAAGTACAAAGCACATAGTTACTGTTGTGGAATTTTTTAGAGTTCCTGGATTAAATAGCAAGACATAATTCGTTGGTTCCATGTCATTTTTATCAATTGGCTTCTTAATATCTGGAACAGCACCTTCAAATGAATTCGTTTTTGATTTTGAGCGGTTGGGATCGAAACAGCTAACTCATGGACAACCGGCGAACAAAACTGTAATTAGGGAAGGACCGCTCGGAACGAAGTTCTTTTGGATGGTTTTGCAGACGTGAATATTCGTACGCTAAATTATGTAATTTGAAAATTGAAAACATTACGTTAACGTCAGTATTTCAACTGTTCACTGTAATACAAGCTTCCATAAAAAAAATTTCGAAATAGTTAGGTGGCCCATATATTAGCGTCATAATCAGACGATATGTTACAATATTGGAAAAACAAACTAATGAAAAGAACAAAGCGGCAAAGGAAAGCACCAGAAAGCTCCTTGCGATTATCAATTTCATACATCAAATTATATTAATAACTGTCTTCTTCGTCTTTTGTACTGGTTTTTAATGCCCATTTTTCTTCCGTTACAAGGTATTATGACTTAACAGTTTTAAAAATGGACCTGTAACTAGGTGGATTCATAATAACAAATAAAACGTTACTCTGATTAAAACTTTTTGTGTTGGAATATATAAAACATAAATGTTAAGGACGGTGCCTCCTAATACAGATGTAATTTTGCGAATGTTATGACTATGCGGAAAAAGTAGATCTTAGCAAGGGTTATTGGAATCCAGAAAGAAAAATGTGGCTAACCACGCATTTTTCAGAGATACTGAATTAATCATCTAAAAAAGCGTTAAAATACAAAGAATATATGGCATTTTCTTTCCAAATTTAGGCTCAATTATCTCTAAAAAATGCGTGGTTAGCCCCCATTTTTTTTTTTGGATTCTAATAATCCTTGCTAAGATCTGCTTTTTCCACGTAGTCTTAAACCGCGCAAAATATTGTTGTATCAGTGGGCAAATCCCTTAAGAAACCCGAAGATGCCCGAGATGCTCAGAACGATGCGCAGTAACAAAAGGAGGCACTGTCCTTAAAAATCCCGACGTTTCGGTTAAAACTTAAGCCTTTAGCAGGAGGATGTCATAAAATTCTTCACAAATTAACGGTTGTTCCAAAACTGGCCATAGCTATATCCAGTTCTCATTGATTCTGATGTGTAAGGGCAATATTTCACGCTCGTTTTCAATGACTTATACCTTTTGTCTCCAAATCATGGCAGGAAGGAGGTGTGCACTGTAAGTACCTCTTGTTGTCCCACACAAAATCTTAGGAAAAGTTTGGCTAAGAATTTGTAAGGGATCTTTCAAGTGTATCTAATGAGCTTACCGCAAGGCGTCATAAGCTGCCGCTTCATGACCGAAACGTTATTCTAGCAAATGTAAACCATAACAGCACAGACATAAGGACCGACTTATACATTTGGCGGGAATTTGTGCTTATCGAACGGCGACAATCATTCACCCAGGCTGAGGTGCTACGCTATTTCATCCGATTCAAATTTGTAGCGTTTTTGTGAGTTCGACGTCATTTGATTACCAAATCAAATGGAGATTTCCTCGCCTTAAAATTGTTTTTCTGTTTTTTTTTTTAAATAACTCAGTCAAGTTCAACCCACGTAAAGTAAAAAAGTAAGCAGTTTTGAAAACCCCCGATGTTTAGTCTAGCCAGACCGGCAGCAGCCCCTTATTAAAGCCTCCTATGTCAACTAATTTTAATGACTTTTGGAAAAGGTAAGATCAAACAAAAAAGGAAATGGCCATCGCTTGTTTAATGCTTCAGCCATTTCTCAACTATCTGTTACTACATATTCAGCCCAAATCCCACAACAGTTTCTTTACCCCATATACCTAAATTGGTACCTTCCGACCCCTTAGGCGGATCACGTTGGCTGGATTTTAATTTTTAAAATGTTTGAAAACATTGTGTAGCGAGCCATATGTGGTCTCAAATGAGAACAAAAGCCTCGCCATAAAGCTACCCTGTCGCAAGAAATAACACTTGACGACGTTCTTAGCGAAAGTGTATCACCGTTTGACGGGAAAACTATGGCAGGTCGAAAAGCCTATAACTGAAATAGCTTTTGCTGCCTCTCATCGTGTCAGTGAATTTTGGGCGTCTGGTATGATCTTTTTATTTTATTTTATTCGCTCTTTACCCAAAATAACACTAGCACTAACTCATTCCTATTCTACAAGGAGTCCTTCTTTGTGCACAAGGATGTAAATCAAGAAGAACGCGCGAGCGAGCGCACAATTCGAGCACAAAATCACTTGCCCACGTGCAAATGCCACTTTCTTTGGTTGAAACTCAGGAACTACTCGAAGTCTAGACTATCCCGCCTTATTCCGGCTACCTATAATGCTGAGAACATTTATATTTTATGCCTGAAAGTACCACAGCTTTTATCCCTTGGCCTGCTAAATACTACCCAAACATTATCATTTACCTTTCAAGTTTAAAACACTAATTAACGGAAAGCGCGTTGGGTACGAAATAAAAATGTTGCATGAACAAGGGTGGGAAAACTGAAATTCTAGTGCCCATTGCTGTCCTTGTCTTAGTAAAAACAAAAATTCTGGAAGTCACTGCTCTTATAAAATTTGGTCTGTCGCTCACAAAGTAGCCAAAAAACGAGAGCTTAGTCCTAATGTTATTTTAATGAATATTGCTTTTCATCAACTGTAATGACCTGTGACAAAAAATTGTATAGCGATAAAAATAATGAATTGGCTTAGCAAAATAAAAGACAAAATTTTACTACTTTCTTTTAAAAATTACTATTCTTTACTATCAATGAATTTCAGTTAATTTGTCCTCTGAGCAACGAAGGTTATACATTTCTTTGGTAGAATGTTACAAAATTGCGTTGGAATTAACACAGTTATTTTGAACAAAGCAGACAGATGCATAGCTCGATGGAACCATAAGCCTAAAACTACCCTCAAAATTTGCTACAATAGACACCTTTGAACATTCTTTCTTTGTGCTGAACTTCAAACCGTGCAATGAGTTACCGAACGAAACTCAATATTGATATTTTTTGAAAATCCATACGTTTATCCACACGCTTTGCCTACTTTTTTATTCATACTTTTAGCTTTTCATTGTAAAATCTTATTCACTGTTTATGCGTTGTAACCTTTTTGATGTTAAATCTTACCTTTCCAACTTGAGTAAATCTCTGTGTATCATTTTCCTGTCTCATGTTGTATTTTGTATTTTCTTTGAATCTTCCCTTCCAGGAAGAGAACTCATTAATACTTGAATCTAGTTCAGGTGGCACAATCTATCAATGCTTATTTTGCAAGAACTGACCTACGTTCAGTGCCATACTGCCAGTTAGCTTTTCACTTCACTCAAATATAAGTCAGACTACATCCTTCTGCAGAATTTAAATCTGCTAAAAATGTACTGCACTTCATGAATGTTCTCTTGATTCACGATGTGTAGCGATGAAAACCAACAATTAATACCTACTTGAGGTACTGCCCACAATTTACTCGATTGACATTTCAGTTGCGTTTTTGTGAGTTCGACGCCGTTCGATTATCGAATCTAATGGAGTTTTCCTCACCTTAAAATTGGTTTTTAAAATTACTTCAACCCAGATGAAAGTAAAAAAAAATTGTAATTTTGAAAACCGCCGATGTTTAGTCTAACCAGACCGTCACCAGCACCCCATTAGCGCCGCCAATGTCAACTATTTTTAATGACACTTAGAAAAGCCAAGACTGGTCAAATAAAAAAGTTAACGGTCCACCACTTGTTTAATTTTTCCGCTATTTATCATCTGTCAGTTAACGCATAATCAGCCCAAATTCCGCCACAGTTTCTTTGCCCCATATACCTAAGAATTTATTCACCAAAATGTCGAAGGAAAATGTAATTATTGCTGCCATTCTGAAAAGGGCGTAAAAGGAAATTTGGCACCTTCCGACCCCTTAAGCGGATAACATTAGCTGGATTTTAATTTTTTAAAATGTTTAAAACATTGGGTAGCGAGCCAATTGTGTTCTGAAATGAGAACAAAAGCCTTGTCATAAAGCTACCTTGTCGCAAGAAATAACACCCTTGTTCATCTTGGATGTACTAAGCAAAAACGTATCACCGTTTGACAGCAAAACCAAGGCAGGTAGGAAAGCCTAACAAATCACTTTTACTGTCATGGAATGTTTTTTTTTTCCATCATATCACGGTGAATTTTAGGGCGTCTTACACGATCAACTTCTTTTCATCTACAAACGGGGGATGGGATTCCCGCTGAGACCACTTATCAAATGTATTCTCACAGGAAGAACTGACATGTTTTGTGTACCAAAACACCAAGAAACTAAAGAAATTGACACAGAGAACAATTAGACACTTCAAAACTACAATGCTGCTCTATTTTTCGAAAATTGTTTCAAAATAAATTCAGTGTTATGGAGTATGTGTTTTCTCATTACACTTTGACAACGAGGTTCGAGTTATCGAGGGTGAAATTATAAAGAAAATGACCTGAAGGGAATAGGAATTCACTTCGAGTTAGCGGGAGGTTCGAGTTATCGAGGATTCAAGTTATTGAGGGTAAAATTACGGAAAATGTATGAAGCAAATCCAGGGGAAATCAATTCTGGTTCGAGTTAGTGCGAGCTTCGAGTTGTCGAGGGTTCGAGTTACCGGGAGTCAATCCTATGAAAGGTTTTTTAAAAACACTCGTCTCATTCGGATTCCTAGACTACAAGGAATTCCTCTCTGCAAACAGGGATAGTAAATCGAGAAGACTGACACACTGAGGGAGCGCAAAATTCAAGCGCAAAATCATCCGCCACGTGCAAAGTGGAGAAAGGAGCTGCTTATAATATACATTATCCCATATTTTACTTATAATTCTAGGAACTGATTTATCCTTTATTCCTGAAATTATCACGGCTTTTATCCCCTGGTGTGCACGACACGGTGATCTTTATAGGGTGAGGGTAAAAGGCGGCATGGGTTTGCGGAACGACATGTGGCATGAGTTGCGGAAATGCATAATTATGCGAAATGTAACGCTGTGGAATGACTCGAAGTAATAAATTTTAAACGCGTGCCCTTGTAAGAGCAGCCGCTTTTTGTGGTGCTGCGGGCTCGACTACCACACAACCCAAAGTCGCCGACGTGTCTTTGTTTAAACATTGTTTCCTAGTTGTGTGCTTTTTCGTTTACGGAATGAATATTATCCTTTCCTTCGTTCATTCAAACCGATTCTACGAAAAGACTTCTGGTAGTTTCTCCAAAGCCACGGCAGTTTTATATCCATGCCTACGAATTAAAGGCGGTTAAGTATTCGTGGAGAGGATCTAGTCCAATTATTAAAACAGCGACTGCAAAGCATCCGTCCGTGTTCGTACAGCCGATAAAAATGCCTCAGAAACGCCTTGGGCCACTTCGTGATTTGAAAAAAGTTTCAAGTACTGATAGCGTTAATCCTCTTTGGGAACGCGGAAACGTAGGCAGTTCGTCTTAGCTTTTAATATCCTTTAGCGCAGTTGAACGATCGATGAAGTATAAAAGTACAGGCTGTCCCGGCATAGTCAATCGAACCCAATCGAACTATATTTCAATCAAACTCAATCGAACTCAATCGAACTCAATCGATGGATTGAGTTCGATTGAATTCGGCAATCGAACGAAATCGAACTCACACAAAAAAATTGGCCAATCGAACGCAATCGAACGTTCGATTTCCGAACTCTTGATTTTTGTAAAACTGGTGTTAAAAATCAATAACAAGGGTTTGGAGGCTCGAGTTTATACCTCAGTATAACACGTGTTTTTCGTAACCGCACAATTCCCGGAGAAATGGCTTCAGATGCGCTGTGGGTTGTTAGTTTTAATGCGTAGTAACAGGCTACCAAGAGTGCCACTTTGACGTGGAGGAGGGTAAAGAGTTCAAAGTTTTAAAGAAAATAGGCGAGAAAGGCCGTGCTTTTCGAGTAAATGAGTGCGGACAATTAGGTCACCTTCAACGTGAACTGGTCTGTGAACTGGTCTGTGAACTGTGTCGCGGTTAGTAGTTTGCTGAAGTCTACTTTTTCATGAAAGAAATACTTCAAGTTGTCATCATTTTGCAATTGCAAGTTAACTTACAATGAAAACGGTCCATTAGTTCCAGAATACGGTAAAACGCGGGAATAATGTTAGCTTTGTTCTAATCTGTTCTTTTTACTGCAGTGGACAGTTTATTTTGGTTATTGAATTGCCATTAAACAAGGACGAGAAAAACGTGTTTTCGATGGGCTTGCCTTTTATGTAGGTTCACTAGAGCTTGCGTACAGTAACCAAGCGGGCAGTCAGACCACATAACGTGACCTTTGTCCAAGCGAATTTATTCACCGAACACAATCGAACGTAATCCATTGGACTGTGTTCGGTAGCCGAACTCAATCGAACATAATCCAATGGATTGAGTTCGATTCGGTTCGATTTGTTCGATCAATTCGATTGGTTCGGAAATCGAACTCACACAAAGTTCGGTGTTCGATTTCGTTCGATTGCCGGAATCAATCGAACTCAATCCACGGATTGAGTTCGATTGAATTCGATTGAGATCGATTTCCGAAAGTTCGATTGACTATGCCGGGAGGCTGTGTACTAGAAAGCGATTTGGAACACATTTGCATGTATTTACTCGGCATGTTTGTTTATATCGTTTGAGGTCTGACAAAGTCTCGCTTTGATTTATCTAGTTTTCTTTCCGCCCAAACTATACACCATTATGATTTCACAGTTTTTCTTTGGAAAAGGCAAGACGAGGGTGAGTAGCTTTTGCAAAATCGCGTCCGGCTACCGTACCCCTCGTAGTCTCCTACGCAGCCGTTCTTAGGAACGTTGCGTGACGACCCTAAGAACGGCTGCGTAGGAGACTAGGCCCCTCGACACGGTTCCAAAAATAAGCGAATGCCCGGCACCCTGGTTTGAGAAAAAATAAACCCTAATATTTAATACGAGCATCCTATTTGTACGGAGGTGCAAGTAATTCGAAACTATCATGGTTTGTAGCATATTTTACCGGGTGACAACTGCACAGTTTCCGTGACTTGTCACTATGGTGGCGTGACAGGTCTTGAACAAAGCTACTGAAACGATTGTACGGTATGCACAAGCTCGAAAAATTCGCCAACTACAAAACTGAAATGCTTTTCCGAATCGCTTTACAGTTCTAAACAAATATTGAGTGTTTTCAGGAGGTTTGAATAAGCCTTTCGTTGAAATTCTTCGAAAATTACAGACAAAGCGTAATTTATTGTCATTCCGCATAAATTGCATTCCTCAGTCATAATTATGCTATTCCGCAACGCCTGCCACACTCGTGCCGCCTCTTACCCTCACCGATTTCGTTCGATCGTTCCAGAGGAGTCTTAGACAAACATTATCACTTGCCTTTAAAGTTTAAGGTAGCAAATAAGACAACAAAAACGTTAACAAACAAGACTGCAAGGCTGATCGTACTACGTGAAAAGTAGACTTTGCAAGACACCCACACGACTAGAACCGATACAGGAGGATTGCAACCGCGGACAGCTGTTTCGTCCTTATTGAGACTCATCAGCACGGTGTAGCAAATATAAATAACGCCAGCTAAGAGAGCCAACGCAAATATATTTCCCAACCCGTACCCTGTATCAAGTTCCGTACTTTGAACTCACCCGTCCCCCGAATCACGCGCTGCCACATCACGTGCTTGCGGTCCCTTGCTGTTTTAGTCTAACAAAAACGTTAACTTTTTCTAGCTCATATTAGGGACCGTTTATTTTTTATGAGGTAGGAGGGGCTGGTGGGATTTGAGGGAGGCCATGCAAAAAAAATATGGCTTCAAAGGGGGGGGCCAGCCGAAAAAAATGTGGTATGTAAAGGGGGGGTCACCAAAAAAAATGCCTTTAAGTTTAGTAGTGACAGCTTCTGAAATAATGCAAATATCAGTGCCAGAAGGCCAAAAATAGTGTTTCTAAGGTTCTGAAAATTCAAATTTCTCCGGGGGAGAATGCCCCCGGACCCCCCTGCTTCGTTATACACACAACGGCAACTCTACCCCACGAACTGTTTCATTACAAAATACAGCCAGGGGGATGTCAACTCTTTTTTGGGCCTCTGCTGGTCTGATTCTTAAACAACTGAACAACTGATAACAATGTCCAAAATGATGCTTTAAACCGGTTTCAATTGTCTGTTTATGTACTTCAGAATGCAGCAAATTGCATTAGAGCATCTCTAAGTTTTCAAAATTTTCCAGGGGCAGATACCTCTGGAACCCCTATCAGAAAATTGCCTTTAGCGCTTGTCAATAAAGACATTTACTCCTGCAGGACTTGCGTGTTAAAATTGACTGTTTAATCAGTATTTTAAGCTTGATAAGTTTTAGATTTAATATAGAAATAATGCAAAGACTGGTTAGACAACAACAACAACCATTTTATTTTGCCAAAATAAATAGAAATAAAAATAATTACAGCAAGAATCGTAAATTCAATATTTCGGCTGGCCAATCCCAGCCTTCTTCAGGTTTATTCCTTCAATAAACCTGAAGCAGGACGGTGTTGTCCCGAGATATTGTATTTACGCCTCTTGCACGTTGTCTGACCAGTCTTTGCATTATTTCTATATTTTATCTTCTTTTGACTGGTCATGATCTAGTGGTCCAACGTAGAGCAAGCTTTGATCGTACACGGTTTTGCAGTGGTCTAACCCTTGAAAATCTTTAGATTTACTTTATCCCCTTTTTTTCCTTTTTTTTTGGGGGGGGGGCATCTCAAATATTTAGGACTACAAGAGGGGGCCAGGTAAAAATTTTCTAATGTAGAGGGGGGTCATTATATTTTACAGGTACTACCCGTCAAATCCCACCAGCCCCCCCCCCCCCCCCCCACCCCATAAAAATGAACGGTCCCTAATTTGCAAAGTTCTTTGATAACAACAGAGGGGTATCTAATGGCCTACAGAGTACCTTTCGCTGTATTTCCTTAGGAAACCCTATTTACTTTATTGTATCTTGTTATTCTGTGTCCAGCTTCCTATCAATGAACCAGACATATTTATTGTCCAGTCATATTGTGTTATAACTCTTTTGTCTCAATAATGGCTGCTCATGCAGCGCGTTGTTTGTAAGGAAAATGTTTCACGCTCGTTTTTCAATGACTCATCCCTTTTTTCTTACAATAAACACATAAAATTATTCCTGGTCTTTGTTTGCAGTGTTCTTTTTCCACAGACAGGTCTAATTCTAATAGTCATTCTTCCACTGTATTCCTTCACAAAATCCTATGCTTCCGTTTTGTTATATAATTCTCAAGGTCGGTGCTCAAATTGTTATCAATTCTCATCACTGTAAGCATGATGTAATTACACTGTTCATCCAGATATATTGTTTTACATCTCCTTGGCGCTGTATTGCGAGCTGTTTGTTGACTGGGACAAAAGGGCCGTTTTTAAGTGGGTCGTGTGCCTAGCGCGCCTGGGAAATGACATGATAAATAAGGGGATCTTTCTAGAAAAGTTCAGTAGAGCTTGCTAAGATCTCCTGCCATTATATGCTATTTAGCAGATACGACGTGAATTTGTGTAAATGTAATATGATGGAGAAATAAAATAAAATAAAATAAAAGATATAACCATTGTTGGTTATTTCTGAACTCGTCTCCAATAAGTGCAAGTGAAATAGATGTCTGATTAATTTCTCATCTTTGGTAGTTGTTGTTTTTCTTTTGTCCTCGATGTCACTGTTCCGTAATTAACCTTATTTCACAGTTCACACTTTTTCTTTTGTTTAAAATCCTTTACTTAACTTAAAACCTTTATTAAGATAATGATGATTTCTATATCCCTCGTTTCAGGGATTTATAGACAGCCCTTTTTAATCCAACTGGACTACCCTTTTGCGAATGGGCCATTATTTGTGT
The DNA here is from genome assembly GCA_964017195.1 of Siderastrea radians. Classification (NCBI taxonomy): domain Eukaryota; kingdom Metazoa; phylum Cnidaria; class Anthozoa; order Scleractinia; family Rhizangiidae; genus Siderastrea; species Siderastrea radians. The sequence continues at coordinate 37,230,857 of OZ024897.1, read as the reverse complement.
TTTGCGAGAACTTTTTGCGATTGGGAAAAACTGGTTTTTCTTGCTGGGAATTAATTTTTGGGGTTTTGAGGAAGTCGCCTTCTTTTTGGAATTATAACATTCTCTTTTTTTGAGTACAAACCATCGCCTGCAGGCCTGGTGAATAGCCGTAGATGAAAAACACATCAATCAGTCAATCAATGGAGTACCTTCAGACGATCCTTTTTTTTTTTTAAGCTTTTAACATCTAAATACCTGTAGTGTACTGACTGCAATTTCACCCTTTTATTTCTGAATGCTCTGTTTCTAATTTCATTATGTTTCTGTAAAAGAGCATCGACATGATTTTTAATACATGTTAAAGGCGATGTTTGCATATAATTTCGACAGTGGAGTCAATTTTTGCGGAGAAAATTTTTGCGGGAACGTTTTTTCGCGGGAACGTTTTTTGCGAATTGTCAAAAAACCCGCAAAATCGCCAAAATTAGAACCCGCAAGAATTTAGTGCCACACAGTAATTTATCAACACTACGAGTCATTTAGGACAGGACTATGGGATTATGGGATAATCAAATGAGACACGCATGTGCAATATGCCTAAACCACAGATGCTGGACAATTCCCACATAACACAAAAGGGTTACGTGATCTTCGCACTTAGTAAACAATATGCGCTAATTTCATTGTTTGGCTATTTATGATCAAACAAGAAAGGAGGATGACAATCATTGATCCCCATGGTGCATAGAGAGAACAATAGGATTTGTTTGCAAAGTTTCATATTTTACATCGTTCCATATTTTACATACATATTTTACATCAGATGCGTGAAAACGAGTGGCTCTGTTGTTTGCATTTGAAACAAGAGACCTACTGACAATACTATTTGCCGATAATTGGCTAGTTTTTGCCCTCTTAAAAAAACGGGCTTTACACATGAAATAAGTTGTATATACCTTGCACGTCGGTATTAATATAATCCATATACATCCCTCATGCATATGGCTTTATGAAAGAGTTTCTCGGTTAGCTCTGTCTAACAAATAGTGAAACTGCTGGGGAAAAGGTGAAGGCTGTGATCAGAAAAATAGAACTCTCCTCAGAAAGAACTATAACATGATGGGAAAATTTTAAACTTTTTTGGAGAGTAAACTACTAAAATAAATACACTTTGCAAAGAAGCGATGACTCGAGTTAATTATCTATAGCAGCCAGCAGCTCACGACCCCATAAGAAAACTAAAAAGCCCTTCTGTCCAGCCAATAAACAATCTCGTACCCTGAGCTCTCAGGCTCCTTGGTCAGCGGGTGGTTGCTAGGAGAGACTCTGGGGCACTGAATTTGTACTGCAGAAATCCCGCTGTTACAGGTTCTTAGTTTTATTTCAGCGAACAGCCACTTAGAAAAATCAAATTTTCTGCACTACGCCAGAGTCTTCCTCGGCGACTACCCGCTGACCAGGAAGACGTAGGACTCTGGATACGAGATTGGCCAATAAAAAACTCGCTCAGCACCCAAGCCAGCTGAGCTAGAATTCAGGTATTGATTGTTTCGAATGTTTTCACCAAGCGATTGAAATGCTATTTTTCCCAGGCAGCTAATCTGCGCCGGAGAGGAGAACAATCGTCAGCTTTTCTCTGGTGACCTCTGCTTTGTCCTCTTCAATATGATCATCCCATCTCTACGAATAAAGCTCTAATCTAATCTAAAAATAGTGCATATGATCTATTTCTCGATCAAAAATAACTGATATAACGTTTTATATGTGTTTTAAATGACAGATATTTGGCAACATGTTAAGCCTGACGCGTATTTGTCAAATCTGTGTTTTGCTGGTTTTGTTCACGACAATCCAAGGTAGGGAATGAAAATGTTTATATATAACTTTTGACAAGCGGCAAACCTTTCTGCTTGTTATTCTCTGCATTCCTTCATTCCTTTCTTCCTTCCTTAATTCATTCGTTCATTCATTCATTCATTCATTCATTCATTCGTTCGTTCGTTCGTTCGTTCTTTCTTTCATTCATTCGCTCGTTCACTCTTTCGTCCATTCACCCATCCATCCATCCATTCATTCATTCATTCACTCACTCGTTCATTCATTCATTCATTCATTCATTCATTCATTTATTCATTCATATCATTCATTCATTCATTCATTCAAGCAATTAAGCCATAAAGTAACCAATCAATCAATCAATCAATCAATCAGTCAATCAATCAATCAATCAAACTTCATTAATTCATTCATTTGTTCATTCCGTTCATGTAAAGTAATCAATTAATTAGTCATGTAGCTCTTATTTTTTTGACTTAATTATCATTAAGTTATTGAGTGTAGTAAAGCCAAAACCGAAGTAATCACTCTCTGACCAATCACAACAGACACCAACAACACAATGAACCAATCAGAACTCGAATAAAATCATTTAATCAGCATCAAGTGCAAGAAAACACGTGCAAGCAAGTCACGATTGGTTTTAGTTTTACTTCTTATTGGTTGAGAGAGCAGTAAAGCAATCCAAAGCAAACACAATTTATTTTCGATAATCAATTGAAAACCGCTGTATGAACACATACTACAGTTCCGTCTGCCTATGATTTCATTAGGTGTTATTACTCATAATGAATCCTTTTTAGCCTACAGCGTTTATTATAACAGATGTGGATATATTTTTTCATTTCAATCTTGCAGCTGTCAGTGTTCCGGAGCCCATCGCCCTCTACCCCTTAAACAGCAAATATGGAACACAAGAAATCAAGAATCGACAACCCCAGGGAAATGCAGTTGGTGTGTCCCTTGCACCCGGCCCCGATGGGAAACCCGGTGGCTCGTACCAATTTGTCGGAAATGCCAACAGTTACATCGAGTTTCCCAACAATGGAGGGTTAGACGTGCAAAGGTCTATCACGATGCTATGCTGGATTTATCCCCAGAACACAGACGGACCTTTGTTCAATTACTACACTCCAAGTATGTGGACTTGGGGTACTCATATGTGGATGGTATGGGGAAAGCTGTTTGCTCGTTACACCCACAGAAACTATCAGTTTACGCCACATTTGATTTCCAGTCAGCCCCTGGCCCTAAACCAATGGCATTATGTTGGCACCTCCTATGATTACAATACTGGTATTGCACGTCTGTGCTTAAATGGACAAAAAACTGTGGAGTTGAATATTGGATCCATGACTCTTTCTACTCAAGATAATGTTCGAATGGGAGCAAAAGCGGACGATGGTCGTTACTTCAAGGGAAGAATTCCCGCCATGCAGGTTTACGATGTTGCTTTGACCGCAGAACAAATCAATGAAGTGAGGGACGCTGGAAGAGGTACGAATATAGGTGATGATGATGATGATGATGATGATGATGATGATGATGATGATGATGATGATGATTATGACGACAATGATGATGATGATGATGATGATGATGATGATGATGATGATGATGATGACGTTGACGAAGAAACGTTTGTTTGATGACCACTTCTTATAGCTATTTTTATAGCCATTATAATTGTTTTACAAGACGTTTTTTGCAGTTTTTTCTTCCCTTTATTTTTACAGTTGATATTTGTGAAGAACAAAAACCTTGCAAAAATGGAGCAGGATGTGAAAGCTCGGGGGACAGCTACATTTGCAAATGTGCTGAAGGATTCCAGGGACCAACTTGTGAAGAAGGTAATGGTATTAATATTGCTGAACAGACAGAAGTACAGTGAGCTGCAATGCAATGTTTCTTTCAAGGTTTACAAGGCCAGTCATATGTCTAAGAATTAAGGTTACTTAATTACGTTTCGAAGATGTTTGTGAAATGATTATTAAAAATCTGTAGAAAATCTTTAATTAATACAAAAAGAGAGGATAAAAATATCTAAATCCTATCTTTTGGTACAATTTTATATAGTAAATTTTATATAGCTCTAAGTATTATAAATTTTCTTTCTACATATTTTTAATATCTATTAATTGTGTTCCCAAATTAGTATGGGATTTTCCCAGGCTATGTGGCCTTGACACATTAATAAAGTTTATCTATCTATCTATCTATGAAAGAAAAGCATAGGAAAGGAAAATCGTGGACGAAAAAAGAAAGGCAGAAAACTGTGAAGAAAAACAAAAAGACGAGGTAGTCTGCCCATGTAGCGCCGAGCGTGAAATCCAGTGGTACTGGATTCAAGTTCTGTCGTAAGAAATCGTCCACAAATAAATTGAAATTTATTCGAGAAAACAAAACTTCAGTCTTATTCACAACATTTAACTGAGCTGCCAGGCTTGTTAGGTCTCCGTGGTCCCAGGCTTTTTGGCTCCTGCCACAACATGTCCCGGCCAGAACGTCATGCTAGCCCACATATAGGGCAAGAACGTCAATATAAGGCACTAATGTGAAGGTAAGTGAGTACAAGTGAAGGAAAGTGAGTGCAAATGAAGGAAAGTGAGTACAAATGAAGGAAAGTGATTACAAGTGAAGGAAAGTGTGTGTTTGTGGAGGTAGGTGCGTTAATCAGTTGGTGCATATATTCATATAGGATTGTAATGTTATTAGTGCCTTATATGTGGGCTAGCATGACGTTCTTGCCCACGTCCCACTCTGACCGATCGCCAGCTGGAGCTGCGCATGCTCCAGAGTACAACAATTTAACTAGACTCTTTAAACTCTTTAAACCTTGTTATTTGCAACTTGAAATACTTGTCAAGCTGTACCCCATGAGCACCTTGTGCTATAATCACTTGCTCAAGATATTAAAAGGTCATGTTTAAGTTTAAGTTGGTGTAAAGAAGGAAGAAGAACCTGAAAGACTATTTCAATAGATAACTTACAATGTCAATCGATTTACTGTCGATATATAATAACTGAGTGTGGTTGTGTGTGGCTTTCGGCAGATGTTAACGAGTGTGAAGTACTGGATCCATGCCAAAATGGAGCTGAGTGCAGGGACACGTTTGGAAGCTACGAATGCATTTGCAAGCCAGGATTTACAGGAGAAAACTGTGAAACAGGTAAACAGTTGTTACAAAAACTCTTATAAGTTAAGCCATGTGGTAGGAGTTATAGTGAAAACAGGGGAAGACAGTAAGTGACTGAAGCACACCATAGAGGTGCCCTTCAATCGCCAACATTATGAATGAATTGTGTAGCGGACAAAGTTTTTTCCCCTTTATATCCTTTCTAACTTTGTGGATAACCTACGAACCAGCCGAAATAGGTGGGTGCAGTTCACTATTAAAGGAGAAGACAAGAAGAAACACCTACTCCTCAAATAACCAAGAGAAATGATGAATTGTATGAAGGGGATCGTAGATCCACTATCGACCAGTTAGTTAGAGGTCATAATAACCAAATCGGTAACAAATACGTGTACCTTTCAGCAGTCACAACGACGAATCAATTTTTCTCATTTTTGAAATAAATGATAAAATAAAACGGATCCTCGTTGCCAGGTATCGTACACGGGAACGGGGTTTGAGTAAATGATATCATATATCTAGATGAACGTTAACTTGACATACTACTAGGAACATGGGAATTTATAATGGTAGTTGAACTGAGTAGAGTGCAATTTGGTCTGAAATCATACGCGTGATTTCAAAATCGAAAGAGGGCGCAGCGCGAGTTCGATTTGAAATCACAATTATGATTTCAGACCAAAATCAGTTGCACGACAGGAAGTTAAATTACCACTTTATTACATCCATTTTGAAATCGCACAATTTAATTACCCAAATACAGGATTTTAGTCAGTACTTATATTTTATTGAACCAGTAGCCGGTTTGCAAGGATCACCAGTGATTTCAAAATGGCTGTAATAAAGTAATTTATGTATTAGCCTAATCACTTGCCGTATAGCGGTTTAGCCATAGGCACCGTTTTGAAAGCTCTTTTTTTTCACGCAGATTACAGGGACATTAATTCCAGCTAAACTCGAACTCGAGCTTGACTATGTGTATGTCCTTACCATTATTCATTGAAATGCAGACATTGACGACTGTGCAGCGAACAGTGTTGTGTGTTATAATGGAGGAACCTGTGTGGACCAAGTGAATGGATACACCTGCGACTGCCAGCCGGGATATATAGGAGAGCACTGCGGTGAGACTGATTAATAAAACTGACTTAGAACAAAGACAAAGAGGATAATAAAAACAAGTTACTCTTCCAGATCCGGAAAGACACAATCTTTTGATACCCTCTCGGTACAGTCATTTGTCACATAACGCTAAACGGTCACCATTACGTGACAGAATTGACTCTGAAGATGACTTCCGCTCAGGTTGTCGAAACGTCAGGCAATGTCATCACAAACGATCATACTTCACCGACTTATGATATTGACATATTGCAGATATTGACATATCACTTCTCCTTGCTATCATTACATCAGAACGTTCTTAAGGCGGAAACTAGACTGGATATTAATTTATAAATTTCTTAAATTGACTACTAAGAAAAAATCTAGCGAGTCCTCGCTGGGATGATATGACCACTCACAGGGACACTCGAGGCGATCAGGGCCATCTTTACTACGTATGAAGTATAGAAGTTTCCATCCTAGCAATTCTCCACTTAACGCTTTTTCTGTCATTCACTCTGAACGTGTACTTACAAAGGCGGACAATGAATATTAGCTTTTTTTATGTACTTGAAGAAAACTGTTAAATCTTATCCTTTCCAGGTTGAGTCAGAAAACCATAAATATTGAAGGTGGTATAAAGTCATTAATCGTATCTATAACAAAATGGTCGATTGTGATCGGTTCTCCGCGCGTCTATTTGATACGCAACTGGAGGGTGATCACGTGGGTGTCCAATTGCAGCTGTCCAATTTGAACTTTTTGTAATTGGATAGCTGTAATCGGACAACTACGCTGCGCGCGCGTCAATCAGGTGCACTGAACTGGGTTCTTTTTATAGTTGTTTCTCCACTGCTTGCAAAACTGATAATTAAAAATACATCCCCGAAGGGCACGTAGATTTTCTTATCTCGCATTTTGTTATAGATACGATTGATTGGTAACTGGAATTCGTGTCGTACAATTCAGGGATAATCGTGCTCGTAATTTCAAATCGTCCTCGCGCTACGCGCTCGGCCGATTTAAAGTTACTCGCCCGATTACTCCCTGAATTGTACTCCACTCAGTCCAATTACCATTACAAAGGAGACGTATAACCTAGCCTGCGTGGCCGGCGTTCGAAGGGGAAGGGAGAAGAGGAGTTCGAACTCCCTTCCCCTACGAACGCCGGCCACGCAGGCTACGTATAATCGCACATCTATGAAAGATCACTAAATACTATAAGAGGTGGCTCATTTTATCACCCAGTACAGGTATTAATGGTCTTTGATTTTAACTATTCACGATTTAGAATGGGAAAGTCAAGGATGCTATAAAGAGGTCAAGAGCAAAAAGAACCAGGCCATGGGCAAAATCTACGCTAAGGTCCGAAAGTACAAGAAGAACATCCAAGAAGCAGTCAAGGCCTGCCTGAAAAAAAGCTGACGAAGGTCAGCTACAGATCTTCGGAGTAAAAAGCAAATTCAAATGCACGACAACTAAAGGTTCTGCTGATTTCAAGCGCCATGGCGTCTCTAAAAATTGCAAGAAAGATGGAAGTTACGGGGTTGGAGCAAAGAAAGCCAACTTTGTCTACATTTTGAAGAAAGAGGCATAAAACGAGCAGTGATACCTCGGCAATATATGTTAAGGTGAGTTTCAAAAGACAAGTTTAACAATTATTGCACAGGCGCGCGTTTGGTACATAAGACGAGAAAGTAGGGTAAATAATGAGGATATAATGAGCTCGTATCTAATAAGCGCGAGTGGAATAACTCTTTTATTGAATTGCCAACTGAGGTAATAGTCGCTGAATTTTTTACCAAAACTTTTGCTTCTTGGCCAAAACTTCTGAACGCCACTGCAAGTGACATGGCATCCAGCACGGATATTGGCCTGTATATTGTTGTGAAGTGAAATTTTTGATATTTTGGAGTTTCGTAATTCTGGACACTCTTGAACGATTGTGCTAAATCTGCATGTTTACTTCACGTTGTAAAATTAGTAACCTTGACCGCCCTGATTATGAAATCAACACAGGTGGTCACATTTGCAAACAATGTCAATAGGGATTAAGATTTTGATACACCTTCCCTTGTTTAACCAAAATATTGAAACCACCACCAAGAATTGCTTTGTCTAGTTCAGTAGTGTAACGTAAACAAACGATTAGGTTTAGCTGTTATATTAAGGGCATTCAAGTCTGTTAGTCACCTCTACTTCTACTTCTTCTTTACATCTTTCACTCAGTGGCGAAGCAAGGCTAAGGTTGTAGCTCTTCGTTGTATTTTGAGGAAAAGACCTAAGTAAGGAACGTGGATGGGCAAGGAGTTCTTTCCGTCAACCACACCTTCTAAGGAACGTCTTTCAGGTCAACTTAGCTATAACCTAGCTGGAGTGCAATACCTCTCGCATAGCTTATAACTAGGTCAGCTGGTACAAAGACCAATAAACGAGTGGTAATCCAGAGATTCCCGGTTAGCTCTTCCCAACAGTAAGGTAAACGGATGGGGAGGCGAGAAATTCAATAACTAAGATTGAAAATTTAATAATAAGAACTATTTGTAACGTTTAAAATTCTATTAATACCCGATTCGTCTCATCGGTTACTCACTCACGTTGTTGTTTTCTTGAGCCTGAGACCTGGACAACTAGAATCTTAACAAGAGATCAAACTCTAGTGGCTCTTGTTTTGTACATTTCTGTCTTGTCCATGCACGATCATGCTTCTGGAATTCTTCTGAACTACTTCAGAGTTTCGAAAATCGGGCTGGAAAATTTCCTATTTAGCGAACCATAACCCCTCTTCTTCTTGACCATTCATCATCATCATCATCATCATCATCATCATCATCATCATCATCATCATCATCATCATCATCATCATCATCATCATCATCATTATAATAACTCGGAGTTTGAAATAGAGAGTGGGCTTGCAATGTGCTTCTTATATGTATAAAATTTTTCTCGACATATTTTTATCATCTCTTTTTTTTATCTATTGGTAGTCTTGTTGAATTTTAATTGAATGCGAAAACAGTATGTAAATATTCACTAAGTTACAAAAAAATATAATAAAATTATTATTGTTATTATTATTATTCTGGCTTTCTTCTTATTCCTCTGAACTTCTTATGTTTTTCTGCATGCGCTAAAACTACTTGTCGCATGAATGGAAGCCCCAACGCAGCATTACTTGGCTGTTTTTTGTTGTTGTTTACAGGGTAAACAGCGTGTAGTTATCATTAGCGGTTGACATGGGACCGGGAACAAAGAACGTCTGTTGCCACATACGACCATTATCGCATCCAGAACATTTCTACCAGAGGCTGCAGCTGTACCGCTGTGACTTAATCGATCCTCGCGACTAGCTAAAGAATAACGCAGGGTTTTAAGTCTGTCAAAATGAGAATCTCTTCAGTAAAGCAGAAATAATTTTTGGTCATCAGCATTCAGAACTGAAAGAATTTTTCCTGTTTTCAAGCAAGTTATTAAACTATATCCTGGACTGTAGGCTAAATGCGATAAACACAATATTAACTTTTTATAACTGGGAGCTTATGGTCGTGTATCACAGAGTTCGATGTCAGAGGGATCGTAGACATGCTTGGAAAAAATGTGGAAATAAAAAAGCAAAAACTGCTAAACAGGTTTATATATAACATGTGGGTATTAATAAACTTTTGCTTTCGTGGGAAAATTGTCGTGTTTTGTCTTTTTTTTCCTTAATGCAGCGCCTATCTACCACTTTAAGAACGCCCGAGTAGAGCCTGGGCCCGGTTGCGTAAAGTACTTGTAACACTTGCGGTAGTCGTAGGTGACGTGACCACTTGAGTGCTGTTTAAACCGAGGCATGTGTAATTTTATACCCACTCTTCAAACTAAGCGCGAGCTCAGCTTTTAGAGGGAAAAACTGTACCTTGAAGCACAGGCCCAACTTGGGCATAATTCCTCGATATAAATAACATTATAACAGGTTATAGTGTTTGTTTTTGTACAACAAAAGCAAACATTATCCTAGCTTTCTCAATCGTAGACATTACCCGTAAAGTTACAGGAACTCCAGAGGTCCCTAATAAGACTACAGGATGCTCTCATTAGTCTTCACTTTATTTATATTAATAAATAATCTCAATAAAATTTCTATCCAAAGTTTGGTCGTTTAGTTTTTGTTGTCGTAGAAAACAAGAAAAGCTCGGAAACTTGTGAAAAAAAAGAGCTTGTAAAAGAAAGCTCGAAAAGCTTGTACATCACGAGTCGAACTTCTCTCGTGTTTTCCCAACATCCCGCGTGGGTTTATTACGCCGGTAAACCAATAGAAAATTCGGTGTATTGCTTTTTCATAAAATGATTAAGATACTAAACGCGTTCTGATTGGTCAAAAACCTATTTTTCTTTTACCGATAAACTTATAAAGAACTGGGGGAAACCTGAAAAATTTTCCTGTTTGACAGTATGGCCGACACGGACGAGCTCGACGAGCTGCCAAATTTTTAATGGGGGCATTTGGTTTGCCAGTAGCCGGCTCAGGCGACAAATGTAGAGAACGAGCAAAGCCAAGATAAAGACAGCAACAAGGGAAGATTTGAAGCGGATGGAAACGCAAGAAGTCTTGACGATATTGTCAAAAATTTGCAGGCTAAGCAAACTAGAAAGGCAACACAATGTGCAGTATCAGTTTTTACAGGTTTGTTACAATACTGTAAAGTTCCGATATTAGCGACCCTCGTTACTTTCGGAATTATAATTCCAAAAGCCTTTGGGGTTCGTTACTTTCGGGGGTCGTCATTTTCGGGGAACAAAAACCATGAAACAAAGCTAGTTTACTTGCACTGTGTAATTTCTAAGAGCAAATTTGACCTACAAGTTCCCCTTGCTGGAGAGGAATTTGATCAACTTTGCGAATGACTTAATTTATTGAGAATTTTAAAGTACGGTTCACCTCAGAACACAGAAAATGGTTTATACTCATATAAATACACTCTTGTTTGACCCTTTTCTGTTCTGTTGTTCTTAACACACAATAAAGACTTAAAGCGACGGGCATCATTATCCACTTAAAATATATACGTGTGCTTTATGCAACACACGAGAATTCATAATCATGCGTGCGCTTAAGTGGACGTTTTATTCTACCAGGCCCTGGGACCGAATCAAAATTGTCGTGGAAATCAGTCACTTACAAGCCCTGCATGCGAGAATCGGGAAACTCGGCTAGCTTAAACTGACTGCTTAATACAGGTTCAACTGGCTTAAACATAAATTAACAACAGGCGACTTTGACGAATAGGAATACCTGCCCTGTACTAGATGAATTGGCCATTTGCGTTTTATACCTCTCTTTCTAATTTGTAGAAAGAAATTCCGTATTCCATACATAATGTATATCAGTATGGTTTCCTTTTACTTAGTAACCGCTTTATACAGATAGCGACAATAAAGCACACTTGTTGAAACAACTGCAAAAGCTGACTGCGACCGCTTAATAGACTTGACTGGACTACTTATGCAAAGAGGTCACGTGACGATAAATTAGGGGGACCGCTTCATAGAGGGTGACTGGTACCAGTTTCAGGGCCGCTTGATGTAAGTTTGACTATACTCAGTATGACTTTACTATGATAAAATTACTTGCCTCACTTGCATGTTTTTGACCTCAAAATAAGTGGCCCTTACGCGACTAAAAAACATTGCAAAATCAATGTTTATACCGTTGTTATAATCTTTATTATAGATTCAAAGCTTAAGCTTCAGTATGTGATAGTATTAAAATAAGAATTAAGCATTGTGTCGAGGAATTTAAGTGCATGTTATTATAATGGTTAACACGTTGGACGTCAGATCTGAAGGTCGGTGGTTCGACGCCCAGTCCCTGCCATCTTGTTGTTCCTTAGAGAAGAAACTTTACCCCACATTGTCTCTCTCCACACAGGTGTATAAAATGTGTACCGACAACATACTGATGGGGGTAACCCTGCGATCCCATCCAGGGGGGAGTAGCGATACTCTCAGTTGCTCCATGCTACAGAAACCGGAATAAGCTCCGGCCATGTAAGCCTCCTCGGCTCGTGTGCGACCTTACCTACCTACCTTTACCTATCGCCGGTGACAATGCATGTTATCAGGAGGTGGCGAATTCGTTTCTGTGGAGATGGAAAATGCACCTATGTAAGGAAGCTTAAAATACGTGGGTGGCTTGTCAGAGTCTGAACAGCCCAGGAACGCACTCCTCTTCAGTCCACGGACATATCTATTGACATTCCTTTCGATTAATTGTGCAGGAAAAAGATTTTTCCTAAGAACATGCGTGAGTTTCTTAGAATCCTAGCAAGTATTGTTGATTTTATACTTTGTATCAGCTAGTGTCCTAACGAGAGCGAGTTTATAAGACTGGGTACTGAAACTTGAATTATTTGTTTATAGAAGGCCAGGCCAGCCTTTACTGCCCTCTTAAAGGCCGGTAAAGGATCGTCAACAAATATGTCACTAGGACTCAAGAGGAGCACGTTCCTGAAAGTTCAGTGCCTGACAAGCCGCCCACGTTTTATTTTAAACTTCCTTACTATCCTTACATAGGCACGTTTTCCATTGCTACACAGAGAGGAATATGCCACCTCCTTAAACGATACTGTAATAACTTAGACATTAAACTCGTTTTTTCGTCTTTCAAGATCGGAAAAATCTTCAGCGCTAAAGAACCTATCCCTAGCGGGCTCCATTCGTGTGTGGTATCAAATTTCGTGCGCAGGCTGTAATACCTGTTACGCTTGTGAGACAACCCGACATTTTTCAACACACGTTCGTGGCCTGACTAGGGATAGGGCCTCCCAGATATTTAACCACTTGGAAAACTTATGCTAGCACAAGTTTTCAACTTAAGATAAGAGAAGCCATCCATATCCACTAGGAACAGCCTACTTTGAATCAGCAACTGCATCATGTAACTTTGAGACTCTCTTTGTTAATAAGCTCTCACGTTACAATTTTTTTTTTGTTATTTGGTTATAGTTTGTGATCAGCAATTCTAATGTAAGCAGTTACCCTAAATCCCCTAAATGCAACTCACGCTGCGAGCTGTATTCTGACGATGACAGTCGCCACTATGGAAACATCAGTTTAACAAGTTTTTTAAAGAGTGTTGCTTTATTTCTCAAAATCATAACTTGCTTTCTGCTTACAACACCGTCCGATTAAATGATTTATTTAAAAAAGCGACTAGTCGTGCCGTAATTAAGAAATGGTAAGCTTTTCAAGTGAAATATTTGATGCCACTGCATTGCGTGTATTTAAATTTTGCTTCATCTCGTTATGAAGCCCTCATCAAAAAGTTGTCAGTGTTGCAGTAACGTGCTATATGGCATAAATAGATTATCCAATTATTTAACAATCCGAGACGAAAGTGTTTTATTTTGTGCTAAATATTTTATCTAGAATGCCCATATCTTTCAAACAGCTATTCTTGTCGAAACTGGCTAGATTGAAGGAAACATCGCATCTTTGTTCAATCACCATTGAAAGAGAAGACAACAATCTTGACGAATTGCGCTAGCGTTTTCTCTTGAGGTTAAGCTAATATTGAAATGTCAAGGATATCGTTACTAAAAAGGAAGTTTCAATTCGTATTTTGAGTTTAAAATATTTTAGCATCCTCATGATAATGAATTTTCTACAATACAAGCAATCGGATAGAACCTATACCACGGGGGAAATATTAACCACAAATAACGTTTCATTTGTTGAATGTTCAGTTGTCCTGAGGTGAGTTTATTTTATCTCAATTTCGTGTGCTGGTAAATAATTTTGCTGCTGACTGATTAAGTGGAAAATACAATGCATTATCACAGAGAATTTTGATATTGAGCCTCTCTTCATTTTTCATAATCAGTTGCATTTTATTCATCATGTCAGATCCCCTCTAAAAGATTCAAGATAATAAATGTTATCACTTTTCACCGATGGTATATAGTGTAATTATAGGGGCGTCCAAATTATCATTTCCTTGTACGTTAGCGATGAGGAATAGATATGTAAATACATTCCGTTTTGTTCCTTTTTTTCCCATTATTTTGCAAACAACTAAAAATTTGGTTCCACTGAGTCGCTAGAAATCGGACTGGTTATGTTGGATCATAGCTTTACGTCACTCAAAAGCTCATTAAAGCTAATTATTGCCATCACCTAAAATAAATTAACCAATCGGATCGTAAAAAGTTCCACCTTAGTTGAGAAAACAGTATTGCATTCGTTTTAATTTTAAAGCTCGTAGCTGCTTGTAGACGTCGAAAGAGGACAATCACCCGAAAGATTTTTGACTGAAGGTATTTTTAACGTTTTGATGGTTATTTTGTTCTGGTGATAGCTCACTATCCAATCTTTTTGTCATTATTTCTTCTGTTCCCTCTTCAGCAAAATTAGGGAACTTAACTCGGCGAGCACGACGGCGACGGCTGCAGAGGAGAACGTCAAAAAATAAAAGCTTTAAATTAGCAAAACAACAACAACAGGTTTCATTGCAAAATTGTGGTTCCACCCGCAAATTAGCTTGGGCACTCTGCACGTGCGTAGCGATGATTTTTAGCGACAGTGTTGCGTTGAAAGCTGGTGTCGTGTAACATGGATTCGTGGACGATTTTCGGCGCAATTTTTGCGTTACAAGTTTTTTGAACCAGCTAATATAGGTTTTACGGCGGCCATATTGGAGGTATAAAACAACCAAATGTTTCTCCTTTAGGAAGTAGATTCTGTTTTTATGCAAGAAAACCCTCTTTGGGATTCAGGGAAAGCGGTTGCGCAAAAATTGACGACAGGTATGTTACACGAGACAACTTGAGCGGCAAAATTCGTGATTTGGCGTTGCAAGTTTTTGAAGCTGGTTCATGACCTTGCAACGCAAAAATTGCGCAGAAAATCGTCCGCGCACCCATGATACACGGCATCAACTATTCCGGATTGAGACAGATGCTGTAGATGAGACGACCAAAAGCAGTGTTTTCCCACATGAACCTGAAGCTCCTTTTTGTCATATTTAGGGAAGGTACGTTTTTTCTTGAGGGGGGAGGGCTGTGGCTTCGGGGGGGAGGGTCATCAGTGAAAGTGAGCACAAAAAGGGGAGGGCCACACCTCATGTGATCTATTCAAGGGAGGGTCACACATATTTTCCAGAATTTTTTAATGAGAATTTTTGTGATGTTGCTTTTCATTTTTCTTGCAGATTAAGATTTTCTTTTCACCTACTTTAATTTAATTTGGTGTTTTATTATAGGTACTAGGTTACATTTCTACATGTATATTATGTCATGGCACATGGTTTTTCTCGGAGGACTCGCGTCCTTTTCTCAGCCGTCCGTATCGATAAGTACTTGACTCAGGTATCGTTTCTTCAGCTTCTTGCTGTTGGCTATCCGCTGCCTGATCTCCTGAGTCGTTTAGTTCTGTCGGAAATATAGGAAATATTTGTTTTTGAGAGGCAGATTTCGCATGCTAAACAGATAAACCTTTCCGCTGTTAAAATAACAAACAGCAATGCCGGCTAGTCGAAGAAAGAAGAGCGTGTATTTTGCCTTAGTTAGCTATTTTATGTTTAAAACTTTTATAATACTCAAATGCTTCCATATTCAAACTTCAGCTATAAAATGTAAATATCCCACACTGATTGTTCGCATTTTCCTTGTATCAGCGCGCACACATTCAATATCGAGATATATTCATATTCAAACACTTTGAGTTCACAAGCGAAACGTTCTACAGCATGAAACGTTTCTACAGCATGGAACATACCATGTAGTAGTGAGGGGAGGGTCGCACTTTTGTCAGTCACCTAAAGGTGGGGGGTCAGGACTTTTTTTATTAAGACGCAAGGGAGGGCCAACACTTTTTGGGGGAAAAAAAGACCAAAATTCCCCAGCCCTCCCCCCCCCCAAGAAAAAACGTACCTTCCCTTACAGAATTTTTCTTTCAAATTTTACCTAAGAGATTTCTTTGTCCTATCTCAATTGAAATTCGACGACATCCTGAAATGACGAAATCCGGGTTCTACTGACCAATATTGTTAGCCAGTTGTGTAACGGAAGTCTCTTCAGTTAAAACACTATTTTTGAACTTCTAAGCATCGCTATCTTATACTTTCATACATAAAAAATTTCCTGTTTAACTCAAAATACAAAACACAACAAAAACATAACAGCCACTTTTCCCAACGAAGATCGGAGAAAGAAAATTTCAAGTTTGTTTTAGGTTACTAGGAGTTAGGATTTTTCGTTAAAAACAGTCACTGATACACTAATCGATAATGAGTTGAGCTATTTTTAAACC
Organism: Siderastrea radians; assembly: GCA_964017195.1. Taxonomy (NCBI): domain Eukaryota; kingdom Metazoa; phylum Cnidaria; class Anthozoa; order Scleractinia; family Rhizangiidae; genus Siderastrea; species Siderastrea radians. The sequence continues at coordinate 37,214,508 of OZ024897.1, read as the reverse complement.
GGCTTAGTCATAGATAATTCATGTCGCAGATAAGAATTAGAAAAGCTTTTCCACTGAAATGTTTGGATGCCTTTGCATTCAGTTGCGTGCATCAGTTTCACTTATTTCTCGATCGGTTAATTAAGAACAAAGCCCATAACAAATGTTTTCTTTCCGGCTTGTTTTTTTGTTTTTTTGTTTTGTTTTGTTTTGTTTTTTTTTTTTCTGTTTTATCTAGTTACATCTCGAGCGGCCTGTCATATCTCTAAAACCACTGTCTTTGGTGAAACTGGCTGGTATTCAGTTGAAACAACAACGAGAAGGCAACAATCCTGATGACTTTCGCTACCGTTTTTCTCTCGTGGTTGAGCTAATATCGGAAATGTCGAGATCTCGCTACTAGGAGACCGCCTGACGACGCCACCTGGATAAAATGCACGGTTGTGAGCTCTCCGTTTTGAAGCCTTCAGTTTAAACAGTTCATTCTTTAGAACTTGAAGAAATTAAAGTCAGCAGCAGGGACCGTGGTTGTTAAAAACTGGACACTTCTTAACTTGCAAATGAAGAATATAAGAATATAATAAACAGCAAATTGCCGATGAGTGAGGTGCGGGATTGCGGAAAATTAATTCAGAGTTTAAAAGAACGAGGCATATAACGAATGTGCTGTTTTGTTATTCTTTTGTTATCCAATGAGATGCAAATGAGTGTGAGGCGTTTTCTGCAATCCCGCACCTTAGAGTTGCCGATTTGGATTAAAGAAGCTAAAGATCTAGAGGAATGTAGATCAATTTGGGACTGGATAAATTAACGTATGAGCAAATTACATTTTTTTTTAAAGAAATGCTAAAAATCCAACGTAAGCGTGAATAAGAACTGATTCAGTAGTACATGTATCAGGAATCAGCAGCAGCCTTTCCAAATAATTCACACGCCACAAGACGCGAGTAATAACGGGAAGGTATAATAATGAACTTCAGTTATGCATATGTATGACAAATGTTTAATTGTGTACGGGCGAGGGCACGATGGCATGAGCACAGAGAAAAAAAACAGCAAAAATTTCTAAGGGTGGATTTATTTGCGTTATACCAGTAATGAACGTGCGAAATTTTTATTCTTTTCTAGCCAAAAAAATCAACAAAATAAAATTCTCACGCACTAAAGCGACAGCTATACGTGCATAGTGCAGGTAAATCCTTTAAAAAAGGCAACCACTTTAAGAAAGATATTCAGAGTGGAGACATTTCCACTGATCCTTTCATGATAATGCTTTCGCAAAAAAGTTTTTCATTGAGCTCACAACGAGCCGGATATTCCTACCACCAAAAAAAACCCTCGGGACCAGTATATACCACACACTCACTTGATTCGTTAAGATTTCAATGAACAAACTGGAGGTCAGATTTTACAAAACGTGAAAATAACAGGATCAGAAAACTGTTTGCATTCGCTTTTAAATTTCTCTTATTTGGTACGATATAGTGAATTGATCTCTTTTAAAATGTCAAGTAAGACAGTAAGATGGATTAAAACGGAAAAATGTCTTAACACATTTTTCGTCCTTGATCGGGTCATTAAATTTGAAGATAAAAGGAATTAGCCTCTTTGAAAACTTTTTTAGTAAGACAGTAAATTGTTCAAAATTTTGATTAATTTTGCATGTTCTTGTGTCATTGTTCAGTGGGGTGAAGTGTGTCACTGAAAGCTTGTTAAACGTTTTTGTTAACTGATGAATTGGGCTGCCACGCCAATTTATATATATACATACTGGTTAAGACTGGCAGAAATTTAAAGCGGCATACGACTGACTGATCACAAACGAGCGACTACTGAGAAATAGTGATATCAACCATCACATTGTTGAACACCATTTACAAACAAACCACATAATTGCTTGGAACTCTTTTTAATGCGTTGCCTACAGTATGGACTACTGTCAACGAACCACTCTAGCAAGCTGATTTACTAACTTAGAACAAACACCACTGAACCAATGCCAACAACTACCTGTACTTCGATGCACCTAGCAAACGACTTATTGACGGCACCAACAAGACAGACAAACAATAGACAAACCAACTATTTTTACGAACAACAGACCAACGGTTGACTAACAAAAGCTTGAAGGATCGATTATGATGTTTTACAGAGTTCGCAGCCAATAACATCGCGGCTTTATCAGGTCAATAACTAGAGACTTATAACATCTACTGACGATTGGCAATTCACTTGACTCTAATGATGACTTCCGCTCAGGTTGTCGAAACGTCAGTCAATGTCACCACAAACAGTCCTTCTCAGGACTACACTCACCGGGACGATCATAATTCACCGACCTATGATATGACTCCTGGGTTCAATCCATTTACAGCGAAACTGGCACGGTCAACGACTGTCCAGAGCCTGTGTACGGGAAGTCAATACCGTGTACTAGAAAAAGGAATTACAGGTTATTAACACAGTTCTTTCTCATTTTTTAGTTCTTGGTGGTAGTCCGTTGAAGAAAGGATTTGTCATCATGAATTATACTGCGAGCGACTCCGCCCACGTCACATCACCAAGCACGATTCAATGTGACTTGCTGCCCATGGATCATATCTACGGAATGATGGTGGTGAATATCTTGTCCACGGTTATTGGTACGATTGGCAATGCGTTGGTGATTGGTACAGTTCCCACGACTTTAAGTCTGCAAACAATTTCTAACTACTGGTTGGTGAGCATGGCCATAGCCGATGTGTCTGTGACAGCACTGGGGCAGCCGCTCTTCACAGTCTGGCTGGGTCTTCAAATTGGCGACGAATGCAGCGCCATCGTGTCACAAGCGTTCCGCCTGATCGCCAACATGTCATGTGCAGCATCCGTAATGCATTTAGGCTTCATAAGCGTCGATCGCTGCTTGCATATTTTGCGTCCTCACGATTTCAGTGCGTTTCGAACGAAGAAGCGATTCAAGATAGCGCTGACCATAGCGTGGTCAGTGCCGGCCATCTACGCCGTCCTTCGCCTGACAGTCAGCAGGGAAGGAACGTCGTATTTCGGGGTGCTTGCCGTGGCCCTTAATTACTTGGTGATCATCACATGCTACACTTTAATCATTCTCAAAATCAGAAAACAAGGTTCAGCGTCTCTTAGTCGACGCCATCCTGGCAGCCATTCCGTCCGGGGCATGCCTTTGGAGCATATGGTAGAGCGGCGCGTCACAATAACGATAGCTATCGTCATCGTTATCTTCACGGTTTGCTGGTTCCCTCTGGTGTACCTGCGCTCTGCGCACGCTGAGGAAAACTTTGGCGTGGCCTATAACTGGGCACGAGCACTTGCCCTGAGCAATTCTTCAATGAACCCGTGGATCTACTGCTTCAGGATCGCCGAGTTTCGTGAAGCTTACAGAAGATTGTTAAGGTGCCAGCTGAAGCCCGTATACAAGAGTGAAAGTGGAATGGAACACGAAATGGACACTCCCGAATTGGCTGTGAGCCAGGAAGGACCAAATGCTGAAAATACTGTGTAAAATGATTTCGTCTGATTTGACTTATCGCTCTAGAACGGAAAGTAGTTTATCTGCAGGGCTAAACTAGCTGTGAAAATGACTCGTCCGATTTCACTTGCCGCTTGAGAATTTAAAGTGTTTTTGTCTAGCTTATAATTAACTAGCTTAGAATAAGCTATTGGAATAGTTGAAAAATATTTGGACTACGGGAAAGTCCTTGCTATGGCGACCTTGGGGGACTTACAGAGTCTATTTTAACAATAGACTTTTCTGTCGAAGGCACTATCGTGTGATAGGCTGCCCGAGGAAATTTGATGTTCACAACAAATATTAGCCAGAGAACGTAGTTCGAGGGCTTACATGAAGTTTGAACATCAAATTTCCGAGGAAACCTATCACACATAGGGCCTGAGACGGAAGGACTATATTGTTTTTATTGTAAAACGCTAAATTTTGAGCGAAAATTGCCAAAAACGGGCACTATGCGTTGTTAGGCGCACGCTGAGGAGAGACACTGTCGCGTCACGGGATCGATTTCGACCAATGGGAGCACGCCAAAATTTAGCTTTCTGACTGGTTCACTGCACCGATTAATTTTGGTGCGCGCTCATTGGTAGAAACACATCCTGTATGTGGTACAAATTCGGACGGCGGGTATGAGGCGATACCAGCCGTCTGATTTAATATTCCTCGTCCCATTTTATATCGACCACAACATAACAAACAAACAAGTCAAAGTTCGGGTCAAACTTTTTAACTTTTCGAGGATAAAAAGAAAAACGTTTTGCAGAAGCCAGTGATGGTCAAATCACTGGCAATCAAGCCATGATCATCAGTGGCTTTTTTGGTGGCTTTTTCTTCTTTAGCATGACAAAAATGTGTTCGGAAAATCAATCGGAGGGTTATTAAATAAATAAACACATTCCTGGATTGCGGTATATCGGAGGATAATGCCCTTGGTAAAAGATTGTCCTCAAAATTTCACTGTTGCCCTTGAATCATCAATTAGTTCAGTTTCAGTTGTAATAAGTGCTAGTGAAAAGAGAAACTGTTGCTGCAGATGTCCTTTTGTAGGAAGATAATGTGTTCTTCTGCCCAAAGGTCTTCACGACTTTTCTTGGCTTTGATTCTTGCTTTCTCAAAGCTATTTGGAGAAAAAATGAGGAGATTTTGGGGAATAGAGGTACAAAGTATGCGGTCCCTGGCTATAGTCAAGTAACAAGTTAATTAAATGAACAGATAACTTTTCTTTTTACTCTGTTTTATATTTCAGTATGCTCGATTTGTAGGAAAGTTGAAAATAAAGGTAATACTTAGATTATTAATCGAAGCGCCCTGGATGTTTTATTTGAGAAGGAAACTACTGTTGTGGAATGAGCTCAGTCCTACCTGATCATAACGTTTCATTTTTCTGCAGTTCAGTAGCTTAAGTTAAATGAACTTCTATGAATTGTCACGACATATCGGTATTAAAACACCGTCGTCGTCATCATCGGCTTTGCTAGTCTAGTTATGGCGGAGCTTCTTTGCGGCCGAAGGCCGCAGAGCGGAGCACCATGGGTAAGGAAATCTGATAACCTATCGATCCGAGAAATTTTGGTTCTGACGTCAGCGAACGCCCGTAAGTCCGTACAGACTCTGGGGGAGGGAGAGGAGAGTCCCAAGTCAACCCGACGGGGGCAGGAGAATGCCATCTTTTCTTGGCGGGAAATCGCGCGGTGCTTTTGGGCAACCAGCGTTTTTCTTACCGGGAAATTGCATGACCATCTTCGCTTGTGAAAAAGAGATTTCTTTAAAAGCTTGCTTATTCAGCAACACGATTGTTCGACAGTGTCGAAGTTTTAAACTTGAAAAAAAAATCTTATCTTATCTATAAATTGAAAGAAAAAGCTCAAAAGAATACTCAGTTGTCTTTTTGGTGGAAGGCGAAAAGTTTAAGTTACGAAATTTGCCTTCGAGGACTTCATCTTTGTTGTGTTCTGCTGCAAACTCGGTTTGCACATCGCTCCTTTTGAATTTGCAGCATTTGGCAGGGGTACTGACGCCAAATATAGCAGACTTAATGCTTTCTGGTTTTTTCTGTCCACAACCATCGATTTTGTGGTCCAAACACATTTCCCCAGGAAAAATACCAGCGTGTTTATCTCGATCGATAAACAGTCGGATAAGAATTAAAATTATCATTTTTTTAACGACTTCAATTAGAGTATTTTCAGAAATTCATAAGTACCAGCGGAAAAAAAAAGTGTGGAGCTCCGCTTTTAGGCTTGGCTAACTCTATGTATTATATAAGGCAAACAAAAGGTTTAAATGTTTTGCTTAATTGGTTTGATAATTTTGATGATTTTGACAGGAGCCCGGGAGGGGTCTGTTTTACGAGGCCCACAGGACGCCCAAGGGCACCTAACGGAACGTTTCGGTGCCAGACAATCTGCATGTGAGGTTTCAACTGCCTTTAAAATTCGGATATCACTATGATGAAAAGCTGAAGTTTTTTGCTGAAATGGAAAAGCCTAAAAACGTTGCAATTTGACTGAAAAATGTCAAAAATATACAACATAAACTTTAACATACGTTACGTTATATGCTAGGACAGATGTACTTAAAAACAGTTTTTTCCACAGAATAGTAAACAGATGGAATATTCTGCCCTTTGAGGCCCGCGCTGCTTCTAGTGAGAATAGTTTTTATTTTCTTAATTAACACGTAAATTGATTTATTAAGTTATTCACAGTTAGGTATTAGTGGTAATATTTTTTATATGCTTGTATTGTAGTCTATTTTTGAATAAGGTGATTTGTTTTAATATGGGGTTGCAAAACTCTTTTACAAATCGACCTTATGCATGGCCTTTTTTATAATTGTCTGTAATACTTTTTTTGCCATTAAATTGTAAATAATAAATAGATAAACAAAAACATATCCTATCCTGGCTCTGGCATTTAATTTTCACATTGTACGTTTATTTAGAAGGAATTAATAACAAGCAAAATGAAACAAAAAATATAAATGTCCAGCGTTTTTGCTTTCCCGCCAACCATTTTTCCATATTTGGTGGGCCTAAGAAATGTGACCTGAACAAGGCCCGTACATAACGCGATAATCCCATATGGAGCCAAAACGGAATAACAACCCGATAATATTATGGGCTAGGAGGGCGTGGAAAGGCGCCATTCGGGCCCTTGCTGTTTGAAGCGGTGGCACCACGGAGCAACAAGGAAGAGCTAACTCCTTGAGCTCACTGTGTTAGCATTCAGGTTAGCAAAGGTCGTTCTAGTAGCTTAGATAAATCTTTCGCTGGTTTAAACGACGACAGAGACAATCTGCCTCCGTTTTGTGTGAGTCAAGGAACGCTTATTCGCTGACAAGCTGTGGTTCAACGTTTCCCTTTCCGGTCGGAGAAAGGTGAGTTGGTCGTTAGATCTTACTTTTTACAAACTACACAGCTTTCAGCAAACTAACTTGCGATGAAAGCTGTTTGTTTTGTTCACTTTTGCTTGTGCTGTGTCTCCCTGAAGAGAGATCGCTTTTCGCCTCGCGATCTACGAGTTGAACTATAGCAAGACGAGCAAGGTTATTCGATTTCATGTCTGTTTCACTATATCGAAACAAACGTGTAATCAACATGTTCTTGCTTGTTGATTTCAATGATTGTATCAGTACAGTAGCATTAAACGCTAAGGGAGAAATGCGTAAGCAAAACATTAATCTGGCCTGATAAAAATCTATTTGGTCGAAACGGTTGATTACCGGTAAGCTTATAAATAAGCTGAATGTTTATACACCATCGATCGATGTTTCGAAACACTCTTGGTCAACTCAGTTCTTGTCATTCCTGAACTTTCCATGTAGTTTGTAGCTGTTCCGCCTTGAAGTACTTCCTTGTTAGAAGTACATGTAAATATATAATATATATCATTCGTTTCTTCTTTGGATTTTGCTTTTGTGGAAGTGATTATGAATTGATTTGTAATACACACGATCGATCAGTTACGATGTGTTTTTGTACGTGTATGGGGCAAATTAACATGCTTTGGGGGTAGCTTGAAACTTTCATTTGACTTTTGGCAACGTGATCAGTAGGCTTTATAACTCGAATTTTAAATGAGTGCGAAACAGTTTCACTTTCAATCGCTAGCTACCTACAAATGTGGGTAAAGTTTTCAATTTATTACATGTAAGGAAGTCCATTTATTATTAATTTCAGTGTATGTTGTTTTTATTCCACCTCTTATTTGTACTGTTTCGATAAGAGCAGAAAAAAAATCTTAGAATCAATTTTTTACAATCTCTGCTTTTGAGCTGTTTTTTAAATGTAAAAGATCCCATTGCATTTTACGTACATGTATGGTGCTTTCAAAAGATCATTTCCTCTGTCCTGAATTCTTGTCTGAAGTCTGGTGTCTCTTGTGTGCTTTCCTGTATTTTTTAAAATATAAACAATTTTCATTAAGAACAGACAAAAGCATAGCACAATTTGTTCTTTCATTAACTTTGTTTAAAAGCAAACTAGCTATATAAGTTTTAGATCAGCTCACACTTTGTTTTTAATCAATGCAGCTTCAATGTTAAACACTAGGGTTGGGAGGGTGGGGAAACCCAGAATAATTTGACATTTTCAGGGAAGCCAGAGTCAAATTCCCTATCCCCTGGACAACAAATAAATGTCAATATTCTACCCCTAGAGTACATGTAGCTGTTTTTGTGACAGGCAAATAATTGGGCCATTAAGTTCAGTCAAAATCCCTATCCAGGAAACAGTTCTCTTTGTCAATTTTCCCAGGATAGCTGTCCCCCCCCCTACCCTGGAGTTAAACACTGATAGGTGCATTAAACAAGACCTTTCGAAGGATTAAGGTGACTATGACATACTGCCTCAGAAAAGGTTTGGTAATATTACAGTTGCCTGTTTTAATAACTGGTGATTTGCATTTTACATAAATTATGTGATGGAAAAAGAAAATGGTTAGGAAGCCCCGCAAATTTCTTTGTTTTATGTTTTCTTTGTTAGCATATTTAGCCTTAATTATGCAAAAACCATGATAGGTTTTGAACTGTGTTGTAGCAACTAACCAATAAAAATGTTTGTGTTAAGTTATTCAGTCATAGTGTTTGAATGTAAAACAAAAGATTGTCTACGGTTGTCAAGGTGTTTTCAACATAAATTGAGACATCTTTGTTTGGCCTTTGAAATATGCAAGGTTTCGTGACCAGTACCTTGATTAACTATGATGGAATAATGCATTTTGATCCACTTGATCTGATTTGTTTCCATGAAGCAATTTGTTGTTGTCATAAATATGGTGATAAACTCTACATGTATGAGTGTTGTGCACAACTGCTGGTTGAGTTCTGAGTTGTAAAATTTGAGAGTTCCATGATGTTAAACAGGGCTGTCATTAAGAGGCGGGGACTGGGGATTTCCACCGGCTACTATGAATGTGGCCCCCGGCTACTTACATAGGAAAATAGAAGAAAAATAGAACCAAAAGAAATCCCTAGCTGTGTTCTTCCCCGCCTACTTGTTGTATTTACCCGGCAACTTGAAATCTTAGTGACATCCCTGTTAAAAATTGCAGCATTGTTGCAATGAGATTCCCACATGCTTCACTTACATTACAGGGCCTCTTGTATTCTTACTACACAGTCAATGTTCTCCTTGTGACCACTCTCGCAAGTGACCAGCTCTAGTTACGACCAGCATTGTGAAATCCCGTTTGAATTATCACTTAAACTCTGTAATTAAAAGCTGTCATAGGCGACCGCTCCCATAAGCAACCGCAACCACTTTTTTAAATTACCGGCTGGTGTTTTCCTTTGTTTTTAAATTCTCACAAGCAACCACTTAGTTCAATTTGCATAAATACATAACACAAATACTAATAATTTGTTGAATTGTACATGTATATATGCAAACCTCTTCTGTGATAGAGAATAAAAAGACTATTTAATATTATTACTACAGTACTGTTAGTAACCTCTAACATATGCCAAGCTTTATGCTTAAAAGTTCTCGTAAGCAGCCACTGTCTATTGTTTCATCATGCAGACGCTTACAAGGTCCCGTCCTAGGTGGCTGCTTGCAAGAGCTACTGCAATTATGTCGCATTTTCCAAGTTATTCTACAGCTGTATGCCAGCGAAGATGCTTTATTATGCTGCGATGTTATATGTTTTTTCTTTGCGAATTTAACATTGTTTTACCACGTCATAGCAGAAAAAATCTTCTTAATACTTTCCAACATTGTGTGATGTGTTATGATTTATGTGTGTTTTCAGCTACTTTGTGCAAAATTGCACCATTGCATAATATCAACTGAATGCAGAGCCCCTCGAAGTTGTGACACAGGAACAGTGACACTCTATATTGTTCTGACAGTTTGTTTCTCTAGTCATTCCTCGGTAACAGCTTGGCTCTACATGTAATTTCTTCTCTGGGGCCAAGTGTATTGCACTTTCAGAATTTTTTTTTCTTTGAAACTTCGTTTTTTATTTTTGGTTGAAAATTTGGCTGTGCAAGAACCCGGGACCGGTCTGATGCCCCATAAGAAAGCATCAAATAAGTTTGAATGGAAGAAGTTAAAACTGTTCTTATTTGAATTAATGTAGTTGGAACTAAACCAGAATTTCAGTGGTGTGTCAACACAGTGTATTGACCATCTGAATTGATAAGAAACTGAAATAATGTGACAGGATCAGTCAGTTTATTGATCTTTAGAATTGGTGTTTAGTTGACCATACAATCAATCAATCAATCAATGCAAACTTTGTTTACTGGTGTCAAAATTTTACAGTGTATGCTAATATCTCAAAGAAAAAAGATAAGCAAGAACATGAAGATAAATAAAGAATCGCAAACTACAATGTACAGTAACTAACGATGCTATTGATCTATTTCTTGTGTGCTATTGATCTATTTCTTGTAAATAGTGCTCTGGAAGAAATAAATTATTATTAATTATTATTATTAAGGGTTAAAATAACTGTGCATTGGGACTATGATGTGATCCAAGGAAGGGAGAGTTGTTGTCCTAGTCTCTTAATGCACCACAGCCCCAACGATTCAGCTGATTAAAACTACATTGGACAAAACGTAACCTTTGGTACTGTTGATATCTGCAGTTCATGTCGGACATCCTGTTATGGGGAATCTCCTTAAGCTGCTGACAAGGGAAGATCAAGACTCTAGTGGGGGGAAAATTGACATATTCTTGGATTTTGAAAGTAAGTCTTTGTTTACTGAATAAAAAATAGTGACTAGAAGTGGTTATGCCATTAGTAATATTGCTAAGCATCATTTACAAATGAACAACAGAATTGGCTGGATTGAATGTATTTTATCAACAGCTCACTATAGAAATAGAGGATATTACAAAAAGTCATGGTCTCATGGAGATAAGACATATATCTTCTCGTAATGAAAAATACTTGACTTGTTCGCTGTGCTCACTCTTGAAATAGTTTTCAACTCTCGAAGATAAATGTTGTATCTCCAAGTAGCCATGTAATTTTCTGTTTATTGTATAGACACTGATGAAATACCAGGATAACGATTTCTTGGACTAATCCTTTATTCACTGAATCAATCTAATAAAATATAGATCTTACACACATTCAAATTTTGGTTAAAAAAATAGAAAAAATTAGTAGCATTTGTACCGGTATGTATTCTGAATATTATTAATAGCAATAAGGCAATTTCATTGGCTGAGACTGAAGTAGCCATGGCAACTGTGATATTATTACATGTGAAAGATGAAAACTGTATTTTCACTTGATATGAAATTTTTGTCACTGGAAAAATCCTGGTATTTCATCCGAGTCTATAAAATAAAGAGGGTCTTACCAACTTGGCAGGGTTTTCAATAAGGGCTGGCAGCCGGCGAAACTCGCCCGCTATTGTACATTAACTCGCCGCCTATTTGATTGAGAAATTACCTCATAATTTACAACTAACATGAGAAACATTCGCCACAAAAAGCAAGCCCTGGGTCGGCCAACATTAATTCATGAAAAACAGAAGAATCTTGCCTGAATTCTGAGTACTGTAATTTCAGCGGCAATTTGTGTTTCCTGTTCTGTTCAAATACCCTAATTCTTGCTCTAGAATGCAGGAAATGCATTCTAAGAGGCCCAAATTTTCAAAATTTTCCGGGGGAGAATACCCCCGGAGCCCCCTACATGTAGAATTTTATGCCTTTGGTGCAAGTATTTCATCCTCCGCCTACTCCTAAAATTTTACCACTGACTCAGATTCTTATTGAAAACCCTGACTTGGGGTGAGTCAACTGGATCAATCTTAATTGACATCATTTTTTATTGCCTCTTGCACATGCTAATCCAGCAGTGGGAAGTGCCTCTTGCACATGCTAATCCAGCAGTGGGAAGTCAGCATGCTCATGTGAACGTGGTAACAGTGGGTTTGAACACACAGGAAGAACCAGATACTGAAGTGAGACGTGGACACACGCAAAGACATGTGCAATGTCAACTTGAATCAAGAAAATAAGCTAGCTGTGTCATTGCCAAATTACATGTATCATGCATGTCAGAAATGCCAACATGAAATTCAGCAACAGATCCTGCAGCATTAATAAGTGAATGTTAACAATGACAAACTTGTACATTCAATACAAAATTAATGATGTATCAACAACATTAGAACAGACAAACAATAGACTGAACTGATGATCTGACTGTCAATTAAACTAGACAGCTATACATGTACAAACCTCATTCAGGAGCTGCCTGGATATATATATTAGCTGTCTGACTATTCTCTTAGTTACAACTGTGTACGCGGGATACACCTGGTTTTGTTGCACATGTGTTTGGGAAAGAGTTGATACATGTAGAGTGCAAACTTCATGGGCCAACAACATTTTTGTTTGTGTTTCATGTCAGATGCAACTCCTACAGAATCAGAGAAAGAAGTCTATAATGTAGTAAGCAGTGTGCTGGATGAGGCACCACGGATTCTTCATGAGCTACAAAGTTATCGTGGTGCAAATGAAGAAATCAGACAAGTAAGTTCACATATACTGGCCAATACTGTAGATTTGGGACACTTAGTCAACATCAGGATTTCACAAGGTCTCTCTTAAAACCCTTTCACTTCCAAGAGTGCCTGCAATCAAAACTCAAGCCAAATCTCGAATTTCATTTTGAAAAAAACTCAGATATAAATAGTACCATGTGAAAGCACTGCTGACGAGGTTTCATTTGAATGGTCATACCATAGGATTTCATTCACAGACTCGGTAGTTAGAATCATCTTCATGTCTCCATAACTGAATTTGGGGGTGAAAGGGTAACCCAAGATTTAGACTCGGAAAAAGGGGAAGACCTAAGTTTAATGGGCTGGATTTTTAGTCATTTTGAGTGATCATGTTCCGTTGCACAGGGAAAAAGGGTGATTACTTGACTCAGTGACTCTAAATGTGGGAAGTCAAGCCTAAAAGTTGTAGTGGTTCTTCACCAGCAAAGACTGCATTGGAAGCAGCAAAACATGCTTCGTAAAAATGCAGGGGTTTCTAATTCAGGCCCTAAATACACAAATTTATTGTCGTTTAAGTTATCCACCATTGATTACCAAATAGTCAGACTGTATAAGTCAGGCTGACACAGTCACATTATAGACTGTGTTAGCTGCAGATACAATGTATAGCCTCCAACACGGATGACCTCAGGTCAATATCATGCAATCCCTTCCTTGCCCTCCAACACAGATGTCCTTAAGTCAATGTCATGCAATCCCTTCCTTGCCCACAGACATCTGCTCAGCACAGCTGAAAAATATGCTCACCAGTCACAGGCCCATTTTTGTATATAGCCTCCAACACAGATGTCCTTAGGTCAATGTCACGCAATCCGTTCCTCCCCCATGATGTCTGCTTGGGACAGCTGACAAGTATGTTCACCAGTTACAGGCCGATTTTTTGAAATGAAATTTGACCTTGTCACCAAATCTGAATTCTAGTATGTAGTACATGTATGTCTAAGTTTGTCCTTCATTAGACTGTTAGGTGCTACCCATGTTGAACTGAAGTGATTTTTATGCACATCATCAGTGATTAGTGATTCAAAGGGAATTTCAAAATAGCTCCAACACTTTTAATGCCTGTGTAAGACAATAATACAAGTTAAAAGTGACTTAAACTTACTTTAAATGTTGGGTAGCTCACAATACATGTGCTAGCATCTCAGAAGAAAATAAAATAGAAAAAATATCACACAAGTTATAGGTTAACTCATATTCTATTTTTTGTGGCAGGCAATTTCAAATGCCCTTAATGAAGAACTCCAGGAAATGGCCTGGAGAGCTGTGGTGCCACTTGTTGGAAAACTAAAGACGTTTTACGAATATGCTTTAGAACTCGGTGAGTGACTGGGGTGCTTTGTTGCCTTTTTTCAACAAATTTTACCGTAAATGATAACTACAGGTATTTGGTGTGAGCTCTTCAGTCATCCACCTCACATGCCATGGACTGTATGAATACAAGTTTCAAAACTCAACTGGTATAGCAGCATAGAAACTTGTCTTTTACCTGCTGAAAACATTATTAAATGCAATTAAACAAAAACATGTCTGTTGTTAGCTCATTATAGTAGACAATTGGCATCGACATCAGCACTGTCATCATTTATCATCATTGTCAATATCATTGTCCGTGGACAGTGATTAACCATAATGATATGATCATCATCAGTATCATTATCCGCAAACCTCAAGAAATACTTCCAGATTTATTTAGTTTCTTGTATTAAATTTGTGTACTATCGCACCTTTTACTTGCAGAGGCTGTGCTCCCCCAGCTTCTTCATGCGCTTTGTGCTGGTCCTGAGACACCAATTGAACATCTTGAACAACAGCAGGTGAAACAGTTATGCTTGCTTACTCAAGTCCCTCTTCTTTCTCACTCTGCAGTTTGGGCACACTGTTCCTATTTTGTAGTCGTCTTGAAACTTACGATGTATGTCCATTGTTAAATCATATTAATTTTATATCTTGAGCCATCTGTCTTTTGCCATGGTATTTCTATTATTGTTGACTAGTCGTAAGGTGATGGTCGTGACGGGTGATTGTTGTGCCATCCACTGAACTCGTTAAAATCTAAATAGACCATCGTTAGAGTTATCTCAGTACCTTTTTGCTCTTTGAGGCAGAGAAAACATGACAAGAAATTTTTGTCAAATGACAGTTAAGGTATCAGCCACAGAAAGAAGTGTCATTTTTTGATAAATGAGATTTTTACATGCTCAGATAAATTGCTTTGAGAGCTTTCTTTCAAACAAAAAATTAAACGAAAATAATGGCTCAAAGAAGAGTGATTAGGAGTAAAAGATTTTCCTTGTTAGTTATGGTTACCATAATTGATCGCTGACAAGTGCTATCGCACCTGATCAACCTACTGGCGCCCGTTTCGCCCATACATATGTATGTGCCCTTGAATGAGCAGGCGTCCTGTTCCACTTGTGATGTCATCAGTTTAAGTGATAGTCAGTCGATACAACACAGAAAGATCTTGTAAATGATGCTTGAAAAGCAATGATCTGACCAAGTAAGCCTGGGTAAGAGCCAGGAAACCAAGGAACTTTTACCTAAAAAACACAAGAAAATCATGGCCTTCCCATTGACTGCTACTTTTGGCCAACTCTTTCCTTTTCAAATGAGCGTTGAGGCCAAACTTTTCTCATCACCAGAAACTTGACAGCAAAAAGCGAAAATCAAAATGAGAACAAAAGCAACGGGATTGTGCGCTAAATCTCGGAGAGCCGTAGACAGGGAATTTTGAATTGTGCACATGCCCAAACTCAAAATGCTAGAAAACATCCTGAAACCAAAAGAAATGCTAACGGTTTATGCTAGAAAGCACTGTTCATGAGGATTGGGACCAAATTGGATCAAACAGGGCTAAGAAAGGCCATTCGGTGCTTGAAAGTACCATTTTTTCAAAGCTTGCCGGGTGTCAACGGGTTATCTTGATCACATGAAATTGGAAGTGTATGCTGGTTGCACTCATACTTTAAGTGATTCTTGCAAAGTGGTGTATATTAGTTTTTTTGCGAAGTAATGAGAGTTTTCTTTCACTTAAATGGATCATTAAAAAAAATAATGGCTGTGTCTGTTTTCGTCTTCCAAGCAAGTTGTACGTACGTTTTTATCTGCAAGTCGACAGCTGCTTGACCAATTTGGCTGAAATTTGGCCAGATTGTTGCCAGATAGTTTTTTCTACAAAACGGTGTCTGCAAATTTTAATCCCTCTTTTTGTTTTAAAGCTAGACCTTTTTTCCACGTGAAGTGCTGATTTATTTGTCTTCTCTGACTTCATCTGCTAATAAAAGAAGAACAAACGCAAAATCTGAGACATCGTTTTTTAGCCATAGGTGTCAAGAAGAGAATGCAGTGTTAATCATTTTGTTTTCTTTATTAACCGGCCGTCGCCATGATGGCGACCGCCGGTTTATAAAATGGGCACGGTTTTTCCTGAAAGCAAGTTGGCTTAACATACGAAGAAAGTGCTGTAAAGCTTGTGGTACGGGTACTCAAGAGCGGTACTGTCTTATACAAGACGCATGCGCATATAAGTCTTCTGAATGTTACCTTCCTATGTTTTTGTCTTTTAATTTGCAGTATTTAAGGTGTGAACGGCAAAGGGTTGTTAAGTTTGGGGTTTTTTGTATTTGTCTTGTATAACGCATGCGCAATTGAGTAAAGGAGCTAATAGGATTGAATGTGAAATTGGCTGTGTTGTCTGATCTAGTTAGTGGTTATGGTGAAAATTTTTTTAGCGCAGGAGTTTTTTTATTGGGATTGACATTTTGAGGGGTGTGAAAATGTGGGAGTCAGAAAGATTTGTGAATGTCGGGAGCATATCACGCTTCTGTGAATGTGATTTGCTTTGAAAGTTGCGTTTTGTATAGGAGCGGTGTAGTATTGTGCTGCGTGAGAGGCGGTTTCCCTTGGCGTTTTATGGGGGGGGTGGTTTGCGAGGTGGATTGTAAGGTTTCTGATTGGCTAACTTGTATTTCGCAGCGGACAAAAAGGACAGTTGCGTTTTGGCCGGCGTGGGCTAGGAAGAGAAGGAATTGGTACTAGTATGATGATGCAATATTAGTTGATTGCACCATCAGTACACGATAGTTCTTGTGAACGGAGAGAGATGAGTGTTTATTTGAGGCGAGAAGTTGATACGAGGGAATCGTCATTAATAAGGAGATCAATTAATAAGGCAGGTGTTACGAGTCTTTTTGCATTGAAAGAACGAAAATATCTGAATATTATCGACAGATTTGTGTAGTTTGCGTGTGGTGTTCGCTAAACGCTACGAGCAGTCTCTCTTTCCGTTCAGAGATAGTGAAGGAAAAGAAAAACAAGCGAGTGAGCGCAAAGTCGATTGCGGCTCGACAGGCGCTTTAGCTTTCAAAGACGTGGGCGACTTTCGTCCCCGCTCGCTTGTTTACTTTTGCAAGGGGATTCCTGGGTTAGCAAACCGGATTTAAACATCACGTCATGAGATATGCCTTGACGTGCCCCATACTCTGACGATCTGCTCGAGCTCGTGTTTATCAAGCGTTATATTTTGATTCTACTGCTATGTTCACTGTTTGTGGCACAACAGTAAATACTTCGTCGTCCCGGTGAGAGCATTCTCGGTTGTAGATGAATTTATATCGACATTCAACGTTTTAGTGAATTTGCGTTTTCAGCACAAATAAAAGCGATAAGAAAGATAAGCTGAGTCATCAGAGTTTAAACATTACGTCATCCAGTAGCGTTATAGTCAAAATATTGTGTCACACAATCACACTTTTCGTCATGCCGGTTCGTATAAATAGAGGATTGCGCTAACATTTGGGAAACCTAGGGGTGGGGAGGGTCAGAATGGCTGGTTAAAATGCCCAATAGGCTTTCTTGTTTCTGGATGGAGTGGAACCTAATCCATGAAGACATGTATATGTGAAAAAACCTTCCCATTTTCTGAATAATTATGTTAAACTTCTGTCTCTTTTTGAATATAAAGTCATTTTCTGGAATTATTAAGCTGTCAAAAAATGTATAGTTTATAGGGTTTTTCTTAAAAAACAACAAAAGCTACATTTTTTGATCTGCGCACAAATGGTCGCGCAAATGGCTGATACCTTAATGAGTTGTTTTAGATTGGAACCTCTTGGGGGAAAATTAATTTGAGCCATGTCCACAAAATGACAGATGTCCTATTCCTTCTTATGGTTCCTTTTCAAAATTTCCAGTGACAGCATCCTTGTCTGCAAAAGATCACATTTCTGCATTGAGTTAATTGCATTGTCAAGCTTTTGAAGGCTGTGTTTTTTCCTTCCTCTGACAGGCACTAGCAAAGCAGTTTGCAGAAATACTTCACTTTACGCTCACGTTTGACGACTTGAAGGTACGGGTTTTCATGTGCATTTGTTGAGGTCATATACGTCATTTATTGCATGTCTGTTCCTATTACTGACATCCTGTACAGGTTTTACAGGTATGCGTAACAATTTCAGCTGACATGTGGCATGTGGTACCACTTATTATTGTCGCCAGAAATGAATCTCTCAATTTGTTGTCCACTCTTCATTGCTATTGAGATTGTTGAGAAATATTTTCAGACTAATTTCAGTGTAGTTTTAGATAAATATTGGAGAATTAAAATAAACAAAAGAATCAAAATTATCAAGATATCGAAATGTTGTGTAATTTTGCTAAGTTTTTTAAAAATTCTGAAATGTTTAATTTTTTGTAGTTTGAAATTAGCTCAGACATACATGTAGTGTTCATGACCCGAATTTTGTAGGGAAGTTGTGCTCAGACTTCCTACGACATCAAAAATGACCCAGATTTTGTTTAGAGAAATGATTTAGAGTCATATCTGGCAATGGCAAGGGAAGTCTGTAAAGTGTACCTTATCCTCCCCTATGAGAGACACGATGTACAGGAAATGCCCTACTTAATTATAGTTATAATAATTACAGAGAGCACGTATGCACTAGTAGTTATAACAGTATTACAGTAACTGTTTCTCTAAGAGCTAAAAATGTAATTCTATCAAAATAATGATAAATGAAATGACAGTATAGTAAGAAATTGATTTACAGTGAAGTGTTTCTAGCAATAATTGTAACTGTGTTTGCACAATCTTCATGCTGTACATTTATACATTTGTACAACTCAAGTTCAATTTTCTCTTTTCTTCAGATGACAAATCCAGCAATTCAGAATGATTTTAGTTACTACAGGAGAACTCTCAGTAGACGAAAAATGGCAAATGCAGTAAGTACCATACCATCATTTTCATCTAAGCACAGCAATATGAGGTAACGGTGTGTTCTAAAACATGGCATGTCCAGTCTATACGTCACAATACATGCAGAGCTACATGTAATTAATGGGAGCAATTTGGACTTCAAGGCCAAAACATAACCTCTGCTCCCCTTCAGTTGCGAGAGATCAATAAGCGTGGATCTTCCCAGGTCTTCTTAAGTTTGGTATTTCATTAAAACATTAATTTGTCCAGGCAGACTTCTTCCTTTTTTAAATCTGTTTATGTCATTTAGTTTTATTCTCTACATAGTGAGCTCCAAGCCATGGAGGGGTTGTCCACAGGGCTTTTGTACTCCTGAAATTCCTAAAAAACTCAAGCTGGAAATGAATTTTTTTCCTCTGGAAAAGTCTCGATTTTTATTGACATGTTAAATGAATGATGAATGTAAACAATTTAAGTTGCTTGTTATAGAGGATTCATAGTCATTACAGACTGTTTTTGGAAAACTACTGGAATCACATCACCTCTGAACACTGTGTTTAGTCCAGTTGACATCTGTAAGCTTGTTTATCCACCATGCTGAGTTCTTTTGTTTTGCAGGATGATGACAGCGAAGGGATTCAAGTTTCAAATGAAATGGCCAATAGAATGTCTTTATTTTACGCATATCCCACTCCTCTTTTAAAAATCCTTAGCGATGCTACATCAAAGTTTGTAACAGAGGTAGGAAGTGATTGATAATTTTTCTTATGTTCTCTTCCCTTCTTTTCCTTAACCCTTTCACTCCAAAGACCTCCTAAACTCAGAATTGAAGAAGGCTTGCAGTAAAAAATAAAAAGCATCCCAGCAAAGTACTGCATGATAGCATTTATTTAAAGGGTCACACTTGAGGATTTCTTCCACAGACTCAAAGAATGAACCACCTTGTGCTGCATTACAGCACCACAGGAAAGTATCGTGTAGTAGCTTCCACTTGAACAGTACTACAGCCTGGAACATACTGCTTGAAAGGATCCTGACAAAATCTCACTTAAAATGATATACATTAGGATCAAGTTCAGATGTTTCTTGTTAATGCAAATTTCCTTGTGATCCTTTGTTTTTTAGGCTCTGTTTGCAACTTTTGAGTTACATACATGTAATAACTGTCCTCTTCCCCTCTTGTTGTTTTTTTTCTTGCAGCACAATCCACTATCCACTATCCACATTACGTACAGTGTAAATAATTCCTTTCATGTTCATTCGTTAATAACAATAATAATAATAATAATAATAATTCAGTTAATAATAATTAATTCATAATAAATAATAATAAATAAGAAATAATTAATTAATTAATTAATTAATTAATAATAATTTATTCGTTATATCATTTACACAGAAATTGTCATCATTAAAGGCTTTCCATTCTTTCTTTCAGAACAAAAGTCTTCCTATAGAAAATACAACAGATTTCCTTAGCACATTAGCAAATCTTTGCAGAACTATGCTAGAAAGTCCGTGAGTACTATTTTTCTTGTTTCACCTACGTGCTAAAAAATTTGGAGTCTCTTGACTGAGTTAATTACTACTGATGTAAGCATGCCTTTACCACCGTAATGGTTGAAAAAAATCATTGTCGTGAGTGCTAATGGATAATGGGTTTTGAATACATGTCTTCTTCAATCAGCCTTGTTGGATCAAAGCTTCAAGCCTACATGATCTGACTGATCCTCCTGTTGCACTGACATTCATATAATTTAGATTTGTACCCCCATATCACCATTGGACTTGTTGCATAAGCTTGAGGCTTTCAAATTCAACAATGTCGTTCAAGAAAGCTGTACGTCAAGTGTTAAATTTGTATGAGGTAACTACCATGTTGGAAGGGATGTAAAATTTAATATACTTTGCCATTTTTTTAGTTACCTGATTACCCTGGTTGCTATGGGTTTGTGATCATAGCGGGAACAAGAGATAACCAGAAAACTTGATTAATTCAAAGGGGAAAACTTTCAGCTAAGGACATTTCCATTGGTAGTTGACTTAATTATTTTTCAAAATTACATGTACATGTAATTAAAGTTCCTGATTCATTGCCTGCTTGATTTTCTTGGATATTTCAAATCCTCCAACAACCTGATTATGAAAATCTTCCAACTCTTGCAAGGAAAAAATTTATTGTCCTCAAGAAATGTTTATTCAAAGGTTTTTTTTTACCTTCCTGACTGGCTGACTTTTTGTAGACGGAAGGTAATGGGAAAAATTATTGGTAGAACCTTACAATGCTACAAGCAGTTGCAAAATTGTTGAGACATTCTCCTAAAAAAATGGATTTCCATCAGAAAATGCACTCTTGAAAACAAATGGAAAACTTAAATACATTGCTGGCCCCCCCTTCCCCTTTCAGTGTTGTTGCTTGTTACTTTGAATATCGTCACTAAATCCATAACAACATTGATAGGGGGGGAACTTGTAGCAAGTTAGTAAATAGTCACTAAGAAATCAAAATAAGAGTTAAACAACACCCTCATACCTAATTTACAAATTATTCAAGTGTACGTATGAGTGCTAGAAAGTGGGCAATACTGCCCTACATAATTTCCTGCCTGGGTCAAAGATTTTTCTTTGTTCCTGATTCTCATTTGTATTTCTCCCTTTTAGGCCTAGACACGGCTGGGGGAAATTATGTAGGGCAGTATTGTTCACTTTCTAGCAGTCATACATACACTTTCATAATTTGTAATTTCATCACAGAGTGCTATGCGGTACATCATGTTAGTTACGCTCATACCTACCCTAACCAGACTTTACAATTACTGCATTGTCAGCTCTTGAAACTTTTTGCCTTGAAATGTTATCACAGAAATTTGTTTAGCTTTGGTACATTATTTACAGGGAGTTTCGTGCAAGAATTGCAAACCAAGAAACGTACCTCTTTTGTCTTCGTGTTATGGTAAGTTGGTTCCAGTCACTTGGACTGAAATAAACCTCCCAGCTTAACCTTTTAAGTCCTAACATTACCATACAAATTCTCCTTACTGGTTTCCATAGATGTTATTGATTACTTATTGGGAGAATCAGTTTAAACATCAAGACAGTCCATGTTTGGTGATCATTTGCCAAATTCTTATGACCTCTGTGTGTTACAATACACTGATATGATGAGGAGAAATTTGATGCTGATTTCTATTGGCGCTTAAAGGGTAAAGTAGCTAGTGCCTGATTACATCAAAGGGAAATACTTCTTCTTTCCTCATTTGCAAAGATGCAAATAACAGTCAGACAATCAGTCATCAGACGATGGCAGACCAAACTTTGCAGTTGTCCTCTGTAAACTGAAATGTCAGCTGTCCATGTGGGTTAGGGGGAGGAGACGGCTGACATGTCAGACTTTTCTCCTATTAAATCAAAACTGTTGTCCGACATAAATTCTGGATAAATGTTTTGAACAATACTAACTATAATTTTGTGGTTGAATAAAAATCTATCTTGAGTGTAATGTTTTGTCCAACCAATGGTTACCCAGATAGACATACAGGAGAACTAAAGTAAATGTGAATACCGAAAGGACAGGGATGATTGTCCCATAAGGAGAGGTTAAAATGTATGTCGTCTCATGAAAACAATGTTATTGTAGCTCTTTACTTGCATTAACCCTTTGAGCCCCAATGGTTACAAGCATCTAGTTTCTCCTTATAGTATCGCTTCTTGATCAAACAGTCAGGTCATGAGAATTAAGAAAATGATCACCAAGGATAGGATATATTGATGTGTAAGCAAATTCTCCCAACTGTTACCAAAAGATATATATGGCGACCAGTGAGAAGAATATACCTGTTTATATTGAGGCTTTAAGGGTTAAAATACATTTAAAGGGGAAGTAAGCAGTTTTGTAGTTTGCCAAAGTTTCATTGATTCAACATCCAAATTTGCTGTTGTGCAAATACAAAAGGTTGGTTGTAGAAAACCCATAAATATTACAGGCCTCCAAGGTATTTTGACGTTTTTTTTTTCTTTTTTCCAGGTTGGTCTTATAATACTATATGATCACGTACATCCTGTAGGAGCCTTTGCTAAAAACTCAAGTATAGATGTAAGTACATTAGATACACTTGATACGCTTAACAAGTCTTGGTTGGCATAACAACTTTAAATATTTTCTTAAATAAAAAAGAATCAGATCAATGAATAGATTCACCACACTAAATTTATTGTTGAATGCTGATTTTGTGCCTGAATGCCACATGGTTCTTTGTAAGAGTCACAATTTTTGATAGGCCAAAAAATACTTTTTTTCAAGTTTTTGAAGTTAAATAAACCTGAACCAGGCAATGCTTTAGCAACGAAGTTGTTATTGTTGATGTCGTTGTGGTGACTGGTCATGCTAACCACAAACTGGGGTAACAAATATTATGGCAGGGCTTGAAATAATTTCCCGGCTTCCGCCAGTCAAGTTGTCCGGTCAAACCTATTTTTGCTCGGACACAACCCATTTTTGGCCGGACAAATATCCATTACGTCATATCTCTATAAAATCCCCCCCCCCCCCCTACACGATGTTTACATGTCAAACAAGTACATTTTCTACACCTTTAATTGTTCATGCAGCCTCGAACTCAACGCAGGAAAAGTGGAACGCATGGTACAGCCACAACGTTCAGCAAAATCAATATTACATTTGTGCATACAACTATCGCTTCAGTTCCATGTCTTCAATATGGTTAAATTTTAATACCTACTAAAGTTATGAAGTTGATGAAATTGAAGCTTGCGATCTAGTTGATTCTCATAATAATACAAGCTAACTGATGTGAATATACAGCAAGAAACACCTACAAGTAGAATCCCTATCCACTGATTTGATACAACTTAAGCTTAGAATGATTAAGCTAAAATCTTGAAATGTTTCAATACCATAATTATGTTATTAAAAGGGGCCGGGGAAATGATACTAACAGGCAACTCTCTCTTTTCATTTAGAATACTTGAAAGCGAAAATTTGCAACCACCGGAAATTTTGCAACCGTTGTTATGAATCATTTATTAAAAGTTCTTGGTCTGGTAGTACCTCATTCTGTCTTTTCCCCTTTTTATTCACGAATGCCAATAATGTTGAACCTTTAAAAATTTAAAACCTGAAGCTCTGCATGAAATTTTTCTTTACAAGCGTAAACGACTGGACACATTGTCCGGCCATCCAAGGATTTCACCGGACAAAATCTATTTTTGACCGGCCATTATTTCAAGCCCTGTATGGTAGCCAAAAGGTTGGTCCTTGTTCCCCTTGATGTTCCTCCCTCAACCAAGATGTGTAAAAAAACTACAAACAAATAGTTATAGTTATGGTGATAATTCATTGACTAACATACAAAGTATCCAGTACTTGACCATAGCACATAGTTAATTGTAACATAGTTAAAACTATGTGCATACTTTGTTGCTGTATTTGCCCCCTCTCTCTGGGCACCTACCTTTCCACTCTTGGCTCCCTCGCTAGGCCCCCAAATTTTTTCATTGCATACTTTGTTGCCCTCTCCCTGTTGGAACCTACCTTTCCACTCTTGGCTCCCTTGCTAGGTCCCCAAATTTTTTCACTGCATACTTTGATGATGATGATGATGATGTGGGAACCTACCTCTCCACTCTTGTCTCCGTTGCTGAACCCCCAATTTTTCACTGTGTACTATGTTACTCTATTTGCCCCCCCCCCCCCCCCTTTGGGCACCTAGATCTTTTCCACTCTAGTCTCCCTCGCTGAACCCCCAAATTTTTTCACTGCATACTTTGTTACTGTATTTGCCCCCTCTCTCTGGGCTCCTATGTTTTCTACTCTTGGCTCCTTCGCTGGGCCCCCAAATTTTTCACTTCACTTTATGGTTCCCCTCCTCCTTCTCTGGGCCACAATGTCGTAGGTCTTTGGGTCTGCCAGTGGTTTGGAAAAGGCAGAGTCCCAGTCCCAAGTCCGGTGTGGTTTTTTGGGAAGGAATATGGTTATTAACAGCTTCATGATTGATCTTGCAGATAAAAGCATCAATAAAAGTGTTAAAAGATCAACCTCAAGGTTCAGTAGATGGTCTTCTTAATGCTTTAAGGTAAGCACAGAGCAGATATTACTCTGAAATTTTTGAGGTATCAAGAAATTAACTAACCAGCTTTGTTGTATAGACAAGAGTGTTTTAGTGGAAAATATACGACTCTTAAAGTTCATACAAGCTACATCCGGGACTTGGGTGGTGTATTTTCCATATCCCCACTAGTTAGGATATCGATAACGTCATTTCCCACTTTTACATGTACACTGTTGTTTGTGCAAAAACAGTCTTGACATATGTAATAAAGAGAAAATTACATGGCAGTTTGAAGATATGAATTTTATTTTCTTGTGGTAAATAAAAAATGATATTTTACTACTCAAAAATAAATTTGATGTCTTTGCACCATCGTGTAATATCCCCTGTATATTGACAGGATTAGTTCTCTGTATATGACATAACGCAGGGTTAATTGCATTCTTTCTCTTAACAGGTATAGCACAAAGCACTTAAACGACGAAACAACGCCAAAGAACATCAAAGCCCTACTTGTTTGAGAGGACTTTGGGTTTTTTCAACAGACTCTAGAAGGTTCTAGGCTTTCATGTGATTAAGGGCGTCGCTAGCGGAATGATTCAAGGATTGATGGATAAAATTATTCTAGCAGTTAGTCACATGGTCTAACGCGTACTAAATGAGCTGTAAGGGCAACTCTATGCGTTTCTCTCCATTAAGTTCCTGCACAATTTAACATCGAAAACAAGATTATTATCAGTTGCATATTTGGGTTGCCTTTATCTTTCATTTTCTTTTGGTACCTTATGTATAAATAACGAAACCACATGGCTTCCCTTTTTATGTGCTTTGATGTCAGGCGAGATGGTGAAGAAAGCTTACACTGTCACGTATGGATTACAGAATCCAAAAAAACTGTTTTAGTCCTGAATTTTCCAATATACTATGAAGAAAAAACGATATTTAAACTGGTAGCCAGAGTAATAAGTTGAGCCCTGCTTGTTTCGTTGTTTATATCGCATATCTGTGTAAAAATTTCCACCAGATGTCAAATATGAAGAGAAATTAAATGCAGGCTTAGTGAGGGCTTTCATTTGACTTTGAAAATGATCGTTGTTGTAATCCACTTCCATATTGCAATCACTATCCATTTTAATCCTTGCTATCTAGCTCACTTCCAACGGGTTCCTTTACTGTGTTGGGTAATGTTCTTCAATATCACTGAAACCGTTAAGTGGCTTTTGCGTAGCTAGAATCACATTTTTCGACTCCATATTGCTACTCATTTCCATCCTTTCATCACTAATCGTGCTCTACTGCCCCACACAATCAACTGTGTTTGGGGGTCCTGTGGTCAAAGTGTGCGTTTATCATTCCCTTAATAACCGTCATTTTCAAAGGTGGCTGCAAATTGATAAATAACACGTTAGTTACAAGTTACAATTGGTTAAAAATGAAAGCCTTTTTTGTACAGAATGACATTTTTTCATCATTAGATTCAAGATTTCTCGTATCTAGGTAGGAACTAGGAACATCACTCTGAATAATATTTAGAATATGAATAAGTAGACTTTTAAATTGTTTTAAAGACTGTGAATTTTGTATGAAATGCGAGTATATTTTGTTCAACATTTTGTCCGGTGTCAAATACCTTTAATTAATTCAGTTTTGTATCCTTTAGGAAATCAAATTGTACCTTAAATAGTAGAATGCTTGAAGCTTATTCCCTCTTGTAAAACTGTGTGAACTAAAATAGGAAAATATTGTTTGATTTGCTTGGTCACTTATACCTTGAAGGGACTCGACATGAGATCGAGGCTAGGTGAATCGATGATTGCCGCAGGTGTTCTACACCTGAGCTTGCGTTCCTCTGCAACACAGCGTGTGGCTACCCTGTTGATTGGACAGGGATAAAATTGTACCGTACTTAGACTTGCTCCAGCGCATTCGCTTTTTCTTGGGGTTGAAGAGATGTTAAGATGATTGAAAAACGAGGTCTTCATAAGTGCATCGAAGCGCGCTCTGGGAAGAGATGTTTAGGTGGGTCGAGTTTAGATGATTGTTAGGGACGATTTTAGACGGTACGATTTTTGCTTACAACTGTTATTCTGTTTTAACGACTGGGCAAAATCTCGTAACAAGAGAAATCCTACGGACGTAATTCTTTTAGACTTCTCCAAAGCGTTCGACAGTGTTCCACACAGACCTCTGCTTCATAAACTAGAAAGATACGGTATTGACCGTTCTTGAGTTTCGTTAAGTCCGCGCGTAAGGGGACTAATAATTTGGTCTCCCTTCTTGTCGATGGAGTAACTCTGACAGACGACCTCGGCATTGCTCAGCGTGAATCAATTTTACTCGTCGGTGTTTACATCCGAAGATTGTGATAACTTTCCTAATTTTTTACTATGTTGTCACCTCCAAGCTCTCTAATATCTATTGTTCCATTAATGAGATTGAAAAGCTGTTAAAGAACCTAAATGCTTTTAAGTCCCTTGGGCCTGACAGTTTGTCACCACGCATCTTGAGTGAATGTGCATCCGCTCTCTCTCCATCTATATGTGCATTAATCAACAAGTCCTTCGCGCTTGGCCAGTTGCCTAGCAAGTGGAAACGCGCTGACATAACACCTTTGTTCAAAAAAGGTAGTAAAAACTGCAGAAACAATTACCGTCAGATTTCACTAACATCAATCGTGTGTAAACTAGCAGAACAAATAGTTAAACGCCGAATTATGGATTTTTGGGGCGAAGCCAATGCATTCAAGCCGAATCAATTTGCGTACATGAAAGGTCGTTCTACGGTTACACAGCTGTTATCCTGTTTTAACGACTGGGCAAAATCTTGTAGCAAGAGAAATCTACGGACGTAATTCTTTCAGACTTCTCCAAAGCGTTCGACAGTGTTCCACACAGACGTCTGCTTCATAAACTAGAAAGATACGGTATTGACGGCCCTCTTCTTAAATGGTTTGAGAGCTTTTTAATTGGTCGGTCGCAACGAGTTGTTTTGCGCGGGAGTTACTCGTCGTGGACTCAGGTAAAATCAGGCTTACCTCAGGGAACCATTTTAGGGCCCATCTTGTTCATAATGAACGTCAACGATATATCCACTGGAGTTTCTTCCACTGTGAAATTGTATGCGGACGACACTAAACTCTATAGAGAGATATAGAGAGCATTCCTGATGATACTGATGTGCTACAGTCTGACTTGTTTCGTCTTAAAGAGTGGTTCAAAACCTGGCAGTTGAAGTGTAACCCCGATAAATGTGAAACAGTGAGAATAACTCACAAACAAGATACGTCGAAAGAGAGCTATACACTAAATCCAAATGGTGAAGTTATAAAGAGTGTGAAAAGTATCAAAGATCTTGGTATTACAATATCGTACGATCTCTCATGGAGCGATCATACTCACGATGTCGTCAATAAAACTAACAGAGTCCTTGGGGTCATTAAGCGTGTGCTTGGGTCTAAAAATATAACAGAATTCTCTTTACTATACAAATCTCTAGTCAGGCCGATCCTGGAGTATGCTGCTCCAGTATGGTGCCCTTTCCTAGTCAAGGACATAGTTTTGCTAGAAAAAGTTCAAAGGGGAGCGTCGAGACTGGCCCTCGACCAAAAGAGGGGCGAAATGCACTATGAGGAACGTTGTGCCATTTTAAAATGGTCACCATTAGAAAAACGAAGATTGTATTTTTCTCTAATCGAGTGCTACAAATGTGTATTTTCTCTAAATAACCTCGAATTTCAGGACTTCTTCCAGTTTGCCTCGGAAAGAACGAGAAGCAACCATTAGTTATAAGTACAATTTAAAGCATCTAGTTGTAACTGTTACAAATATTCATTTTTTATTAGAATTGCAAAAGAATGGAACGATTTACCAGAGTGGGTTGTCGGGGCGGGAAATCTTGCATGTTTTAAGCGATCTTTAGAATCATTTTTTTAATATCTCGTAGTATTGTCTTTTTATTCTTTACTGTTTTTATTTTAAACTATCCGTTGTATGTAAATTTTTAACATTAGATTTTTCTCTTTCGGGAGTTTTTTTTACATAGGGCCAACCTCTTAAACTCCCTTTTCAAAGCATTCTTTGTATATTCTCCTTTGCTTTTTGATGCTTTGAATAAATGCATGCACGAATCGTATCGTCTAAAGGCGCGGACACACGATGCATCGTAGATAATGGACACATGGTGAAACAGTTGCGCGTGATGTTGCAGAAGTAGGAACCGATTTTACTATTACAACAGTTGCACTCAACGTTGCAGGCAACAATTTCAAGGGTGGACACACGGTGCAACTTTCAAGTTGCGCGCAATGTTACACCGTGTGTCCGGGCCTTAAATCAGACGTGCAACATCTTCACGACAGTGGCACACGACACGAGAAATGTCGTAGGATTTTGAAACATGTTTTAAAACCCTACGACAGTCGTAGCCACAATCAAAATGTTAGAATGACATGTTGTTTACTAACTTTGCCTGACGCAAGCAGTGTACGCTACAAAAGTCGCATACGGCAGTCGTAAGCAAAAATCGTACCGCTATCTTGATTCGCGCATTGTCACGCGTTCTCAGTAACTCGGCATAGCTACATAGCAACTTGGCGCACGTCTATACCTGTAATCTGCTCTAAGTCTTTCACTCGCTCAGACCTTTATTTCTTTTCGTCTTTTCACTCAGTCGTTGCTATAAAAATCACAAATAAAATAACCAGTGTTACAATTATGCGCTCATGAACACGATGTAACGCAAACATAAGATGGAAGTTTTCTATCTCGACCCAAAACATTCGATTTCTATGCCACGCTGATTTTTCGTTCCCAGAGCCCCTGGCCTGACCCTAACTATACGCGAGATCTGGGGAAGAACATAAAATGTCTTTTTGGTCTTCATCGCGCTTGCGCAGGACAACTTCATTCCTGGGTCTTCTCGGCATTCAAAACAGTACCGCCATTGCCGCCATTTAAAAGCGAAGACGGCCCTTAAACCTCTAGCCTGCGTAGCAAGCGTTTCCGCACTTTTTTTGCGCTCGCCCCAATTTTCGCGCGTTCAAAAAGCGAAAAATGCTTCAAACCTGCGGAAAGCCCCACGGAAACGCTTGCTACGCAGGCTATTAAACCTCCCATAACAACATGATGGGGAAATATCCGGATGTTATCGTAAACAAACAGGGTGGTTAAACGGCATGCCACCGGCCCAATGAATTCATGCTGGTTTTCATTTTATCACTTCATCACTCAATAACCAAACAGTGCTCTAAAAATCCAGAGCTCTTCTTAAGATCGATTAAGACACGTGGTTTTAAAACTTCAAACGTAATGCTACTTGCGGTGTGGGGAAACTGCAGGAATATTGCAAAGTTAACCTTTTCACTCTCAGAGTCAATTTTGGAGACATGTAAAGTAGTTCTAACTCATTCAAATGAAATCTCTTTGGCAGTACTTTCGCATGGTGCAATTTGTTTTGCAGAATGTGCAAAAATGAAATTTGGGTTTTTTCTTAAAATATTTACTTTCGCCACTACTAGGAGTGTAAGGGTTAAGAAAAATACTTTTTATTTGCTTGAAATACTTCCTCCTCACCCCGCAGGAATATTTTACACCCCTGGGCAAACGAGGAAAAGGCGTTAAAAACAGCTTTCGGTGAAAGCAAAATTTCATTATTAAGTAACATATTTCAGTTGCCGTTCGAAAGTATTCACATTAGACACCTGCGTTAGATTAAAATTTTTCCTGTCTTGAACGGTTTCTTATGGATCAAAATCTGGTCATGTGACCAGCCGCCCACAAATGACAGGATTAGGCTATGTCTACACTATAACGGATAGCTCTTGGGCCGGCACGAAAACCATATCGGATAGGGCCTTTGTTCACACATAAAATGCTGATTTTGGGGCGGTTTCTGTAACGGAGCTGCGCCGCGTCGATCTTGAAAGAGAATTGTCACCCATCGGATAGGTCAGTTCCTGTGCTACTCTTTGTGGCAGTGTTGAATGGGTATGGTATTCGAACCGTAGAGGAAGTGAATGAGAAGGAGCGAGGACTGGAACCCCCTGAAACTTAGTGCAAAGACTGCAAAGATGGCGGCCTTACTATTACACAGAGCATTTCTCTGGATTTCTACTACTAGCGCTTTTCTGAATTCACAGTTCTATATTGTGAGTTTAATGGCTTAAAATCACTGGAAAAGACGACGACAAAAAATATAACTTTTATTGATGCTGAAAGAAATGACGAAGAGAACCAACAGAAGGAGGTTTTTGCGTGAACATTTAGACTTGTAAACAAACGCACATCGACACGAAGAAGAAGATAAGTTCATCGTCCGTCCACGAAAAATCCTGGGAAGCCGCCATATTGAAAATGCGCGAAAACAAACCGCTGTATGAGCTTCAGAACTAGACCCTCTTCGGCTAACCGCTCCGGTACGATCTGTTGGACTGTTTGAACGACTTGTTCCAGTTCTGGGCCGTTTCTGATCATACCAGGCTGGAGTAGTTTTCATGTCGACATAATAAGCTGTCCGGTAGAGTGTAGATTAGAGTGTAGATTATATATAGCCTTAGTCTTTAGAGATCGCTGCTCCTTTGTACCCTGGCAGGTTCCATTACCTTTTTAGTACAGCGCCAAATGAGTTTCAAAGGTTGCATGTTGCATTAATAATCATGGGCTTCCATGTACATCCCTCTTGCATTATCAATTTAATTTGCAACTGATAAGAAAATTAAAACACCAAATGGATCTAAACTGAAGCACAGTCCAGGTGTGGTTCTGAAAGGGAAAAATTTATAACGATTAACGTATCGTAATGCCTCGTGTAGCACTTCTCTGCAGGTGTCGTATTAACCTTGTCATCAGGGCCCTGGGTACGAGTTTGAGATCTTTCCCCACTGTACTGTTGCTACATGGGATCAGTAGAGGCAAGGGTTGAATGATATTTATTTTAACATGGGCAATGATTCAGTGAAGTTCGGCTACTGGGAGGATACGGCTGAAGCCACTGCATAAATGACGCATGTTCCTGCAGCCAGTTTCCCTTCCACTGGTCAAGAGTATCGCGGACTTACGGAATCATTGTCAATACAAATTTAACTGACAACGACAAACACACGGCTGCTTATGCAAACATTTCCATTTCACCAGTGTGGTAAGCAAACAAATTGACATGTTGCGTGAATTTCAAGACAGACTTTGCACGAAAATTTGAAGAGAAAACCAGATGGACAGGTTTACGGCGCTGGACGGAATTAGTACCCATAACCAACCTCGTCTCCAGGTTCTTCTCGATTTTCAATACACCAGCGCCATCAAAAAAGCCAAGAAGCCCGTAGGGACGAGATTGTACCCATCGACATCCTAGACGTTTATTCGGTTTATTTGGTTTTCAAAGCGCCTCTGATTTGAACACCGCCGAAGACGTTTATGGAACGAAATTTCTGAACTGAGACTAACTTGCAATGTGCGTGTAAAGCTTGAGTGTCATATAGAGGCGACGTTTTGCTTTCGTTTACCTAGTACAATTTACATGTAATTCGGCGTAATGTCTGTTTGTTTTTAGGCTGCAAAGGTTCATAAAACTCGCACGAAAACGTCGCATCTTTTAAAAATCTTA
Organism: Siderastrea radians; assembly: GCA_964017195.1. Classification (NCBI taxonomy): domain Eukaryota; kingdom Metazoa; phylum Cnidaria; class Anthozoa; order Scleractinia; family Rhizangiidae; genus Siderastrea; species Siderastrea radians. The sequence continues at coordinate 37,182,110 of OZ024897.1, read as the reverse complement.
GCTTGTTCATGTTCCAATATTTCTACGTGAGCTTTGTCAACGAGACCGACTCAACACGCTGTCACGTTTAAAACACCGCAAAACTGGCACTTCGGATATTGGAACTAACCGCGAATTAAAGAAAACTCAATTTAGATCCAATTTAGAAAACAAACGCGTCGGTTTTATCTTTTGCCAACAAACCAACCATGACAAAAGGTGCCTTGACTGACAGCGTTCATTTTAACTTTCCGTCAGTGGTTTGGTTTATTTAGTTTACATTTCCGCCACGCAAGACCTCCACAGGCACGGATTCTAAACAGTAGGATACTGGAAGAGTGAAGTCACTTAAGTTACTCCAGCGGTTTCGGTTTAATAGATGTTAATTTTTTTACAATATATGTGATTTATACTAAGGTAAAAAGGAGTTACATGGACGATTTTCGTGAGTAAAACTATTTAGAGAACAACTGGTGTTTCTTCCAAAAATCAGTTTGTAAGACCAATTTAAACAAAAGTTGTTGGGATAACTTTGAAGACTTACCGGTCATATCCATGCAGTCAGAATTCTCGAACCGACCAATGAATGTGAGGGTCAATTGCAGTTAAGAACCAATTTCGACAATTAAATCTTTTAATCCAAAGAAGAATTTATGCTGGACCAGATTGCTGTAGCTTGCTACACTGTTATAGCAGTTTTGATCACCGTAATCCTAAACCTATTATGTGCTCCTGTTCAATTCATTAAGAAAAAAAAGAGACTAAAAAAGTGAGGACATTTTCTGTATGAATATCCGCAGTGGATAGAAAGCAAAGTCATCACTGAGGTCGGACAACTTCCATTTCGTAGCTTTACTTTAATGAACATTTTCGAACTTCCAGCCTACAGACACTGAAGTATTTGCAATTCCGACAGACGATTGGTTGAATTGGGAAATAAAATAAGCCACTTATTAGACGATTACTAGCTTATTCTACCCGGAAACAGCTTTGTACGTGTCGTTTTAGACAGTTAATTCAGTTATAAGTAAATTGAAACTGAAAACTAACAATGATTACTTCAATGATTAGTGCCCGGGGGGGTACTCCCTTATATCATATAGGCAGTCCTTAAATGACCCTTAAATAGGGTATCCTTTTTGGTATTTCTTGGTATTGTAATCCTTAGATGTTCCTTACTGAGATAGGGTCACTGAATTGCAGTATCCACCTCAACAGGCAAAACGAAAAACATATGGTCTGTTGAAACTGTACTACACGCCCGAATACACGTTATAAAGTTTAACAAAGCGATTTTAAAAGGACGTTTAAGCTTGTGTCCATGTAAAATAGAGTACCATTTCTTGGTTTTGGGCCTTTAAAAGGGTAGCAATTCTCGATTTTCTACCCTTAAATAGGGTCAGGGTTTGAGAACCTTGGCGGCACACACCTATCCTAAATTGACGGGAGTACCTCCCCCCCGGGATTACTGTGAGATGGTACTTCAGTACCAAACGATATGTACAGTTTAAATGAAAATATATACACAGGATTACCTCCTTATGTACCTCTGATATAGTTTGTATTAAATTGGGCGGTAAAGTTTTTTTCCTCCACTCAAGCACGTCATAAGTATTCTTGAAAAAGTCCAGCGTAGAACACTCGGTTCCGGGTCAGGTCAAAGCCGCCTTTTGCCCTTTTCCGGCTTTTTTGCGGCAGACTGACAAATACTTACCGCTTTATTTTTTCAAGAGTGCGCGGCTTTGGAAAACCAATACCAAGTAAAAGCGATTAAAAAAAGTGCAAGCACGTATTATCAGAGGAATAAGCTGTATTCGGCTTCTCACTTCTATTTTTAAGAAGGTTGGTTTGGTTAATTTTATCACAACATACTTCTTTTTATAATTTCTGGTATAAAGATCATTGATACGCTTACAAATATAGAAATAACTGCACAGCAAAACGGCCCGGCGTTATCAGTTTTATTCATATTGTAATCCACTTCCATATCGCAATCCACTTTTATTCTTGTTAATCATGTTGGCGCACTTGAAACTGAACTTTTATGTGACTGATTCTTAATGATAACTAGTTACAACAATTTAAAGAAAGTTCATGAACCATTATAGTACATTTATAGTTCAATTTATTTTGTTCATTCCAGCTAAAGGAAGTTAGCGTAATGTACTGCACTCTTTACTGAGCACCCTATTCTCCCGTTCTCCCGTCTTGTTTTGAACTGTATCAACGACACACGAAATCGGTGACATTTAATTCCTGTTTATCTTACGTTTTTGCCATATTTTGCTATAAATTTAGCTAACTTAAAGCAGCAAAGACCAAAACAAAAAACTAACGCTGTCAACAATGATGAAAATACCCCTGTTTAATAAACACCGGGCCCCAAATAAACACTGGGTTCAAATAAACGCCGGGTCTACGGGGTCTAGTTTTAAGTAAACGCCCCTGGCGTTTAATCGAGAAAATACGGTAAAACTTAGAACGTGATGCTGCTCAGCTGTCTGTGAAAACTGCAAGAACGCGGCAAAGTTTAGAAAAAAATTCCTTTTTATGTGCTTGGAAATACTTCCTGTTACCTTGACAGGAATATTTTTCATCCTTGGGAATCGAGGAAGACGTGTTAAAAACGTGTGTTATACCGCTTTCGGTGAAAGTAAAATTTATTAGCAGGAAGTAAGAAACATATTTCACTTCCCGTTCAAAAGTATTCTCATTAGATATTAGATTCAAAATTACTTATTTTCTGCATACAGACAGTTTTTATGGATCGCAATCCGGTGATATGACTAACCGCGCACGAATGATAGGATTGATGCCTCCTTCGCACATTGGCAGGTTTCGTTAACTTCAACGGCAATGGGTGGGGCCGGGTGGGGGATTCAAGTAATGCCTGTCGATTTCTCTCGATCTACGCGCGCATGAAAACTCTTTTTTCGCTTTCGTTTGTGAGTTTCATTCTTTATTTTACTGATACGAAAACAAAAACACCGCAAATGGATCGAAAATGAAGCAACAGTGCAAGGTGAGATTAGGAAAGCGAAAAATTAAAATGGTATAGTGATGTCATATCAAACTCGTAGCCCGGCCCCTGTTTTACTCCCTAGATGAAGTACTTTTCCCTGGTATGGGTCCAGGGCACGAGATTGACATGTTTTCCCACAGTTGCTATAGGCGATCATTAGAGGTAAGCGGTAATGAGATTAATTTTAACAAAGGCAATAATTCAGTGAGGTATACGCGGCCTCCACGGAGGATACGGCCGAAGCCACTGCATTTACGAAGCATGTAGAATGTCATACTAACTTTTTGCCCGCAGCGAGTTTCCCTTCCACACTGGTCAAGAGTATCGCGGGGGCACCATTGTCAATACAACTTTAAAACAACGACAAAGAATGCAAACATTTCTGTTTCACCAGTGTGTTAAACAAACAAGTTGACATGTTGCATGAATGTCAAGAAAGACAGCACGCAAACCATGGAAGAGAAAACGAGTCAGGCAGGTTAGGGAAGGTACGTTTTTTCTTGGGGGGGGAGGGCTGGGGAATTTTGGTATTTTTTCCCAAAAAAAGTGTTGGCCCTCCCTTGCATTTTAATAAAAAAACTTCTGACCCCCCCCCCCCACCTTTAGGTGACTAACAAAAGTGCGACCCTCCCCTCACTACTACATGGTATGTTCCATGCTGTAGAAACCTCAGAACGTTTCGCTTGTGAATGCAAAGTTTTTGAATATGAATATATCTCGATATTGAATGTGTGCGCACTGAAACAATGAAAATGCGAACAATCAGTGTGGGATATTTACGTTTTATAGCTGAAGTTTGAATATGGAAGTAATTGAGTATTATAAAAGTTTTGAACATAAAATATCTAAGAGAAAATACACGGGCTTCTGTCTCCGACTAGCGGGCATTGCTGTTGGTTATTTTAACAGAAAGGTTTATTTGTTTGGCATGCGAAATCTGCGTCTCAAAAACAAATATTTCCTACATTTCCGAAAGTGTAGAGCACATTGTTGGATCTACTAGTAACTCTTCAGAACTAAACAACTCAGGAGATCAGGCAGCGGATAGCCAACAGCAAGAAGCTGAAGAAACGATACCTGAGTCAAGTACTTCTCGATACGGATGGAAAAGGACACGAGTCCTCCTAGATACATGTAGATACATGTAGAAATGTAACCTAGTACCTATAATAAAACACCAAATTAAATTAAAGTAAGTGAAAAGAAAAACTTAATCTGTAAGAAAAATGGAAAACAACATCACAAAAATTCTCATTAAAAAATTCTGGAAAAGATGTGTGACACTCCCTTGAATAGCTCACATGAGGTATGGCCCTCCCCTTTTGGTGCTCACTTTCACTGATGACCCTCCCCTCTGAGGCCCCAGCCCTCCCCTCCCAAGAAAAAACGTACCTTCCCTTACGAAGCTTTTTTCGGTAACGTCAGCGCCAAGAACGCCGGGGGCGTTTCTAATGTCGTTTCTGTAAATATGTCTCTGAGAGAGATAAACTGTGACTTTTCTTTTCGAAACGTGCGCCAGTAAACCGGAGAGCCAGCACAAGGCGACTTTACCCTTTCGTTAGCCAATACAATTTACATGTAATTAAGCATCACGTCTGTTTGTGTTTATGAAACGAAAGCTTACTGATAACTAGCACGAAAATGTCACATCTTTATATCTTGCTCCGTATGCCCCAATATTTCTACGTGAACTTTGACAACGATGCCGGCTGAACACGTTGTCACGTTTAAGACACCACAAAACTTACACCGGTAAATACGCTGTCACGCTTAAAACACCGCAAAACTGGTGCAGCGGATATTGGAACTAACCGCGGATTAAAGAAAACCTCCATTTGGATAAATCCCAAATAAACAAGAGCAGATATTTTTTTTTTCCTCAACAAACCAACCATGACAAAAGGTGCCTTGATTGACAGCGACAATTATCAAGTCATTTTTAACTTTCCGTCAGTGGTTAGGTTTGTTTAGTCCACATTTACCGCGGCACAAGACCTCCATAGGCACGGACGCTAACAGTAGCAAATTCAGTTTGAAGACTTCAGTTAAATAACTTGCAGGTCAGTTAGATACCGTATTCAGTTCTTATCTCTTACTATACTCTTGCTAACTAACTAAGGCAAAAAAGAACATTACACGATCCCCACTAAAAACCTACGGTTCGATTTTCGGCGAACAGTTTTAAAAGAAAAAAAAACGTTTTTTTTTTCTTTCAGAACTGAAATGTTTTGCAAGATTCCAAACAAAAGTTCTTTCATTTTTCAGTCTGAGTTTAAAGGCTATCGGAGAATTCTTTCATATTCATGCAATAGCTCGATAGACCCGACAGTTCTATATGGGCGACAATTGTGCCTTTTTATAATCTCTGATTCGACAAACTAATCTTTTGATCCAAGCTTGTTAGATCATTATAAACCAGACGGGTTCTGCGGAGACCCATGAAAACAGCAAGAAAAATGTCTACATGAAGGCAATCAGTGGACAGAAAGCAAGCGTCATCAGATCTGGATAAATTCGATTTCAAAGCTTCACTTTATTGAACTGACTTTGGAAATTCTTAGGCCGAGTATGATTAACAACTGACTTCTCCTCATAACTCTCCTCATAGGTATTTTCATTCCAGACAGACGACGCTGGAAATTAGAAAATGAAATATGTGAGCCACTTATGTCACTTTTATATCAGTCGATTTCCAGCTAATTCGTCCCGGAAACAGCTTTGTGCCTGTGGCTTTAGACTGTTAAGTGAATTGCAAATTGAAAACTAAAAATGATTACATTTTTAGTGTAGTGGCGTGTTTTATTAGGACTAAGTGCGATGGTACTTCTACCAAACAATATAGTTTAAATGGAAATACATACGGGATTACCTCTGTATGGACAGCTGATATTGAATTGGTTGGTAAAGTTTTCTATTTTCACTCACGCAAACTGTAATTTTCCTGTAAAAGTCGGCGCAAGCACTCTTTCCGAGTTGGTCGAAGCTGCCTTTCGCCCTTTTCCGGCTTTTTTGCCACAAAGTGACAATCTGTTTACCGCTTTATTTTTTGAAGAGTGCGGCTTTGGAAAACCAATACCACGTAAAACTGTCTGCAAACCATGTATAATCAGTGGGATTAGACGCATTTAACTCCTCAATTCTTCTTCTAAGATGTTCGTTTGGTTAGTCTTTCTTTACAATTTCTGGCATGAAAATCAATATACACTTACAGATATACAAGTAGTTTGCCCTGCGGAAACTTGCCACACGTGAAGACGCGCCTTTTGTAAGCGTCAACTTTCATCTGGCTCGCGATTATTCTTCACGCATGTCGTACACGTACACGTTAACAAGTTTGCCGCATTTCACGGTTTACCAGCGAAGCGAGGTAAAACCCTCGTGTTCAATTGTTCGCAACTGTGATTAAGATTAATGCACAGCATATTGGCAGATTAGTCGATTACAGTGTTTTAGATATTAGACTTTTGTCACAGTTTAATATGACCACTGAGAAAAGGACGTCAGAGCTCAACACGCATGGCTAAACTCCATGGCCACATCCACACGAATGGATCACGAATGGTCGTCTGTTTACGAAAGCTTTGGAAAATTTCACGCTTTTTGAGGTTAAGACCTTCGGAAATCTGTTGGCGCCACTGGAACTTCTTTTTCCGCCGGTTGTTTTTTAGTTAAGTGCTTGTACATGAGTGTTTCATTGAATTCGGGTTTCTTAGAAAGTTACGCTAGAGGAGCTCTGCGATTTGCATATGGCGGGAAATTCGTTCAAGTAGAACTGACTGCCCTTAGAAATAAATCAGACTGATCTGCTGTTTTAAGACACTGCACTTCAAAAGATCTAACTAGCCTCTCCAAAGCTTTCTTGGGGGTCTCGCCTTGATAGGAAGCTGACCAACACGAAAGTAAAACCGGCGAGACTCGCCGAAATCAATCATAACCAGTTATGTTTCTTATTAGTGATGATAGGCTGCCGAAGAATGCTACAACTTTCAAGTGGTGGTATTTATAAATATATGAGTACATTACTCCATAGGGGGACAGTAGAGGTCACGTTTTGATAAGCAAGCCGTCGACGAGTAGCTAAATGCTTTCGCAGCCTGCACGCAACGAAAATATGCATTGCAACTTGTAGATTTTAGAGGAAGAAAAGATAACAGTGGGTAATTCATAAACAGAAGGCACCCGAGATGACAAAGTCATGTAAACTAGCCTAAATGGTGAGAAATTTTGCGTGAGTTAAACGTTTGTGCACTCGAGTGAAGTGAAGTGTGTGCAATTTAGACTAATCCAGAACATAATCGAGAATTTTGTTTTCAAAAACGTGACCTTTATCGATACTGTGTAGTTTCGTGCAAGGAAGCAATGCGGAAAGGAAGCGAAAGAATGTTCTATGGTGGGCAAACACCCTCTACCCGTGTGTTATTTTTGTGATAAAATCATCAAGCTGTTTATCCCTTGCGGACCTTTTCACCAACGGAATTTTTATTATTTTGTTTATCGAACAGTGCCTTTGTGACTTTGCTTGCGTTTAGGAATTTATGGTTTAAATGTTTTAATCAGTTAATACCGGGTTTTATGGCATTGCACAATTTTTTTTTGTATTTTGTATCTTTATAGATACAGTATTGATACATGTTCTCTAAAAAAGTGTTCATAAAATTTTTAATGTACATTTCCTGTGTGTGACTTCTTGGCATCTGCAACTTTTATAAAAGACTCTAAAAGCATTCTCTGCCTTACTGTGTATATACGTAAATTATGTTTAATTTTGTTTCATTGCAAAATATCAAGGTCAAGTCTTAACATTCCTAGGCCACGAAAGGTCACAGAAAATACAACTAAAAATTCTTAAACGATTTGTTACTACATTTACGTCACGAATGAATTTGGCCACAAGTACAGGCATTCGGAATTTAGGAAAAGGTCCGAAGTTTATTAAGAGCAGTTTTGGTCATAAGCAACCGGCTAGTTTTTCAAACCAGTTAATTCCTTCAGACATATTCTAGTTATCATAACAAATTGAATAAACAAGGTAGATTTTTTGCGTTTATTTAAGTACATAACAATATCAAATTTGTAAACGACCTTTTATTGTCATATTAATAATACTGGTTTAACAGAGTATTTATAGCATTTCGTACAAGCTGTACATTCATGCGGCTGGCCTTAAATTTCTTTTGTTTATATTGATTAGGTAGTTCATTTGCAAAGGAGCTTTTACATTTACAAAACAGTTTGAACCTTGTCCCCTAGTTTATTGTGGTTGAGTAATAATAGGGCTGTCTATTTCGTAAGACCAAAGAGACCAATTAACTGAATACCTTAGCCTTTGCTTGTAAACAAGTGTTTCTTCATGCACCGCGCAGGTTTTGTACCTGATCATTGCGTGAAACAGGAAAGTTCCATTACTAGCGGTTTTCGGCATTTTGCAACGATGATTGAAGTGTAAATACAAACAAGGGCTTATCATTATTGACCAGTGTTATCCATGGGTGGCCCGAGCAAATTCTAGTTGCATATCATGGCATTTTTCGGCATAGTCTAAAACCCGGACTGGACTCTGGACTGGACTCTGGACTCTGGACTCTGGACTCTGAGATATGTATGATATATGTTCGAAACATCTTCGGTTTTTTCGGAAATCTTCGGTAATCGTCGGCAAACTTCGGAATTCTTCGGAAAACCACCGAATCTTCATCCATTTTCTTTCATTAATAAAAAATCGCACGACCTTCTCGTGATGTTTTGAGAACTTTCAAAACATCACTCCTACCCTAACTGTACTCGAGGGAGGCCTTGCGGTTTCCTATACTTTATTTTTTTTTTGGCTTTCTGAGGTACAATCTGTAATAGAAATGTAATAAAATCGTGCAAAATAGACTAAGCTTGAGAGATCTCCTTAAATGTGAATGGAAACTTTTCGATATGAGGTACAAAGTATTGACAGGCCCAACACGACTCCTGCTGGTTTGGCGACGTTGTTTACATGTCAATTGACCTTTAGAGTTTAGCCTTGACGAGTATATCCTTAAGAGATCTGCCTCTTTTATAGTAGATAATTGGTGGTTCCTTAAAAATCTCCCGCAGCAATGGCTGCTGTTGAATGAGACGCCATTTGCTCATTATGATTTTCTTTAAGTTCGGCACTGATGGATTGTATTGCGTGACAAAAGGCAAAATGTTTTTTCGCACTTTTTGTTTTTCTTGGAGTGCTGATTTTCTCTCGGTAAATTTGACTTCAGAGAGTATCTTTTCGACTAGGTCGCTTGGGTAACCTCGTTCGCGTAGACGCGATTTGAAGTTACTAATATTTTCTTCAAAGAGTGGTTTTGAAGAGTTGGTTCTGAGAAGTCTTAGGGCTTCGCCTTTGATAAAGCCCTTTGCCACGCCTGGGGCGTGACAGGAGGAGAAGTGCGTGTACTGAAAAGTCTCAGTGGCTTTGAAGTGGGTGCGAATGTCCAGGATGGATTCTTTACTAAATCTTTCGCCTTTAAAAACTGTCGTATCTAGAAAGTTTATTTCTTTCTGTGATATGTCAGCCGTGAATTTAATTGTAGGATGGTGCCTGTTAGCTTCCAAGATAAAGAGGTTAATGTCCTCTCTCTTGGCGTCCCACAGAGAAAATACATCGTCAATATATCTTTTCCACACACGTGGTTTGGTTTTGCTCGTTTTAATGATATTGTTTTCAACCGCGGACATAAAAATATTTGCAAAGGCGACAGCCATTTTAGTGCCCATTGCGGTTCCATGAGTTTGTAGGTAGTCGCTTCCATTAAATTGGAAGGAATTCTCCTGAAGTACAAGTCTGATCATTTCTCTTAGTATGTGGGTGGGTATTGGAGTATCCTTTTTGTAGAATTTGTCGTATGCCTTGCATACGGTTTCAATTCCCTCTTCCTGAGGTATGTTGGTGTACAGGCTTGTCACATCCATAGAGACAATTGTGACGCTTGGGGGGACTGTTGTCCTCTCTATAAAATGTATGAAATCTTTTGTATCTTTAAGATACGATTCTTGCGGTTGTGCTATCGGCTGAAGGATATGGTCTATAAATGAGGATATTCGTTCTGTTGGGCCATCACAGCCCGATATTATTGGTCTGCCGACTGGCGTCGGCTTGTGAATTTTGGTAAGCGTGTAAAACACTGGAATGCGCGGTGGGTTTGGCGTTTCGGATAGCCATTTTCTGGTCATATCGTCAACGTGGTTATTGCTGTGTAGCTCATTTATAAGATTTTGAGCTTTGTGGAATGTCTCTTTGACCATAGGTCCTTCTAGAGGTAGGTAATTTTGCTTATCATTAAGTTGTATCTGGCCCTCTTGAATCTTATCTTTCTTGTTCAATATGACCGTTGTTGAGCCCTTGTCTGCCTTTTTGATGTTGATATCATAGTTTGTTTTCAACTCTTTAATAGCTTTGCGTTCGTTTCGTGGCAGATTTTGCTTGGGCTTGGATAATTTAATCTCTGCGAGTTCTGTTTTAACTCCCTCTAGAAAATTTTCTAGAGCGGCTGATGATTGTTCTGGCGGTTCCCAGTCTGATTTGACATAGAAGGGATGTATAGGTTTATCTTGCCCGTGAAAGATATATCTCAGGCGCATTCGTCTCGCGAATTGTTTGAAGTCTTGTAGAAGTTGTCGCTTAACGCGTTCGTCTTCTATAAATGGGGTAGGAATGAATTTTAAACCCTTCGATAATAGATTGATTTGGCCAGTAGTCATTTTGCAATCCGAGAGATTATTAATGTATTTCCGATTAGTATTTTCGGATTTGTTAAGTATATCTCTCCTCTTCTTTTTCTTTCTGTCGTTATGTTTTTTGTTGCTCGTTTTGCGCTTTTGTGTTTCCCTCCCTTTTTCTCTGTAGTCAGAAAAACAACAGGGATACTGGTTAACTTCTTTATTCATGTCTTTCTCACAGGTCTTCCTCATTTCATTAAGTTTATTGATCTTATCAATCAAGGTGTTAGCTAGCGAGATAACTTTCTCACATTGTTCGTGTGGCTTAGTGCCTATGGCCGGTTTAGGCCTATTTTTAATCAGTTTGTCATTGTTTGTTTTCTTTCCCTTGGCCATGGTAAGGTTTTTCTTCTGCTCAGTCTTCCTGAGTTTGCTTTGCAATCGCTCTGTTTTCCTGTAGTGAAAACGTGTTAGCGCGCCGATGAATTTCTGCTCTGCTTCCTTTCGGATGCTGTTGATGTCGTTCTTAAAGTCCTGGTCAGGCACAATGTTTGCGCGGACGTTGTATCTCAGGGACTTAGGGCACGTTTTCTTCTCGGCGTGGGCTTTCAATTTGCGGATTGATTCCTCAGATTTGCTGATTTTCTTTGCCAAGGCTTCGGTACTGTTGTCGTACCTGGTTCTCTTGCTCGGGTTCTCTTGTTTGTGGTTGACCTCTACGCGACGTTTACGGGTTGGAGATCGCTTGCGGATTGGAGATCGTTGGCCGCTTTCTAACTCATCGTCGCTGGATTCCAACAGTGAACTTTCCTCAACGGCGGAGATTTCTTTATCGCTGTCCGTTAGGCCTGATGTGCCAGGTGTTGCTGATATGCCAAGGCCAGGGCGATTTTCTCCCCCGCTCGCTTGTTCTAATCCCTCGACTATCCCTGAACGGAAAGAGAGACTGGTCATAGTCTAAACATAATAAAACCAACTTCACCGTGAACCTAAACAAGGGCCCTAGATTACGTGTGCCAAGATAAAAAATTTGCGTCAACATCCGGATCATATTTATTGAGCATTAGGCATAGTGGCATTTCCTCTTAACACAAGGTAAATGGTAAAAATCGCTATGAAGAGACGAAGTAAGATAACATCAACGCCATTATAAACCAAACATAATGAAAAAAAAAACGTTCCTGAAAGGGTACATCATTTCTGGTACACGAAGCCTTAAATAAAACCAAGAGTTGTCCGTGAAATGACCAACCGCGTGTTACATTCCGATCATTTTTGGGGCGTTGCCGGTAAACACACTACCTGGTACAGGAAATTGTTACGGCTGTTCGGTGAACCAAAGTTTGCATTTATCCATCACTGGTAGACATACCAGTTTCACTATACAACCTTTTAGCATTATAATTTTCTCTAGGAATTTCCTAGTAAGCTGGACCTTTGTCCGTGAAATGACCAACCGCGTGCTACATTCCGATCATTTTTGGGGCGTTGCCGGCAAACACACTACCTGGTACAGGTATAATTTATGGCTGTTCGGTGAACCAAAGTTTGCATTTATCCATCACTAGTAGATATACCAGGTTCACTATACAATTTCTTAGCGTTATAAATTTCCCTAGGAATTTCCTAGTAAGTTTGACCTTTTAATTTTAGGTTAAATCAATGATGTAAAGAAGTCACTTACTCGCCCTCCATGACCGATGACTCTGAAGATGACTCTGAAAGAAAGAAATTATGACACATTGTATAACTTGAAAGTGCCACCGCTAGCCAAATGGAAGTCAAATACCGTAAGATGCGCAAATAAATATAAAGAAAAGACTTACCACTTCCAGATACCACTTCGGCATAGCTTCTTCGCTTGTCCATTCTTTAAAAAATCTTCCTAACTAAACCGGACTAACAGCACACGTGCGTTCGCAGAAGTGAAATCGGAGCCGCGAGAATATCGCTGATATAAAGGCCTCCTAGTAGGAGTTCGGGAATAGGCTCCCATTGTTTTGTTTCATTGCTATACTCCGTCCTTGTTGCATTTTCCTCTCTTCCCTTCTTTACGTTTTTATGTCGAAAAGTTTCCATTCAAATTTAAGGAGATCTCTCGAGCTTAGTCTATTTTGCACGATTTTATTACATTTCTATTACAGATTGTATCTCAGAAAGCGAAAAAAAAATAAAGTATAGGAAATCGCAAGGCCTCCCTCGAGTACAGTTAGGGTAGGAGTGATGTTTTGAAAGTTCTCAAAACATCACGAGAATGAAAGAAAATGGATGAAGATTCGGTGGTTTTCCGAAGAATTCCGAAGTTTGCCGACGATTACCGAAGATTTCCGGAAAAAACCGAAGACGTTTCGAAGATATATCATACATATCAGAGTCCAGAGTCCAGAGTCCAGAGTCCAGAGTCCAGAGTCCAGAGTCCAGAGTCCAGAGTCCAGAGTCCAGAGTCCAGAGTCCAGTCCAGAGTCCAGTCCAGGTTTTAGACTATGCCGCATTTTTCAGCCATGAATCTCTAGGTGACAAAATTTAAAAAGTGCATCATACGTCACACAATGGGTGTGATATAATATAAATCCAAGGTCACTGGCCGATTGCGTAACTTAAGATATCGCTTTCAAAACTGCTGACTCTTAGTGCACCGATACTTTAGCAAGTGGCGGCTTGAATTTTTTTTTCGTTTATTTGCATGCCTGATTACATTTGAATACGTTTAGATGACCTCTTCGACCTTTCTTTTTTCTGCTATTCAAACTATAGAAGTCATCTTTCTAGTTCAGTCAATATGTCGACCCCTGTCAGTCATTTGATGAGTTTCGCGGGAAAAGACCTTGGGTGGCAACTTCCGGTGAGCTAAAACAGAAAAAATCCTTGGTGTAAACATCACAGAAGAATATTAGAATAGATTGGATAATTGAATCCCTAAAAACCTCGCAGTCTTTCAAAAGTAATTCGGGAAACAATTTACATTAAATCCCGTTGACACCTATTGTTCAGTGGACTAAATCTTCTTGTAATTACTAGGGTCTACTGATCACTCGCTAGGTAAAGCAGTTCATCGTAATATTAAACCAAGTAAACCTGTCCAACTAAAGCGTTTATTCCACCCAACAGCTAATTTAAAAACAACATCCAAAGTTATGCTTTTGACCAGATAAGTAAATGGAAGTAATTTGGCTATTTTTGAAGGGTTCGCTTATCGCTCAAGCCGCACCATTTTATTTCCGGTTGATCGGAGAGACAAAATAGACCATTCTTTGGACAGTCATGCTTTAATCCCTGTTCTCAATGACTTGAATGCAAACCCGCTGTCTTAGACAGCTGTACATTAGTTGCTGTCCTGCTAGAAAATATTTTCGAGCAAGAACTAGAAATAAAATAGCTAATGAGCTAATCTGTCTTACGTATGCTGAAAAGAATTTCAAGGGAAAGCTTGCGAGTGGCTTTATTCAAAGCTCTGGTCAGTAAGAGTATTAGGAAATATTTTTGGCATTATTCCACGACAGGTTTACTGTTTGTAAATTTTCAGAGGCATCGATCAGAAATCACTCCCAATAGTGTGAGGCTTTTGTTTATACCCAAGGGAGGGATTGAAGGCCGTTAGAAACATAAACAAGACCTTGAATCTTTTCGAAGAGTGGTGGGCCCTGTAGAAATATTCGTTCCTAGTAAAACCTGTTTTCTGAGGAGCAGCGAATCAGGTTTAGCAATAAAGAAAGCGGAACAAACATTTCCAAAATCTTATTTTCAAACAGAAAATTTCACGCAGGTCGCGCACTTTGACTGTAGTAATCACGTGTAGGCATGACGTTGTCATAGTAACCCTAATTAGCCACGCGTTCTGATTGGTCGAAATTGTTGTTTAATATATTCAGCCGAATTTCGCAGGAGAATTGAAATTTGCTATTCGCGTACGCCCCGTCCTTTTCCACAGCCGCAGAAATTCGGGTTACTTGCCGTTGGAAGACCTCTAGAGGAATCCTCCAGGCACTTGAACTGCAGAAGTGCAGTCCCCCAGAATTTCATAAGGTAAAGTGGTGAAAAGTGTTCTCGATGGGTGTTTGTAGTTTTGAGCTTAGCACGTCGCGCAGAGTTCATTCATTCGGCACTTTCGTCAGCAGAACTTTAATTGTCAGATTTAAATGGCTCTTTCAGAGAGAACGACAAAATCTTCCAACGGCTAAAAATTTTTCTTGTGAGCAATCTTAGTTTTATAAGAATACAGCGGTTTAATTTGGTTATGACTGCTACTACCGTAGAATCCTTACAAATCTTTTGTAAAACTATTTGTAGTAGGCCGAACGAACTTATTTCCGTTTCTCTCTTGCAGAATGGCTGTTCAAGTCGATTCCTTGTGCAAACCGTTTGCACTTGAAAGCGACCCGGACGCGACTTACTTTTTTCATCTAGAAAAAGATGAGGTTGAAACTGAGGGATACAGTACACCGGTCCCAACACACGATATCTGGAAAAAGTTTGAGCTTCTTCCAACACCTCCCCGCTCTCCATCGCGATCACCGCGGCATTCGCCGGTCGATTTTGGTTCATTCATTGGAGATCAGTCAGATCACTGCTCGGTTGCTGACACGCTGCAAATCGTGTCGGATATTTTGGACGAGGACAGCTGTTCAGCTGCTCCTCTAGCAACTGTTGAAATTTCTCTGAGCAGTTTAAAGTCTAAACTCATTCAGGATTGTATGTGGAACGGTTCAAACTACGAAAATTCTTTGGATTTTAAAGCCCTTGCCGCTACATTGAACACAGAGGACCTGTACGAGACTCCCTGCTCAACTCCTCCGCCAGTTGAATACGTTAGTTCTGAATGCGTCGATCCATCTACGGTATTTCCCTATCCTATCAACGAATCACACCAAAATTTATGCGGATCGCATACATCGAGCGATTCAGGTAAGATACTAACGAGCTAGTGTAGTCATTCACAGTCGCCCCTTTCGATTTCCTGTTCCATTTCAAATTATAGGCTTTAATGCGTTTAATTATCTTTCCCAAAATAGTGGTTTCCTGCGTTCGCTTTTCGCCGATCGATATTTTTTCCAATAAACAATTTACTTCTCTGCTAATGGGTCTGAAGTTTTTTATTATTATTATTTACCGTTTGACAGAAGAGGAAATTGACGTTGTGACCATCGAGAAACCCAAGCGAAAGCGGCTACCTCAAGTCACAGATGAACCGCCGGCAAAGCGTTTAAAACCAATAGCTGTGAAACCGAAAGTGGCCATGTCTGTGTCAAGTCCTACGAAAGAGAGCAAAAAAGATCTTAAACGACAGAATAGCTCTACATCGGACGAAGAGGGCGAAAATATTAGCAAGAGAGCAACTCATAATGTTCTTGAGCGGAAACGGCGGAATGACCTCAAGACGAGCTTCCATGTTCTTAGAGAAGAAGTTCCTGATTTGAAAGACAACGAAAGAGCTCCTAAAGTCACGATCTTGCGAAAAGCAAAGGACTTTGTTGATAAACTGCAAAAGGAAGAAACTAGATTGCTTGCAGAACTTGATAGAGAGCGGAGAAGAAACGAAGAACTTTTGGACCGGTTTCATGCCCTTGGACAAAAGCGAAAATAACTTTTTGTTTACTTTGATCTGCGCTATGTTAACCCGTCTTTTACTCTAAAGAACAAAGATTAAGATTGTATATATATAAATATTAAACCTAAGCGATTTTTTTTTCATAGGAAGTGAAGAGTAGCAGAATTTTTTGGCCAATATTGGCCTAGTTTAATTGTGCGGTCACAAAATGCGCAGCTCGCTTGCAGCTTCCGCTGTGCAGATATCGATTCATTCAAAGTGAAGGTGACAAATTTTTGCGTTGTCTCAACGCCAAACAGTTTCCGATCAGAAAATAGTGAAAGAAAGTAGAAGTTTTCCGCTTCGAAAGTGATACTTTAGTAAACGATCATATGCTTGCTTCAATAAGTGCTATTTTTGACTGCGATATTTCGAATGAATGGACATAATCTGCATTTATTGCGTCAATGCGCGGGAAAAACTCGGATAGATTTCCATAAATTAACGTCTGATAATCGGCTGTAGTTTGTTCAGAGTCCTTTGGGATTGTAGTATTTGCTTGATTCGTGGATAAAAAGAATGTTAGCTATGTTATGCTTGTGAAGATTTCAAACAGAGTTCAGGATACCCATTTTTACTGTGTAAAACACTGGTTGGCCGCTTTCGGCTTTGGTGATATTTGGAGAGTTTATTAGCAGTTAACTTCAGTTGAAAGTTTAGTAATTTGATCCACAACGTTTTGAAATAAGTATGTAAGATTTAAAGTATTGTACTTAGTGGAAGCCCTTTTGCGATGAGTATTCCTCGACAATTAGCCTCTGATCTCATTTAAAAATTATTGTTCATGTTTGAGGTGTGATTTTATTACGCAAGGTTGAAGAAGGTTTATACCGTTAACATCGAGGAGATGAATTCTCGATCGTTCAGAGAAAATACTGTGTAAACAATGTTTTGCTTTGCAAGCAAACATATATTAAAGATCACAAGTTCAGGATTGTCCAAACCCGCTTTGTAAATTATAACAAATTCCAGAGACGCCATTCTGTATTCAGAATGAATGGTTGCTCCGCACGAGTGCATTGTGCGGCGTGATAAGGCAAAACCTTTGCACGAGGGATTGCACTGATCAAGTCACAAGTGTTCGATTGAGGCGTCGGTCGTTTGCTTCGTGAAGCGAGATTTTGACGATTTCTTGGGCAAAAAATGTTGATTTTTAAAATAGCCTTTCCTTCACAGCTGAGCGATTATTACATGAAGCACAAATAAACGACGCGGGGGTATATATATTAGGTCGTTTTAAGTGTCGGAGCTATATCTAGGCTTGTTCTCCACCTGGTTGAAAACCAACATAATTTTGACGATTTGAAATTTCATTTTTCATGAAATTTTTATTTACATCAAAAGAAAAGCTTTAATTTGATTTCTATCAAAACCTAACGTGAAGATATTTTAAAGCAGTGTGACGGCAATACAAAATCGAGGTCAAATTTTTAGGTCGAGCGCACATATGAGCAAAGTTATCCGCTTTTAAAAAGACCGTGGGAAAGTAACGATAGCTGATCAAGGAAATGTCAGTGCATTCCTGTGCACTTACATATTTCCGGTTTTCCAAGAATATCGCTGATCGCTTGCGATGACGTCAACTGTGGTGTACTGTTTTAGTTCGGCTCGAGTGCACCTCGCGCGACGTCTGAAGTGGTGTTGTTCAATGATACTCTGTCGCCGTAAACATTTCAGGTTTTCTTTAGTGTGGGCATTTGGGTTCTATGATGTGCTGTAAAATGCCAAAGCGACGTAGACGTGATCGTTTGTCTTGTCTTGCTATATAGAGACATGCTGTGCACAATCACAATCGATGTGAAAATGGTGCGAGGTGAAAGAAACTGACCGGACAAGCAGAATTTCCCACACTACCCGGGCAGCTGAATTGTTTACATGAAATTTGATTTGCCACGTTTGCCAGCTTCTGACTTGTCTCAGTCACCGCAAAATAGCTGTTGATGTGTTTTACTGGTCTGCTTAGCATTTACTTCCGAGACCTTTTAAAAACAGCAGAAGAAAAGAGCTAAGCTAAAGAGGAATTCTTGTGTTAATATTTTACTGTTGTCACAGAAAAGGGAAGGGTGTGGTGTGGTATTTTTCCGCGAAGTTTAATCTGTTTGTTTTTGGTCGGATGTTTGTCATCACTTGTGGGAATAAATTTCTAAGGATTTGTTTGTAAAATAGCAAAACCATTATTCTATAAAGCCGATTTGAACTTGTTATAGCCCACGTGTCATTCATGGTGTTGAATGCGTGACATAGTAACGCAATCTTTGTATAATCAAATTAAATGCAATCGAATTAGTTCTGCATTTCATTTGGCAGATTCAAAATAGACACGAGTTAAAAACTAGCAGTATTTATTTTAATTCAAAATAGAGAAAAGTACGTGGATGTTCTTTATCGCTATCATGGCTAAATGTTTTGGGCGATGAATTTATTTCCTGTCCCGTGGTACGGGTGGTCAGCACGCGATCAGCATGGGAGCGATATGGAACTAATTTTAAAAGGACGCGACCTAACCACAAAGCGCATCTGGTTAAACAGCTTTTAGATTACTATCTTGGTTGTGGGCAGCTGCGCTGCATGAGATCTTTGTGTCCTGTTCATATGACACTGACCGAATTCTATTATATTAAAAAGAAGTCACTTGAGGCGGCTACAAACTGTCTCTCCACAGTGACAATAGGCTCTTCAGCTCCAGAATAGATTACTTGCGATCACGCTGAATTTAAGCGCTCTCATATTATCTCCCGCGGCTAACATCTCGAAGTATGCTGTTTATAAGAACTGTAAGAGGTGTTGCCTGCCTGCGCGCATTGCGTTTACAAGGGGATAGTTGCGAATAGCTATTTATTCTCCGTGGTTGGTAGAGCATCTTCTTATTAAAGTTTTTTAAGTTGTATGCAATATTTTTAATAAATGTATTTCAAACTATAATTGTTCCTTGGCCAATCATCTCCTTTATACTCAGAACGCACCAAAAATATACGGTATGCAACAGCTTCAATGCCAGGTCTTGTATTAAAAATAAAGCTTTTCAGGTCTTCAGAAATTTTATTTCCCAACCCCGGGGGTTGTACATAACTAATTGGTGTCAAAGTCTAAAGGTGTTCTCGGCAGGGTGTAAAATCAAAATCGCTATTGCTGTGACCACAATCAATCAATTCAATCACGTAGCTAAAATGGGACGTGAAACATTGTGACTGAAACGAACTTTGGTTGTGGGCTGGTTGTGGGAGGACATTTCTTGCAGGAGAAATATTGCGTAGCTTCTGTCTGTATTACAAAGGTTAGAATGAACATTTTTAAAAAAACCATGAATGGCGTTTGCAACATATTTTATTTTATTTTATTTTATAACGGAAAAGCTGTTTTAATGACACAATGGCAAATGTGCTTTTAAAACATGGCATAAGTCGTCGCTGAGATAATCTTTTTTGATATTCCCAGGTGTGAATTCGGCGGAGTGTCTAGCCAACTAGACGAGTAACAGTTGGGAACATTTCGCCGCAGAGGGAAGCTAGTCGGGACGACGGGATTTTCATGGGCGAAAGCGGGAGAGCCCCTGGGCACTTACTCTTACTGATACTTTTGTCTGATTGGTTAATCATTTTCCTAGTACCCAGTTTCCTGAAACGTGCGCGCCAATGAAATAAACAAAGATGGCGGTCTGCGGAAAAGATGTAGGTTTCATCGCTTGATCACTTATTCTTACCTTTTTGTGCACATATAACAAATCCAGGCGTTTTCCTAACTCCTCAGCAGCGGAAGGAAATATGGAAAAAGTATTTTAACGCGGAAAAACGAGTGCTTTGCTCGGGCTTTTGCATTTGTGAGCGGGAGAATTTTTCTTCGCACCGCAAGAAAATATGTTCCATGAAGTGAGGAAATTAGGCAAGAACGTCATGCTAGCCCACATATAAGGCACTAATGTGAAGGTAAGTGAGTACAAGTGAAGGGAAGTGAGTACAAATGAAGGGAAAGAAGTACAAATGAAGGAAAGTGAGTACAAGTGAAGGAAAGTGTGTGTTAGTGGAGGCAGGTGCGTCAATCATTGGTTGTATATATTCATATAGGATTGTAATGTTATTAGTGCCTTATATGTGGGCTAGCATGACGTTCTTGCCCTATATGTGGGCTAACATGACGTTCTGGCCGGAAATTAGGAAGGATTCAAAGTTTTGGAGGACAGTAAGCGTTTAGCCTGTTCCCGTTTTCACCAAAGCAAGTAAGCTATCCTACTCACAATTTTAAAACATTCTGCTTGCAACTTTTTGTTAGCTTTTGCTACATAACAATCGATCAGGGAGCTTCCCTTCGATGTTTAAAAGGGCCGTGGCGGTCACTCAGCGGTCAAATAATCTCAGAGTGAAAGAGGTGTAAAAACCATAAAACACTTTAGAAGACCTACCATTAATCACTGGTTGGTTAACCATGTAGGCAAACGGGAATTATCTCAGCTAAAATAACTTAAAGTACAATATCATTTAAGTTCATACTTTCAGTAGCTGATTAAATTTAAATTGCAGCAAATCTCGCTCAGTTTTTCCGTTTGATCTTAGTTTAGCAGTTTTGCCAACTTGTAGCCATCCGATGGACTGTTAAAGTTTTTGTTAAGACACAAAAGGCCATAAGTTGTGAGAATGCAGATGCAAAAACGTTTTGCTTGAAGAATGTTAATGACATGAAGTCAATGTTAACTGTTTACAAACATTGACTTTTGGTTATTCAATTTGTAAAGCAAGTTTTGTCTCATTATTTAGTGGCCATTTTGTTGCCATATTTACACCAAAGGATTCCCTGTTGAAAGTAAAAATTTACAATACCTTCGATAAGTCCTTCGTGAAAAATCCCGCTGAGTGTTTGTTTTCTTCCGGCCACGCTATAGTTTGCAATTTCTTCGACTTCATTTATTTATTTAGTATTAATTTATTATTTTTTTCTGAAGCTCTCCTCAAAAATGTTCCCGTTGAACGGGCCACGCTACTACGGCAATTGATGAGGAAAACAACCTCATGTAAGAAGACATGAGAGTCGCCCGGCTGTTCCTCTTCACTGATTATTTTTCTGGCCAGTCAGAAGGAGAGAATTAAAACGTTTCTGGAACTGGATAAGTAAGAGTAAGTGCCCAGGGGCTCTCCCGCTCTTGTTGTAAACTTTCGCCCATGAAAATCCCATTGTCCCGACTAGCTGCCCCTGGGTCTCCGAGGATGAGGGAAGTATAGACATTGGCGTTCGCTGTGAAGAATCTGTCACCATAGACTCCAAGTTTTTGAGCGCTCTTTTGTGCCTGGAGGGGGGGGGACTCTCATATGGAAGTGACAGGGATGCTCGTCGGAAAATTCAAATCTTAAAACCCCTAAAGGAGACCAATCTGGGCGTGGCTCGGGCTTTTTTTGACCTCTAAGGGAGACCATGCTAAAACAGACAACCAAATAAGAGCTACAGTGGAACCTCGATTTAACGAAGTGTTAAGGGACTGGGGAAATTGGTTCGTTCTATCGAGGGTTTGTTATATTGAGGGTCTTTGCCATACATTACACTAAGACTGGGCTGAAAAATATCGTTTGTTATACCGAGGACTTTGTTATATAGAGGTTCGTTAAATGGAGGTTCCACTGTATAGTGATTTTAAATATTGCACTTAAGATTGACTCTTAAGATTGACGGCGTTTGTTTTTTTTCATATAGATATTTCTTTACGCACAACCCTAAGCGATACCTGCATGGGTAAAAATATTGGCTTTCCTTCCTGAAAACCCTAAGCGAGACCAAAATCTGCAATCTACACCCCTAAGCGAGACGACGAGCATCCCCGTCACTTTTATGCAGTCGTTCGAAAAATTTTGTTTGCGCTTGATGGTTTACCACATTAAGGGGCCGATTACATGAGCCAGGCTGGCTCGGTAGAAGGGCTGGTTCTGTCTGCCAAGATGACTGTTCAGCCCGGTATTACATGAGGCGAGCCAGCCCGCCTGCGGCTAAATTTAGAAGCTGTCGTGTGAAAAGATGGCTTCATCGAAGAGCATGAATCAAGTGGTTTTTTTTTTCACTAATCCATTATTTTGGCGTACCATTTTCAGTTTTATGTAGCTTTATGGTCTGATAAACCTTTATGTGTTATATAGAAAGAGAAATATCGATCTTCTGGTGAGACATTTTGCTCTGAAGCGAAATTTAGTGGCGAGAAACTGAAGTGTGGCCCGGCTAGCTGGGCTGGCCCGGCAATCGCGATTACGTGCAGGAGCATGGTAAATTTTCATCCTGGCTAGCCGGGATTCCGGCATCACGATGCCAGGATCCCAGCTAGCTGGGCTGAGATTTTTTCATGTAATCACAAAGTTGATTTTTAATGTGTTTCACAGACGTGCCAAGATCCCGGCAAACCGAGCCAGCCCGTCTAAGCGGGCCAGCCCGCCTCATGTAATCGGCCCCTAAGATAGAGCTTAGGAGCTTGCCGAGATAAATGGTGCTGTATTGGCTTACATAACCCCTGTCCAGGCTCATATTGGTGCGAGTTCATCCCCAGCAGGGGATGGGGGTCCTTAGCCTGCGTAGCTGGTGTAAACGGGGTGGGGGTAGGGAGAGCGAGAGAGTGGGAGAAAAATTGGGCATGTGGGGACTTCCCTCCCCCCAGTCCCTTCATTTTCTTCCACTTTTATGACACACCACCATGTATTAAAACCACCCTTACCAGATGGGTTGTATCTAGCCTGCAAGCAAACTCCCTGGGTTTACTAATCCCGGGAGCAACCAGTCTAACGAGCGAGTCAAAACTCATAGGCATCTTCCGCGCCGTCTCAAATGAGTAGCCAATTCGAGTCATCCGCTTGGAAAAATTTAAAAATCTGCAAAACGAACAAACAAACAACAACAACTTGAGAAATTGCCTTCAGCACACACTGGACTCTTTCCATTTTTTGTAGGACATACAGTTAACACTTTTTTTTATTTTTATAAGTGTGAATCCTGATGAAAATCGTATACTGTATATGAACTGCGGATGAAGAAATGATGATGACCATGGCAGTCAAAGATACCAACGAGTTAAGCAGTTGAAAATGAAGAACCTGGGTCCGAGTCCCGTTCGATACTGAATTTTTCAGTTTCTTCATTTTCAACTGCTTAAGTTGATATTTTTTAACTGCGATGGTGTCGCAGTCTTCATTTCTTACTATTTTTACAACATTTTTAAGCGGAATGTTGAGCTTTAAGAATGAGCCAGCAAGAAGCCCTCCTGACTAATACCAAAATTATAAGAATGCGGAAGGAACAGGCAACAAACCTGAAATTTAGACATTGTTTTGCCATTTATAACTGAGCTGTGTCATACGCCTGCAGATGAGTGCAAAAGAGGGCGAGATTTGAAGGCTGGTCGTGGTAACAACACCCCAAGAGGCTGTGCACACCCATGCAAGTTCTAGCCACGCCTAAGAGGAAAAGAAAGCCGGGTAACAATAAAAATTAAAGAACTTTTTTTTTCAATGAATTAGTAAACCACACCCTACTTCGTTAACATCATAGGCCAATTCTCGCTTCACCTGCAATCAAACGCCTATTTTCTAGACTTCAAAAAAAAGGCGCCTGAACGAAACGTCAAAATTTTTTGTCTAAAGATAACCAGTGCAATAGGCAGCTGTTGAAATCGGCAGTTAGCAACTGACAACTGAATCAAAAATCAAAATTTCTGAATTAACTGAAGTTTGGGTGGGAAATCAATAGGAAAGGCCAGCTCCTGAAAGAAAAACTAACGGAATATTTTAACCTCGTTCTGGGGTGTTTGCTTTGCGCAATCCAAGACCGGAAGCGACTAACGGCCAGTTGGTTTGCAGGAACGAGGTCGCATATTTTTTTAAAAGGTGACTATCCAATAAGAATTCGACTCCCAGGACATACAAACATATACTTTATTTAAACACGATAAAAACATCAGTTACAAAGTTAAAAATAAAAACTGATTTACATGTTTGCCGTGTGGGAGTACGAAACGGACATAAGGCATTTGATCTCATCATTAAACTTTTTATAAGATCTGATGGCTCTGACATTGTGTGGAAGGTTATTCCACAACTGTGCCCCACTGAAGCAGAAACTGTGTTTTAAAAAATCGGTCCGGGGCTTGGGTAGAGCAAATTTGTTTTCCTTGTCTTTTAGTCCGTAGTCTGTACTGAATGGTTTAAACAAGTCGAAACAAGTCTTGTAGGTACTCCGGAGTTGATTCATTTTCAGCATTAAACATTAATTTAGCTTTAGTTTTCTTTCTTCTGATAGAAAGGTCATCCCATCTTAGTCTAGTGCGAAGGGCAGTAGCACTGGAGTGATAATCAGACTTTGTAATAACCCTAACGACGCGATTTTGTAGTTTTTGTAAATTATCAGCTAATTCATTACTAAGACCGTTCCAAACTGGGCAGCAATAGTCGAAGTGTGGTTCTATAAGAGCTCGATATGGTAGAATAGCAGCCGTCTCTTCACTTATAAACGACCTTAGCCTTTTAAGTGCACCTATACCAGAGGAAAATAATAGTCTTAGCATTCTCTTTGACATGTTTGGACCATGACAAATTTTGGTTAATGTAGATTCCTAGGGATTTTGTGTCACACGCTCTGTTGATTTCTTGCAGCAAGTCTTTGACGGGAGCCTATTATTCAAGTTCACCTGTGCCACTGAGATGGTTGCCCGGGGGCTACTCTCGAATCCCTGCCTCGTCCCCAAGGATTTATGTTTGTGGCTCTTTGTTATTGTGGCGTTCGGGTCTAGCCGAGAACAGACGGGATAGGGATCGTCGCCCCCTCCCCAAGATTTGCACTGCTCCCTCAGGATCGCGAACTTTCTTGCTGTCCTGCTTTCCCACTAGGAATCTGTTCTCAGTCCACAGAAAAAAGGGGAAATTCCATCATAATGACGTAATATATGCCTCGAGTGTTCACCATATGACGGTTTTTAAAATACATCTGAGGTCTTCCAGTTGGTCTTAATAGCCGATTCGGAAATAACGTCTAAAATCGTGTATTAAAAGGAATGCACCGTCGGGGAATGCTGTATTGTGCTTAGGGGATATGCTGAAACAGCTGCCCTTATAATACGTCATGTTGGGTGGCAGATGCCATTCTTATAAACAGGAAGTTTTCGGAATGTTTTGTCATCCAATTGTTTTTAAATGTGACAAAGTGATCGAATTGTTTGGGAGTAGCCGTCCCAACGCTAATTTTGCGACTAATAAATTATGGCATCAATTACGGACTCCATTAAATGGCAGTACCCCCTCCCCCCCCCCCTACTCCAGCCCTTCAGATTTCAATCCCAATGCAGTATTGTTTGGCTGTTTACAACGATAAAGCCTACCCAATACTCAGACAGTTGAGAGTTTTGAGCTTTTCTTAAATTAGCTGTCCTTCTAACAGAAAACTATTTGAGGAGAATTGAAACAATATTTATCGTGGATATTGGCCAGCTTTCTTAACATCTTACTCACACAACGACCCCTTTCAAAATATATTGTAAATTAAACCATCCTGTGCGTGTTTCAATTTACAATATATTTTGATTGATATTATGTAATTAAGATGATAAATAAGCTGGCCAATACTTGGCCTTTATAATTCATGTTAGCTCACAATAGTTCAAGATCATGTTTTTAGGAAACTTTGCGTTTCCTCTCCATCATCCTCCTTACTGTCACTTATTTCATCTTCGAAACCACTTCACACAGTGGCAGTGGCGGCTGAAGAATGCTCTTCGTCCATCTTATTGAACAAATGTTAAATGAAACAAATGTTAAACTAGTCGGGGTGGGGTGGGGGAGGCATTGAAATTTTATGCCCTATAGTGGGAGTACACCTTAAAAATCTTTCTCTTTTAGCTAAGGGGGTACCTGAAACGGAGATAAGAAGTTGAACATAATTTATCAGCGATAAATAATGACAGTCCCTTAGACTATTCCTTTCAAACTTTCCAAAGAACACCCAGTCACGGGGGTACCCGTTGAGCCGTTTTGAACTTTAAATGAACTAAAATTAACTTCATAACTGTCAAAAAAATTTATTGACTTCTCAACTCTACAACAAGGTTTCAAAGATAATTTACCAATAACTTAATAATGATAATTTTATACAACTATCACACATCTCGATAAAAACATATCCTGGACACTTTGTTAAATTGGTTATTTTAACAATCAAGGTAGTTAACCCTTCAATGAAATTAGAAATACTATTCCTAAGTTGTCCTGAAAGAGTATTATAAGAATCATCAAGCACGCATGATTAAGACTTGCAGTCTTGCCTTTTCCTCCTTGATCCAAACCTTGTGTCACTTAATGTGGTTCCCACTTGTGAGTCTGTGGACAAAATCCTTTAGTGTGACATTCAAATGAAAGATACAGAACAGAACTTTCCAGTGGTACTGTTTATTACCGGTATGCTGCTCAAGGTCGTTCCAACGTTTGAGTCTGAGGATGAAATCTTAAGTTGGACCATTCATTTTCTAGTGCACATTGCAGTTCTAGCTTTTGAGTGGGAGGATGAAACGAAAGCTTTGAAGCAGTTATGTCCCATGGTACTGGTTACCATACAGTCAAGCTGGTTCTTTCTTTTGATTATTCAAATGAAAGCTTCAACTGTACTTCTTAGAAAAGCCATTTTAGATAATCCAGTTTGGAGCTCGCTGGAGGTAAAAGGTATTTTGGTGGAATGTGTAGTTCCACAAAAAATCCATACCCACCCCATGGAAGGTCATCGGAAATTCCTAGGGGTAGGGGGGTCTCAAAAGCCAAAATTTTAGATGCAAAGTATGAAGCTAAACCGGAATTTCCTGGGGGGAGGGGGGATGCAAAACAAAAAACCTTCCGTGGGGGAGTATGAATATTTACTGGAGCTACACATTTTCATTAAATTGTCAGCCATTATAAATGTACATATAAATTCCCAACTGCAAACACAATGTAATTTTTACAGCCCATGCAAGACAGATGGATACTCACATAAACAGAACAGGGACATAAAAGTTGTCACAAAATGTAAATATGCATGAGCTAGGCTGAGTATGATTTGATTCCTAATCTTTGCAACTGAAACCATTGTTAATATTCTCTCTTCTTTATTACAAAGTAAAGCATATGAGTCATGACAAAAAAGGCCTTCATCACATTCAGACCATTAGCAAAAAAATAACCCCATTAAAGTCTGTTCCGGAAATAACTTGGAAAAACGTCAATCTTGTACCTGTGTGCTTACAATGCAATGGTATTGTCAGAAGAAAGTATTTATCATAAATTCTCAATAATTCCTAAAAAGAGCACACACCGTTACAGCACAGTTGATACAAGAAACTGGTTATGAAGCTCAGCAGATTCCTTTGTTTCATGTTTTTGTTCCTGTTCTTAGCCTTGACCTTGCACAAACAAAAATAGGTTTTCGATTGTGTATGAGAAACTAACCAATCGAAATGTTTCCGTTAAATTATTCAGCCATAGTGTGTGAAAGTACAACAACAGATTATGCACGGTTGTGGTGCTTTCAACATAAATTGAGGCACATTTGTTATGGCCTTTACAACTTGCAAGGTTTCATAACCAGTCCCTCAGCTAACTATGGTTACAATAGAAGATTAATGGGAAGAAAATGCCTTCCAATTTTGCCTAGAATAATAACTTATTATTATAATTAAACAATAATATTATTTCAGACATAATTTAATTTTAAGCACTACCAATGTTAGGTCACAAGTCACAAAATAAATAATATATAATTTAACTTAATATAATTATTGATGACTTACAATAGAAACTTCTACAAAAGTGTCAACATGAAAAATGTCAAGCTTACAAGAGTCCCAAAAAACAAAAATACAAAAAATATCAGGACCTTGTAAAAATCTACGGCAAAATAAGCTACAAATTTATTAACAATGTTGAATTCAATGTTAGGCTTTCAAATAACAACATCTAGCCTAAATAAGCCATTTAAGAATAACAAAAAGGTAATAAATATGACATGGCATTTATCTTCAATTTTACTTTCTCTCTGACCATAATTTAATGTTCAGTCTACATACAGCTTATTAAATACCTTTTTTCATCTCACTGTGTATCATTAAATTTTCAATACGGAAACTGATCTTACAGAGGAGGCAATAAAGCTTCTAACTCATCTGCCGAACGGTACAGGAAGGCTGCAGATTCCCTGTATCCAGCTATCAGCTGCCTGATGGCTTGTATTTCAGTGGCACTTATCTGGCACTGTGTCAGCACTTTTGGCTTGGGAAGTGTTGGTGCACCATTTTCTAAAAAAAAAAAAAACAACAATATCAAGAACCCCTTTACCAAGCTAAAAATAAGGACTCAATCGCCCTTCCCTTTACTAGTTGTCCCATCCTGTCATCCAGTTTGAATCCTCACCCCAGCCCTACTTTTATCCTGTGCAAGTTGACCGTCTGCGACCCTAATATTTTGTTTTTTATTTTACTTCTTGCCACAGATTTCAATGATTTTATACATCCTACCTACAGTCTGTACTAAAGAGAGAATATCCCACTTCCCGCAAAGTATTTTTGTCCCATATCCAATCTTACGTACAGTTAAGACCCACATACGAGAACCAAGTAGGTTAAGAACCCATAAGGTAAAATTTGTCATATATACCCCCAACATATTAGAGCCCGCTGGGACCACAACCATATTATATTAGTTTTCTGACCAGCACTTTTTCCTTTATATGACAAAAAAACCTAGATTTAAGAGCCTTTTAGCTACCCCAATTTCTTAGTAGATGCTAAATGTACAAGATCCTTTTCAGGACTAAGGAAGTTTTGGTTACTAAAAAATGGCCCATTTCTGATCTTTGATTGGAGTTGTCCTGGCAATATAAATTTAAGTTGCTTGCTTTTCCTTTGCCCCTTGCTTTTCATCCAATGGATGTAGAGTAAATCACAACTCTTGTTTCTCACAGATTGAACGCTGTGTCCTGAAATAAAATAACTTTATTCTTTCCTTCTCATTTTCATGCATTTTCAAGTGAAACTCTCCCTGTCTTCCCCTTCTGGAATTCCAGATCTGAATCCACCCATGCCTTTGGAATCCAGTCCTAAACCCCCCCCCTCCCCTCCCCTCCCCTCCCCTCCCCTCCCCAATGCCTTTGGAATTCTGGTCCAAAGATGACCCCCTTCTGTGGTATGGGGCTATCGTTACTTTTGAGGGACTCACACTATATAGGAGGGAAAAAAACAGAGAAAAACTGTCTGAATGTACTCGCAAAAATGACAAGTGACAAATTTGATGACGCACGTTTGTTAGCGAGAAAAACAAATGAAAACAAAATGAATAACTGTTTAACAATCAACTACAGTCACTAAAGGACAGTGATTAGCCCTAAGAACTCATCAACACTATTACTGGTTAAGCACTGATTCTACAACGGTTAGCTTTGTTGTTGTTAAGTTTAGTAACTGCTAAACTTTGTACAGTTAATTGAATTGGTCATTTTTGCAGTGAATTAAATTTGTCATTTTTGCACGTGCATTCACAACATTTTTTTTCTCAATATACACGCATCAGTTCCCTAAAAGTAAAGAAAACCTGGTATGGTATGGGTATTTTCTCGAATCACCCAATGTACTTCGGCACATCAAAGAAACAAATACAGTGGGGCTTGTCAATAAGACCAATAATGGGCTATAAAAACAGGGCGGGCCTAGGGTGGGTTGTATTCCTATGTCAACTCACCTGTCGGCCTGTCGTTACTTCTTGTGTTGGTCACACTACTATGTGGTGTGTGGGAAGATGGTGCAGGGGATGATGTAGCAGAGGTTAGGCTGCCTGTATTGCCTGAAATGTCACCATCAGCATACCTCGCATTCTCTGCTTCACTAGCACAGGCTGATGCTAAAATATTCTGTAACAACAAGAACAACAATGCAATACATAAAATGTAACTTCACGACATAAACTACAGGGCAGTACTATTTCCAGAAAATTATTAGAAGAGCCAATCACCACTCGTTTGGCAGCAGTTCAATGTTTCTGATTCATACCCTGATTTGTTTATTGCACTTGTATGATTTGCATTTCCAGCATTTAGCAAGATGTAAACACCTTATTAATAATTTTTGGAATCACTAACACCAAAAGCTTGCACTGAAATCAGTAATCAGAAATAAATGGAGATAGCCATACGTTGTCCAGTTAAAGATCAACTTATTCAAGTTTAAGTCATTGAACAGAGAGATCAAAGAAGGAGGTTGTTCACGATTACTATTGCTTTTTTAACAGTGGAACCTTGCGTTACAGCCAGTCCATTAATACAGACGTGTACCTAAATACTACAGCCACTCTATTTTGCAGTAAACAAGAGCCAGCATGTAGTCATTTTCTTGTGTAAAATCCCTTCAATCCCGTCATGCCATCAATACAGCATGATTTTCATGGACAGCTGGTGGCTGGATTAACAGAGTTCCACTGTATAATGAATGAACAAGACACTACACACTGACTTCAGTTGAAAGCCATTTAAATTAACTCTTTCTTTTGAACGACTATTTCATGAAAGAAATAGATAACATTCTCTCCTTGTTTCCACAAGTTAGGGTATAAAAGATTGGGACAGCTTGAATCATGTATGGAAAAGACTGCCTTCAGCTGATGCTTCCGTAGCTTTTTGTAGTGAATGGTTTGAGCCAAGAGGTCATGTCATAAGTAGGTTTTGTATGTTCGTCAGAGTGAGTGTAGTCCAGAAAAGAACTGTTGGTGACAGTGACTGACTGACATGTGAAAGTCATCAGCAGAGTCCCTTTGTCTCTCATAATGACTTCCCCGCAAGTTGTTGAAATGTCAATGTCAACAGTCCTTTTCAGAACTGCAGTCACCAGAACGATTACACGACCTATTTACGACAACTTTTCTTGTTCTTCCAAACTTTCACTCACTCATGATTTTACCAACATTCTATTGTACAACAAAAAGCATTTCTA
Organism: Siderastrea radians; assembly: GCA_964017195.1. Lineage (NCBI taxonomy): Eukaryota > Metazoa > Cnidaria > Anthozoa > Scleractinia > Rhizangiidae > Siderastrea > Siderastrea radians. Next base: position 37,150,895 of record OZ024897.1, on the reverse strand, counting down.
GTTTTTAAATGGTAGAATGATGTTAATGTACAGAAATGACAAAAACAAAACAAACAAAATCCATAGCACACTTACATTGACTTCAGCCATTTGAGCTGCAGACATATTCGGATTTGAGCTCTAAAGCAACAACCAAAAAAAAGTACATGAAGTACGGCAACTCATGAAGGGTAAGTTCCAAGACTTAAGGGTAAAAAATTCGTCAGCGGCTTGGATATGTTGCAGTTTGGGTCCATTTCTGATACTTCTCAACATTCTAATTTGGAATTGTGGCACACAATGTTGTGCAAAACACAGTATGTTGCATGCAACACTGCAACAGTCTCTGGGGCATACAAACACTGACAATCAAACTGAAATCTGCATTGTGTGTCCAGGTCTTAAATTAAGGTGTAACCAGTAGCCTTAAAGTACTGTGAACACCAGCAAATAATTTATGCTGCACTTGCAGAAAAGCCACCCTAACCTGCAATCAGGCCGAATTTTAGAAATCGTTCTCATAGTCTAACATAGGGCGCTCATGAAAATTGTTGCCTTTCCTGCCTGAAACAAAAACAGAGCCTGATTGCAGGTTAAAGCCACCCCAACAATCAAGACCTTAAAATCACTTTGAAAACCAAGCATACTCAGCTGGAGCCCTGGATTTTTAATTGCTAAAACATAAGAATAGTTTTTTTCTCTCAACATACCATCTGATCTGCTGCTCGTTTAAGAGGTTCCTTAAGTTTCTTTAACCGCCTGCATGACTTGAGGTATGTTCTTATTCTTTTCCTCGCTCTGTCTCTGAACTCAGGGAACTGTCTGTTACATGACTGAATAATGGCCAAGATTTTTTCCTTGGGCTGTTTTGAAATTGGAACAAGTCTGTCCAGGTTTTCATCCACAAAGAGTCTTACAAACATCTGCAATACAAGAAGAATAATACTGCTTAGCCCGCTAACAGTTGAATACTAAATGAATAACAATGAAAACTCTCCAGGATTTCGACATTAAAAAGTAGCTGGAATAAGACACCAAACTAGATAATAATAATAATAATAATAATAATAATAAGTCTTGAATTCTGCTATAATAATAATAATAATAAGATGATTATTTTTCAATTTTTCCAAATCCAAATTATCACATAAAAACTAATTAAGAGAAGGTGGAAATTAGAAATTTATTAACTCTGGTACATCTTTTGTTTTCATACATGTGGAGCCAATCATTCAGTACCCTGCAAACAGAGGCCCTTTGATCTTCCTAGAAGATCAAAGGGCCTCTGCTCGCAGGGTAATCATTCAGCAGACAGCAGACACCGATAGAGTGAAAAAGAAGTATCAGTTCATGGTGCAAACCATTTTAAGTTAAATAATTATATCTAGTTAACCTGCATTGAGCTAAAGACGAAATTAACACAAGGGTGGTGTGGGTATTTGAGAGAACACCATAGCTGTCCTTACATTAAAAGCTTTTAGCCTCTCTGGATTAACATTTACAGGATCTGCCTTCTCGACATCACCATCACCGTCTTCTCCTTCTCCATCATCATCATCTTCGTCCTTCAATCCCACTGATGCAGGAGAACTCTCAGTTTGAACTGGCTTCATCATTTCACTTAGGTTTGGTGGCTCCTGCAAGGACAAAACACAAGAATGATCTACAATTAACTTCTACTCATAACACCAATACACCACAAAAAACATCATGAATAAAGGCCTCTAGAAAAGAATTTTGCATGCTGGAATATTGCCTTTTTGTACCAAAAATGAGCCTTCTTGTCAAAGCATTACAAGTTCAGGTTGGTATAAATGGAAGATGTCCAATTCCCCTACCCTCCCCCCCCCCCACCAAGAAAATTGCCTTCGTAGCAATCTTGCTCATTTATATTTTACAAAGTTAAGTCACATAACTTATGATGATTTATTGACGACTTTCAGACCATGTGAGACCCTGATAGGGTAAAATCCAGTAAGCAACATGGTAATGAAACAAGATATAAAAGAAATAAAATGACTTTGAATGTCAAGGTTGCATCCATTAAACTGTGACGTGAGTGAGATACTCAGAGTGGTATTTTGTGTTCCTGACAGCAAGTTGATGCTGCCTAAAAATACAAAAACATGTTTTACATGTACAACAAAGGTTTGTTGAGCATCATGTTTTAAAATGTTTGGTTCCAGAAAATATCCATACCCACCCCGTGGATGGCCATTGGAAATTCTAAAGGGGTGGGGGTCTCAAAAGTCAAACGTTTTAAAACAAAGTATAAAGCTAAACTGGAATTTCCGTGTAGTGGAATTATGGGATTCAAATAGTCACGTGACACAAGAGCACATGGAGCGAGAGTCGAGGGAATCGAAGTTGGGGGGATCGAGCATTGTCAGTCTTGTCAGCGTTTACCTTGTTTATAGTTTACAGTTATAAAGTTGTGTTAGTTCATTCCGCTGTGGTCACTCTTTATTCCCCAGCAAATCCGTCTACATCCGGAGGGGGTGGGGGGGGGGGGGGTTAAGCCAAAAAACCATCCATGCATCCATGGGGGAGGTATGAATATTTTCTGGAACAACACAATGATCACCAGGAGCACCATGAAGAAAATGAAAACAAAAACAAAGAAAGGACCAATCTAATCTCCTCCAAACTCACCCGAATAATTTGATGCCCAACAGGTCCAGCGTTTTCTGCAGGTGATGAGGCATCATAAAGCTCGCCATCCTCTTCACTCTTGCCGCTATCACTGCGAGTGTCTTCACTTGTCACACTACGGCCATCAGTGGCCCGAGGGCTGTTTGCTCCATGGCTTAATATACCAGAGTTGGCCATGGGAATGGATGATACTGGGACTACATAGGAAATTGGAATTGCCTCTGAAAATAATTGAAGAAGTACGGTGTAATACAAGATGTTAGTCTTTCTCTGTGCCATTGTGATGAATGAATTTCATGACACAGCTGTCTCAAACAACCTAGGTGATGCCTGGTAAAACAGTTTACACTCTGCTTTACACAGACATCAATTGCACATGAGGGGTGAATGTGAGTTAGAACTCATGCACAGCAAGTTCAACATCATGCAATTTCATAATTATAAAACATTACCACCTTCACTCAAAAGACCTTGCGCGTCGCACTTGCTGTTTTTGATTTTAGTGTAACACAAAGTTCTTTCCGGATGGGTTATCTTTTGAAACCCATTTCCTCTGGAGTCATCTTGAGGAAAATTGTTCATAAGCATGCAGGAATTTATTCTCCCATTCCCTAAATTATTTTGTGACTGTGCCAGCCAAACAACTTTTTTTGCTCTCACTTCTTCGGTATATGTTTCCTGCCAAATGACACTTTGAAGATGCCATACAGTGATCCCAAAGGAAAATATTGGCAATATTCATCTCAGAGGAGCTTGTATTTTGAAGCAAAGAAACAGAGATTTGATGTATCTTTGTATCCATCTCTTGTAGCGATGTTGTTTCAATTCATAATTGTATTGGAGTCTGACCTTGCAAGTAAGTTTGATTAGTTCAACTTGATTTTATTCGCACGATGTAAACAGAGCAGTTAGCGGGTAAGTTGAATACACAAATGGTTTTGCAGGACCGTGCTCTTCCTCTGTGTCTATCATGGTACGATTAGTCTCCTACACAGCCGTTCTTATTTTATTGAATTAAAGTAATAATTTTCTTAGTTAACCATAGGTTCGTGAAGATTTGTTACAGAAAATATTATTCTGGTTTCAAAGGTTAAAATTGTAATGGCGTATATGCGGGACCGGATAAGTGCTATTTTGCGAACGATAATCAATGAGCCTGCAAGGCCGTTTGAGTTAAGATAGGCCTTTAACTTTCTCCATCTTATTGTTTGTGTACTAATATGGCAGGACGCAGGAAAAATCAGATTTCAAGGGTACTAGCCATGTAAATTACTAGCTAAAAAGCCAAGATGTTTCATTTGCCAATTGCCAAGTGAAGGGTACAGTCTAATCGACCTCCTCAGAAAAAAAATCCACTAAGTAGCCTCAGGCACTTCCTTTATATGCTCTGAAGGAGTTGGAATTACTTGGAAATACAATGTAGATCAAATAATAATACAATTAACCAAACACATCACACGAGTAAATATGCATGAAATGATGGTAATAAACTCAATGAGAATCAAATAAAATTGCATTCGTTCACAGAATAGAAATTGAATTAAACCCACCACTTGGGTTCTGTGATGACATCTTAGTTGCAATTGTCAAATTGTGCCTTGCAAGAAACTTCTCCACCCAGCCACTTGATGCTTTAAACTCAGGACACTCGTCACGAATAAGCAGCCTGGCTTGTGCCTGAATTGCATCCCTCGTTACTGGCGTCCCTTTCTCCTGCTGTATGAGCACCCACTGTAAAAGTTTCTCGTCTGTTTCATGTGAGTAGCTCAGCCGACGACCTCCACCTCCAGGGGAGCGTTTTTCCTTTTTTGTTGGGGGGCCATGTTTACACCACACTTGAACTGTTGAACGTGGTACATTATACTTGCGAGAGGCTTCTCGCACTGTGGTTTCCTTAGCATAATTGACTACTTCCTGTTTTTGGTCAGTAGAATATGTTTGGTAACCTGGCAATAATCCTTTTGCAGTCAAGTTTTCATCATTTTGACTCAGGGCTGCTTACAACATAGGGAAACAAAAGAAGACAAAATTCAATCAATTCAATCATCAACCAACCACTCAACCAATCAATCAATCAAGCAATCAATCAATCAAACAATAATAAAAATCTTTAGACAGGGTGCACTCCATCACAAACGAATAAGGAAATTTCTCTCACATCCACACAAAAATCAGACCTATGATAAACTTTAATTTGTCATAAATTGATGCATTTGACACACCATCTGGCTTTCATTACTTTAAGTGTTGACAAACGTTATAAAAAAAAAGAACTGTGCATACGATGAATGCGCACGTGACAAATTTTGTTACGTGCCCAAGATAGAAAAAATCACAAAAAATGGCTGAAATACACTGTAAAAATGACAAAAATATTAACCATTTCACCACTATGCACTGGTTTTCCCGCAAAGCAAAAAAGGGTCTGAAACCCTATGCGCCAGAAATCTGCGGGAAAAAAAGGCAGAGAAATTGTCATCCAAACGAGGCAGATTTCGCTAGAGGGGGATCTTACTATTTCAATTGGGTTAGCACATGTCTGAAAGTCAAAATGTCTGCCAGTTTGATGAACTGAACGGAGAAGAAGGCACACACAAACAAACAATAAAACTTTCCGAGCAGCTTTTTTGCCATTTTGAACAGCTGCAAGTAATGTCTAACTTCAAAGGAGAATTTTGGCACTGTTTCTAACATTAGAGGGGAAATATCTTCGTGGTTATTTGATCGATACCTGCTGAAGAAACAGCTGAAGTTTTAAGCCGATTTACAAACGTTTTAGGACAAAATTGGTTGTCCACCATTTGTGCTAGCTTCGTTTGAAAATCATCTTCTGCCATTTTGTGCAGAAAAATGCCATTTCTCAAAACTACCAGTGTGCCAGGCACTTTTGCTGTGAAATGGCCGGTGGTGAAAGGGTTAAATAACAACTGTTAAGCATCATTTTTGTTCATAAATTCATCAGACAGAATGGTTCACGGTCTGGTGTAAGTATCCAGTGTTTTTCATACCATGCCACGGACGGCTTTTCGGAATTCCGAGGGCAAGGGGGGGTTCTTTGAACTGGAAATCTGAAGGCATGGGGGGATACTTACAATTGGAATTCTGAAGGCATGGGGGGTTTTAGATCTGGGATTTCCACAGGAGACAGACAAGAGTGTATTCCTTGAAAACGCTAATTTTATGGACTTTTAAAATCAGTTTGCAAATAAAGCACAAACTGACAACACTGCTGACTACCGCGGAAGTAGGATACAAGACATGCAAGCATCGATCGATCAGACAGGTGTCCGTGTTCAATTGCAGAAGAAAACCGACAAAACGTGGTTTGTACATCAAGCTCCAGAGGCCTTAACGTTGACAAATTTCTTATCAGATTAATAAAATATGAACAATCTATGTTTCTTACCGCTTGTACATTTCTTGTACTCCCATCGCATGAACGGCGAAAACTCGTGCCAGTCCCTCATTTCTAAGGACGCCTGCTGGATTTTGCACTTCGCGCAAATTCGGGAAATGGCCCATTAAGTAACACAACATTCCCAGCAAGAATCTGCCAGAAACTGGACAACTTTTTTTGATGCCGTTTAACTCCAGAAATGCTACACGTTTTGTATATCTTTGAAGGCAGTTTTGGTATAAATACATCCAAAAGATTTTATGAATGACAAATAATTTTGTAGGACTTCAACCTCGCAGTATTTGACCTGGGTTTAAAATAATGTATGTTTGAAAGGGCTACGAGACCATTCGTGAACACACATTTTGACACACATTTTGTCCATTCAGTGCGAAACATGGTCTTTTGACCGAGGACATCATTTTTGAAGCTTGTGGGATTGGGAGCGACTGCTGACCCCGATGGCTCAACTTTAAGATGGCGGAAACGAAAATACACTCGATCAGCCACTCGATCGTAATATCTTCCAAGTGTACACCATACATCACATGATATTCTTATTTTAATGTTCTGTACCAGTTTGGGGCAATGTAAAGTTAATGTAGGTTGCATCTGTTGAACAGCGGTAAGGAGAAAATTTTCATTCCAGAATTTCCGGAGTCATAATGACTGTCTCTATAACCAGCTGTACTGAACAGAAGTAGAGTCATTTGAAATAGTTTTCCATAAAATAAGCCAAATTGGGCACATTACTGAACCCTGCAGGTAATTCCGAAGGGTTTGACAAAAAAATGGAAAATCCGAACGGGAGGGGGGCTTACGATTATGGAAATCCGAGGGCATGGGGGGATAATGCATTTTGGAAATTCTGAAGGCAGGGGGGTTAAAATATGGAAGCCGTCCATGGTATGGAATGGATATTTTCTGGAATCGCCCACTGTTTGTTTGATTTGCAGCTGTAAATTTGTCATCTCAAGCACATGCATTGGACACTTATTTTACCTTTAGAGCACGGCATCACTAAAAGTAATGAAAGTCCTCCATCCTGTAAGGTGTTTTCCATGTATCTTAGAGTCCACAATCATGACCACAATCATGCATCATAAAAAAGTGTAGGGTAAAACAGGTTCTTACCATCTCTGGGTACATCATTGCCATGGCTTCCATTCAATGCTGTGTCCATTGTTTCATGTTCATTTATGGGTGAGCCTGTCCCATTTCTGCTACCATTCTCTTCAAAAACATCTTCCGCAATTTCCCTCTTAAATCTCTTTGCACCAAAGCTAGATCCACCATCTTCATCTGACTCATGGCTAGAGAATGAAGCATCTACATCTGACTCCTGTTGATAAATTAAATTACCTTGATAAGCAAAATTCTGACTGCAAAACTATATCTGGTTCTGAAATAAATCATTTGAACTGTGGATGTCACAAATGAAATGATAAATGCAATCCTCACAGTTAAACGTATTCAACTTCCTCATCGGGTATAATGTGGACTGACAATGGCCTGCTCTCCAGTTGGCTTGAATTCAGCTCCACTGGGTATACCTGTAGTATTTCGTCCGGTCACTGGAAAGGTCAGGGTTCGAATCCCAGTCAAGCCTGCATTTTCAGGTCTGCTTTTCAACTGCTTACGATGAATATAATTTACCTTAAGGATCACATTCATCATTTCATTTATATCTGGTTAAAGCAAAATATATTCTGCAACATAGATGTGTTAAGGTGAGGATCTAAGAATTATGTAAGACTGCATAATAACCCCTGCTAATAAATGAATCACATCAATGTTATGGGCTTAGAGGGACACCCGCTGTATAACATGTTGCCGGAGGTTAAGAACACCAAATAGGAGCTTAGAAGAAAGTCGGCCGTGAAACCTAAAATAAACACGAAGCACTTCATGAGCTCTTTTATTAACCGCCTTACTTTTAAATACAAGTTAGCTGATTTATTTCATTAGAATAATAGTGTTAGTTCATGTAATGTAGTTTGCTTTTTACCATCAATTTTTGTAACATAGGATATGTGTTTTTATCTTATGAAATAAAGACGTGTTATTGTTACGTGTTAATTGATCAATGGACATTATCATGGGAGACAAGCGTATTGGTTCTTGAAGTTTTTCTTGTATCATGCAGTCTGATTGGTTACGTAGCTATTTTAGTTTAGGTATTCTAAACATGAGCATGACTCGACATAACAATAATTTTGTTTGGATTTATATCATAGAAGAAATCAGAAATGGCCGCTTTGCATTCAAATAACCTGACACGAACAAAACAGAGTGTGGGAAAAGGAAAAATCAAAAGGATATCACAATAATATCACACAATTCTTCCAAACTCTCCATTTGTGTTTTAATCGGGTCAAGTAAGCACCCCTGGCAAACTCTATTTCTTATTAATAATCTTTAGGAGTATAATGGCTACTATGTTGAATTATCTTTGATGAAGACAGTAGTAAATGGTGTTCATGTGAGGGTGAAAATAAAGTAATTAAGATCAGATTCATAAAATTCCAATTATCCAGTTTATCTTTAAGTCTGTTCACAGGCATTTACTGGGCAGCTACAAAGACAAAAATTAAAATCTTACTATGAATATTTCCTGCATCATGGTTTAAATCAGGGACATTCACAGCTCATATAATGAAAAAATGGTGCATAGAGGCTCATAGTACATTTTACCACCTCCTTGTTCAGGGGTAAAAATTATAAGAATTTATGCAGGTGTTTGGATGTCCCTTAATCTCTACTTAGGCTGCATTAAACTTTATACACACAAGACTTCCAGATGACATGGTTTATGGTGGAAGAATTCTCACCATGGAAATGATTTCTGGAAAATAGTAACATGCCATGTGCTGACTACGCTAGTTCAAAAATGAAGTATAAACTGGCTATCCTTTCAGGAGATGGAAAATTAAATACATATATATCTCCCGAAAAGAACAGGAAAGAGGGTCATCCAAACTAATAGTCCACTTAACCTAAAATTTTCCAAATAGACCAACATAACAAGTACCATTAGATTTTCCAAACAGTTTCCATTTTCTATGAGAATGGTATCACCCACACTTGTTCTAATATTGCAACCTGTGCCTCAAGGGATAATCATCCCACAACACAGATTTTGAGAGAAGAGACAAAATGTCAGACACCAAATAAAGTGCATTTAGCATTGTTCAAAATGATATTTTTCCATAAATTAAAGTGGATTTAAATATGTCCATCCCTTATCTCAGGCCAAATCCTGGCCTCATGGAGTAAGCCTTTAGATCAAAAGAATTCTGTGAATTTTCTCCATCTCTCTAAGACCCTTGGGAACCCAACCCAAAACAGGATTTATTCTGATCATGCCTTTATTTACTAAATGGCCTATTGATAAGGATAGCCCAAAGGTAAAGTTCTGTTCACTAGTTAGACAGTGGTTTGAACTGACAGAGACAGCCAGATGCGGATTCAACGAGACCTATACAGTTTTCGTTTACAGGACATAGGGTTTCACCACATACCCTTTCCAGAGAACTTTGCACCTTTTCTCACACCCAAAATATTTGAACACGCATGACAATCGAGGCGACATCGGGGGCAAAATAGACAGGCTAAAACACCCCGCTACTACTCAAACAAGAGAAAACCATCTGCCCCGACCGATTCTCAAATCTACCGTTTCTTCGCGGTGTCTAGAGCCGCTATGCTCCTTCTCCAAACAATATTAACATGCCGAAAAAATTATGCGACAACAAACTTTTCCCTTTGCATGAGCTTTGCTTACGTGATATAAATCCAAGAAAGGCTGACAATCACGATTTACGAGAGAAAATGAGAAACCCTGAAGAAATCCTTTCAAATAGGATAGCAGGACGATCTGCATCTTCGCAATAACACAGGACTCGACTAATTACCTCAGTATTGCAGTATTCCGGCTATGAATATTTCATGGCATTCGATGGAGAAAGCAGGCCAAATATATCTTACGCTTCCTTCTACGAATCACGCGTAAAAATTTCTTAACGGCGAAAATTTCCAGCGAGAAACCTTAGTTCTCAGGTAAACACGTCTTACCTTGAATCTAATCAAAAGCGGAGGCCATCTGGCCGGCAAATTAGAACGTGGGCCTCTCATTGTTTCCTCCTCGCGACTCAAAGGACAAGGGGTGTCATCTGCCTAAAAATCGCAAACGCAATCTAACTGGCCCTTCCTGGATGAAGCGATCCTCTTACGCATGAATACTACGAAATGCGATTTCAATTTGTGATCTCCTAACAAATCCGGCGAGGACTGAGGCTAAAAGCTTTCGAAACTACAGCCATTCAAGGAAGTCGAAGAGACGCTCGTTTGTGTTCCCCCTCACCGTCGAACAACAAAGCCGGCGCGGCGATGGTCGATTTCCTTTCGCTTTGATCCAAGGGGCAGAATGCTCCAGAAAGTAGACAAACTAGAATACTTCAAAATACCGGCTAAAGAGACAACTGCCTATGCAAAGTTACCTTTAGGATATGGTCCGACTTGACCTTCGCGATGGCTGCAAGGGCTTTGGTCGACATCTTCAATGGACTAGACAACGCCACAGAGAGAGACGAAGGGGTACAAACAAGCCTTCAACTTTCGCCGCACCCAGCCGCTTATAATCTACTCTTGCCGCCAAAAGCTAGAGCGATCCGTCGAAATTTCTTTCTCTTCGAAATCGCCTCTGATGGGTTCTGACGGCACCCGTCCAAAATCGTGAAGTGATACGCCAAAATCGTCGAAGCTAAACCAGGAGGCACCGGGAAATAATGGGCCAGAATTTTGAGTCAAATTTTTGGCCTTTGTTGTCAGGCTCAGCAGCTGATAGCGTAAGCCATCACGTGGTACAACCAAACGATGGCGTTTGCACGCGTGCTCTGAACGGAAACTGCTGACAGAAGTCGAAACTGCGGGCTGGTTTGTGACTTTTGGCGTCAAACTGCCGAAACTGCTCAAGGTGTTTAATTTAAGAGGCAAAAATGAAGTTTCGAGAGAAAGAAAGCGACGTTTGAATCTGTCCCTTCAAATGAAAGAGATTTAGATTAACAACCACATTTTACAGACATACTACCCCTAAGATTGGCCATGTTTCCTTACGGAAAAAAAAATCTTGGGAATAAACGAAATACCTCTGGTCAAATTATTTTGTCTTCCAGAATGTAAAAGAGAACCCTCACGACAACTGTATTAAAATATACGTCGCTTTGTTTATTCGTTTCAGCGGTGAATTTGCAATATTTAATTAGAGACTGATTACTGTTTCGTAAATCTATTTAGTTACAGAGAGAAAACGGGCAATTGAATAAAGATATTCTGCCCTAATTGAATTCAATTCATTTAAGCTTTCTTCCTTTGTCAAGGTTTAGTGAACACGGCAATATTGATTGATATTAGCGGACTCTTTGTTGAGGGCATGCATACAAATGAGTTACTTCGCTTTGACACTCAGGTTTCTAGGAAACCAGTTAATGACTACCGCAGTTTCAGTGCCACAAAACTGGGCCAATACGTGTAAACTATTCACTTCCCTGACAGGTGACACATGTATAAGATCACAACTAAAGGCTCATTTCACCGTGAAAACAGACACGACGCGAGAGCGTGCGCTGACAGCAAAGTCACAAAAACGAAGTTCCTCATGTACTGGGGGAAGTACTGAGGAATGAAACGTTTTCTTTTCCGGTCAGGTTAGTAGCTTTATAGTTTGGCTCTCATGCGCAATGCTCAATTTTAACCAGTAGGGTTGTGACGAACAGCATTTTATGCTGCCGCATTCGGAGAAATTTGTCCCCGCAAAAGATCAATACTAGTTAAATTAAGTTGGTTCGGATCGAGTGGAAATATTTCAACAGTTTCGGAACATTCTGAGGATTGCCGAAGGCGTCCGACTATTATCCGAAAATTACCGAAATTTTCGAAAATGGTCAGAGGTCAATTGAACGTTTCCCATTATTGCCAAAGAACGAAAAGATATGCAGAAGTTGACAAGCTGGCTCGGCAGCATGACCGGATGAATGACTGGCTGACTGAGAAAAGCGCCTACGAAATGACAGGCTGGCTGCCTGGCTGGCGGAGAGACAAGGATGAGCCCGGGGTGCGGAAACTTGGAAGATTACGTAGGAAGGTGCAAGAAAGAAAAGATTTTCCCTGTCAGCTCACTGTTTAATTAACTGTAGTAGAATCCTTGATCCTGTGATACCCCCCGGCCACCAATGGAGATGACTGTTCTGGTCATATTAACGAGCTGACCAGATTAAAGAGATTTTAAAGGACAAAATAACTGCATGGGCTTTTTTGTTCGACTCAAACATAATGCCGCTGCAATAACGAAGTAACCGTAGAACGGGGTGACTGTAAGACGGGTTTTCGCTACTCATGCCCTTTAAGACCTGGGATTAAACTGTATCCAGAAGAAATAATTGATCACGTATATCTTCCACTAGATTGTATGGGACAGTTTCCTTGAATTGAAATGTTAAAGGACCACTTTTGTCTTAACGTGTAATTTTGATCAAGGGACAGATCACGTGACCAGAATCTATAAATGTCCACAAATTGCGATATGCCAGAGAATATTTATTTATTGATAATTAAACAAATCTAGCCTTCTAGGGTTAGAATGAGTGACCCGGATTTTTAAAAATAGATTTAAAAGTGAATTTAACAGAAAGAGATTAATATTTTCCGTCATAAATTTAGTTTAGAAAAAAAGAAATCATTCCAAAAGAGAGGTGTTGGAAACAGTTCAACTTAAATGTTCTATTTTATCACTTGAATCCATCGGCAATTTGTCAAATATTTGCTGTTTTCAGAACAACAGACAGGTGTATATCACGTGACCCCTGAGACCTCAAAAGTGAGATATTCACGTGCGCCAAATTCCGTTTTACTTTCGTTCTCCAATCCAAACATATTACGAATATACTATTTTTTCTGGTTGAAACCCCTCATCTAGGGCTGAAACAGGAGTTGGGAGTATAATAACCATTTTCAAATCAAAGTAAGCGTTTTAAGTGATTTAGGTCATTTGGCCTTCTTGAGGAAGGCAATGACACTGAAGTATAGATATAGTCATTACGGTCGCCTTGTCCCTTAATAATATATATCACCAGGAAGACCCCATACTTGGAAGTCCATCTGCCTTAAATGTAACAGCGCCCGCGGGCGAGCACGTTTCCCATCTTGCTACTTCTAAATTGTACTTAGTTTTTTTGGTGTGAGGAGACCACTGTAACTGTCCTTTGCTGTAGCGGTTCCCCTGCCATTATTTGCTCTCTTTGGTTCTTATTTAATTGTCTAGTCTTTTTCCTGTTCGTGTTGTACATGGCGAAGCTATATAAATAAAATAAATAAATAAAGTTGTTTCACTGCCCAAAAATTTGCCCCGCCCTGAAGTGTTTCGTCAAGCACTTGATTCAGAAGTTCATTTGTCGCGAACCTGGTCGATTCTCCCAGTGAAAAATGTGGGGAAAGTTCGGCAGCCCTGCTATGATTACGGTGTTCGGTTTTCTGTTTCATTGTGCTCAGTTGCACTTACTTTCTATACGAGTTTTCACGCATCAAACACTATTACTTCACAAAGTAAACTGATTGTAAGGCTCGTAATACGGCAAAGAAATTAATGGGCCAATGTTTTCGGCATGTAGAACAACTAGTCTTCGGCTCTGGGCCAGGGCTAGGCTATTATGACTAGTTGAACTACCTGAAATATTGGCCTATTAAATTTGCTCATTTGCCGTCGTGCCTGCAGTTTCGATCAACTTGGTATATTTGCACTTTAAGTGAGGTTTGTCACGTGTATCTCTGTCCGTAACAAGAGATCCAGCAACAAAAAGTAGCAATACAGTTAATTTTGCGTTGAGTGGTCTTCTTAATTCAAACGTTTTTTAGTTATATAATTCGTGATTATGACACTCAGTAGAGGTTAATCTTCAGTCAGCTTAGAGCATACAGTGCACTACCATCTTTAAATTTATGCTATTCAAGAGATAAATATTTATTCAAGCTATGAAAGATACTCACCATATCAGACATAGGGGACTCGCGACCCTGCAAACAGAATCATGGAGAATTTTTTAAAGTTATCATTAGATTCGTAACTTCGGTAAAATCGTTACCTCCTTTATAGTCCCCCTTCCCTCCCCCACCCCCCCCCCCTCCCCCATCCTTCACAGTTGATTTCATTCAATTGCCCGATAAGCTAATTTTCCTAATTTCTATGTGGCTCACAGCGCTCCAAATCAACTAGCTGCAAACTGAGTGGCTCAACTAACTGAGAGCAGGAGGCCTTCAACCTCCTCCGGCCTTCGAGCACTTTCACTCCGGGCCTTCTATCGTTTTAATCCATCCCAGTCCCCCACCTCATACGAAGTTCTTGATACGCCACTGACGTCACGAGCTTAGTTAAGAGGGAGACACAATCAGGACCACAATCCAGGATCGGTCTGCTGTCGCCTTCCCCCTTCACAACCTTCACAGCAGTCAAACGGACGGTGCGTCCGCAGTTTCCACCAAAAATTTGCAAAGAAAATACAGGCAAATGTGATAAGTTTTATATTAATCGCAAATTAATCTCTGTTTCTGAAAACGTCAGTTTTGTCACGTTACGTGTTCAGCTAGGAGACTTATGAGCATAAAATTCAGGTTGGCAGGAGCATTCGGTATGCATCCCAGTTTTCATGGCTTCGCGCTGTAGCAAACGTTTGAACTGATTTAAACTTGAAAGCTCCGAAAAACGGGAATTGGCGTTACTTTTTGCGTTTGACCGCTGTGAATCTTTCCCTTTTACACTTCTTTCTCCCAAAACGTCCTGAAACTTGCCCTTCTGTTGTTGATATGCTTACTTAGTTTAGTTAGTTTACGACCATTAAGTTCATTCCAACCCCTTTAAAGACCACTTTTTTGTGGTCCAAAACAAGGGCTCAGTTATGTCATTTACTTATCACAGCCTGAGAGAGTAAAAAAAAAACCACATCTCGCAGTTGTTTTTAGGAGGAGGAGGAGGAGGAGGAGGGTAATACGACTCCCCTGGGGAGGAGGGTAACACGACTCCTCCTGGGGAGGAGGGTAATACGAAGGGTAATACGACTCCCCTAAAAACGACTACGGGGGAGCCAAACATCTGTACGGATTGGCCAAAACCCGGTTATGCACGCGCACAGCCAAAACAATCCACGGGAATGTGTTAGAGCAGTGCCCAACTGTGTCGAAAGTAGTCTGCGTTTGCTTTGGGTTTGCTTAATACTTCGCTATGTGATTGGTTAAAAAAGCTTGTGCCACTTTCTCTACCAATTCGAAGTAAAATCAAAACCAATCGTGACTTACTCACACGCCTTTTCCCGCGCTTGACGCCAGTTACTCTGATTGGCTCTGATTGGTTGATTGCGTTATTTGTGCTCGTCGTGATTGGTTAGAGTGATTACCTTGGTTTTGGCTTTACGACACTCAACTGAAAACCGCCTTTTTGTGACTCTTTACTGTTAGCTACTGTATTATCACGCTACTTGGCAGATTACTCTTTATTTTATAGACACCGATGAAATACCAGGAAATACCAGTAAAGATACGATTTTTATCTCTCACATGTGAAGATATCACGGTTGTCATGGCTGCTTCAGTCTCAGCCAACGAAATTTAGAAATATGCCTTATTGCTATAATATTCAGAATACAAATTAACGCTACTTATTTTCTCGCTATTTTTCAACCAAAAGTCCAATGTGCGTAAGATCTATATTTTATTGGATTGATTCAGCGAATGAAAGATTAGTTCAAGAAATCGTTATCCTGGTATTTCATCGTTCTCTATGTAATAAACAGAGAATGACATGGCCGCTTGGAGATACGACATTTATCTCCTCGGGTTGAAAAATATTTCACCCGTTCGCTGCGCTCACTCGTGAAATATTTTTTCAACACTCGAAGATAAATGTCGTATCTCCGCGCGACCATGTAATATCCTCTATGTAAATAAGTGCGATTCAACTGGACTTTTTTGAAAGCTTTTTTGTTTTATCATTGCCAGCAACCACCACGAATACCTGCTTTGATAACTGTTGGCTATAAATGACTATTTTGTTGATTGTGATTGCGTATTTTTTAATCGCCTTATTGTTTTTGTTACCTTGTTTTTGTAATGTTTCGCGCTTGGTGCAACCTCAGTCGAGTTACTTTTCAGTAACGAAAAAAATGCGATCACACAACTCGGTATGTACGTTTGAACACAACTTTTAATAACTGTTTAACAAGAAGTGAAGTGTTGCTATGGATACGACACTTACCAAGTCAGACACCGGTGACAGTGGTCTGCCATGCTTCAGAAGGATTGAGTTAAACCGCTGAATTCGTTGTTTGCAGGTACTGCAGCTCATCAGATAGTAGGACACTGCCTCACGGGGGAGAAAGGCGTACGTGTTCGCAACCTGAAACAAGAGGTCGCCATGTGTGCGTGAAACAACCTCATTCCCAGGACTTTCTCCCCTTTTCTAAATTTGGAAAAAGTCCTAGGAACGAGGTTGTGCGTGAAAAAGAGGTGAAACGAACTTTTAGTTTCAGGCTCGAAGTAATAACTTTCCTTTTTACTACTTGTTACGTATGCGTTTTCTTCAGGGAGTTTCCCATCTGCAGCTAAATGACACTGCTCCCCTCATTTAAGGCGGAAATTTTGGAATCACTAAGTTTCCGCCCCGGGATATTTCAGTTAATGGAACGTTACATGAGGTAAGCGTGGATGAACTAATAATAATTATGATGATAATATAATAATAATATAATAATAATGATAATAATAATGATAATAATAATAATAATAATAATAATAATTTACTTATTCAGCGCTAAATCCAGTGAGTTCAAAGCGCTTCACAGTGTTAAAATATGAGCTAACAACAATTAAAACAAGGTTCGAGAAAACAAAATACAAAAAATAAAATGAAACAATTAAACTACTGGTACGTAAAAGATGAGGTTTTAAATGTTTCTTGAAAATGTTTGTAGAGAAGCTATTCCTATTGGAGCAGGAAAGTTCATTCGACAGTTTGGACCGGCAACTGAAAAGAATCCAGTCTTCTTAGAACTCGGGAACGTACGACCCCAGTAGAGGGATCAAAACACTTGTGCTCGCTACAGTTACCTCAAAATCATGCTGTATGAGTCAGCCATTTGTTGTACCGTATTACGCAATAACAGAACCAGATGGAAATACTTCACAATTATACGAGGATGCTTGAAATAAAAATGCCTCATGTTATTTAGTCTTTAGTAAGTTGCGTGCTATGAAGTACAAAACATAGCTTATGATAGCTGACTCTTAAGATTGGGGCTTGGGGCGCCTGTGTGCTGAGCTTGGGTCGCCCGTGTGCTTGCAGAGTACGACCACTAACATCTATTAAGCTGCGTTTGTTTTGGAAAATCCTAAATCAAATCACAATTCTGGGTCATTTGAATTTTTCGCTTTCAAAAGAAAATCTGGAATTTTTTTCTAAAGAAAAAAGGAAGAAAAGATAGCCAGTTTCTAAGTGGAATATAAACTGAGTGCGCGCTCACATGCAACGCTTTGTTTATTCTATTTTGCTCAGGGTAAGGATAGGAAACATCGGGCTTAATTATTTCGAGAATATCAACACGTCATCAACCCCTGGTCATTGAAAATGTCATTGAATTGTTAAGAAAAGTTCTGTTGTTATTTTTCCATTCATGATCAAAAGGATTAGAAACATAAGGATAACTTATGGGTAAAGATCAGAAACACAAGGCTCCACTATTTCGAGAATATCAAACCACATCATTAAATTGTTAGGAAAAGTTTTGTTCTTACTTCCCATTCATGATCAAAATGACGACCAAAATCAGTAATAGATGTATGCCATGTCAGAACGTATTGTTTGTTTTGAACTACTGCTTTCTTTGTACGTGTTTCTTATCCATATCAAACATGAAACCCTCCGGATATATTGTTATTGAGTTCATGTGCCAGTTGTGGATATGATCCGAAGAATCCATCCCCATCGTGGATCGCGATCCGTGATAAAAGTAAAATCTGGTTTGCTTTAAAAAATCATGATTCGTATTTTTTTTATGTTTTTTTTTTGCTTATTTTGCTTTATTTTGCGAGTTCTTTCAGTCGAATTCGGGTCTACAACGGAACACAAGACATCATGGCTATTTTTTAAGCACTCGCGACTGGGCACGCGTTTGTAGTTCATTGGTAAAGAAAAATGTTGCAAAGGCTTCGGTAAGGTCAATTAGCCACCGTAAAGAAATTTAAAAGCTGATGCTTCGAGCAAATCAAGGAACTGTGGGTTTAATGTGGCTTATATGGAGGCCATATTGGTGTTGACCAAGCCAATCCTGTGGTAGTTGAAGTCTCTTCTTATGTAAACACTTTCGTTTCTTCCAATAATTTACATAGCTGCTAGTCACGTGCGTAAAAACGCTCTGAACGGTGGACCAACGCTGTTGGTCGAAGTGGCGGGAAAAAAACAGGGAATAAATTAGTTGAATGACAAGCGTTCATTACTTCCATGGGGACTAAATGATTTGAAAGACGAACTTGACAGTGCCAATTTGAGAGTTTTAGTTCGTGGCATCATCAACTCAGTTAGTGATAAATCCAGAGTTTTGTGTTTCTGAATCGCTTTTCCACCGAAGCAGCACCACAGTGGGCTAGTTGCATAAAACGTAACGTCCGGTGTAACCTCTAACGTCAGGCGTTCACTCCAGTTGAAGTCACTATTTTAACGTCTAGATCTGACTTTAGCAGTTTTCGTTTTCGCCTGACGTTAGGTTTTATCAATAATAATAATAATAATAATAATAATAATAACAATAATAATAAGCGAATATTTTAACAGGATAACCCTTCAGTGCAAGAGCACTGTTATTAACGGGGTCCTGTAACATAAAAGCCTAAAAAAAAAAGCCAAATATTTAAAATCTAAAATCTAAAAACTAAAATCTAAAGTCTAATCTAAGGTCAAATATCTAAATTATAAAAAAATTAAATAAAGCAGATGAGGATGAAAAATTGATTCAACACATAAAGTGTTCGTTAAGCTGTTTCCTGAATAAAATTCTTGAGTTTTGTTTTCTTGTTTTGTTAAGGGGGAGACCCTTAACTACAGATCTGACGTTGTTGCTAAGGGATTTTTGCGGATAGTATTTTGTCATACTCAGTTTTGCAGCATCTTGTGCCGCTAGATTGGTGAAAATGTATAAGACCATCTGAATTTTAAAAATCAACATTGCACGTGCGTAGCTAGTGCCAGTCCCCAACCACACATAAGAAAGCAAAACCCCTAAAAACTCGGAAGAAAAGAGCTATGGTTCCGATTTTTTTCCTGAATGTGAGATAAATCAGTCTTCTTTATAATCCGACGTAAGCAATTACTGTTAACGTAAATAACAGAATAAAACTACGGCAGAAAATGCATAAATTCATGTACTTATGACGTCATATTTTCTATAATGATGCAAACGCCAAGGAAAACGCCAAGGAAAACGTCACTTTAAAAATGACTTCTAAATATTTCAAACTTCTTCGCGATAGTTTTAACTCGTTCAATCTGTCTAATGTAGCCTAAAAATCCGGGAGCTGACTCTGTAAGGACGGCGTCACAGTTCAGGTAGAAATAAGAAAATTCACTGTCGTGTGTTCATGTTCTACATAAAGCTTTGAATTTGGTCATTTCACGTTGTTGTTTTGCAGAGGATGGCAAAGAAATGTAGCAAAATCTGTATCGCACGTGCAGAGTCATTGTTTTTGCTAATTAAACCTTTTGTTTTGTGACGTTCTTGCCAGCCTCGCCGTCGTGTTTGCTTAAGTTCCCTAATGTTGGCACGGTAACGCACCGTTTTCAATAGGGAACTTAAGCAAACACGACGGCGACGGCTGACGAGAACGTCACAAAACAAAAGGTTTGATTAGCAAAACAATGACTTTGCATGTGCAATACAGATTTTGGTACATTTCTTTGCCGTCCTCTGCAAAACAACAACGTGAAATGACCAAATTCAAAGTTTTATGTAGAACGTGAACACACGACAGTGAATTTTCTTTTTTCTACCTGAACTGTAACGCCGTCCTTACAGAGTCAGCTCCCGGATTGTTCGGCTACATAAGACAGATTGAACGAGTTGAAACTATCGCGAAAAAGTTTGAAATGTTTGGAAGTCATTTTTAAAGTGACGTTTTCCTTGGCGTTGCCGTCGTGGTTGCTTAAGTTCCCTAATGACTGCAACTTTACGCCGTTTGTGTTCTCTTTTTTTCTGTTTAGGTCACGTGACCTACCAAATAAGGTTATGACTGGATAATTTTGAAAACCTTTCCTATTAAGTTAATGTGGCCAAGCAGCTTATCTGGAGAAGTTCAGGTTTCCAAGATATGATGGTTAGGAACTTTCCATGGCAACCATTTGGTAGTCAAGAGTTTCTCCCCTTAAGAAACATGTACGAATTAAAGTTCTCATTACATCCAAGCCGTTTTATGGAAACGTTTAATTTCTAGCACGATCTTAGTTTTCTGCTACAAATCAGAACTAAGGTTAATGCATTCAACTTTTCATTTTGTTATATTATACTGTTTCAAAAACATGATTGGCGTCTTGTAAGTTTTTCCACTCTATAGCAATTAAAATGTCAAGGATATGTGAGCATGTCAGTAGATTTGTCCTCCATTTAATGAATTTGACAGTGTGAGTTTGCCGTGTGCTTATTGCAGGACATCTGCAGTTCAAGATTTGGATTTGCTAGTAATCACACCACAAGCGATCTGCAAAGTTTTCAGTCTTTTTGTGCTTACAACAATCTCTATTTAATATTAAACCTAATGACGTTTATTGCTGGAAGCAAAAATTACACCGGTTAATGATATCTGTATATAATATATATTGAGAGCATTTTACACCGGACGCAAGCAGCGCATTAATTTTGATTTAAAATTCCAATGGGTGCCAACGCTCCAATCACATGAAATATAAAATGTTTACGGAAGCAGATCGTGGGATATGCTCTTGTAAAATTGTTAGATATCTTACAATTTTTGTAATGTTCAAATTATACAAGTACAAAATGCTTATCGTCTGGCCTTTCAAGTCAGTTTAAATTTATCATTTCAATTTTCTTTTTAATTCTCTTATCTTTCGTTTAGCATCGGTGTTGCAAGAATCAGAGTTACCCATTCAAACGTTTTCGTTTATGTACCATTAAAATGTAGGCGATGTCAATACAACTTATTCTTAAAAAGAAAACTTTGGCTGTGAGAAATTGGGATGGGCAAACTGAAATATATTTCGTAAAACTCTTCGGAGATACGCATATATACAGAAACCGGATTTACTCCAGACGAATCAAAATCCATAAAGAATTATTTTTCGAGGAAGCTGTCAGATTGAGAATGGCTTCGAGTCTTGAAAAACTAAAATTTAAAAGCCTTTTTTTAGATGACAAGAGTAATATAAAAATAATTTCGTTGCATATGCCCCCGGGCGACAAATGCTCTTTTTCATATGGAATTATCAACAAGAAATAAATGACAATGTCTGCCAAATACGGCTCCCTAAGGCTAAGGCTTTCGAGTTGGAATCCTACGTAAGACCACGTAAAGTTGAGAGAAAGCGGGATTAAAAATTGCTGTTCCAAATGGATTCTATTTTTATGGGACATCGACCCCCACTTCAGTTGTATTTCTGTTCGCTAAATGTGTATTTATTTTCTCTTGACGTCAATATACTCATCCCATTTATAACTGAACTTCGTTTGGATCGAAATTTCTTGGCCAACTTCAGGTTTTTTTACAGGTACATGTCAAGGCTGAATATTTCCTTACAACTCAACTGGTGTAATAAAATTGTATACATTCAAGAAGGCATTAAAACCTTAAAAGTCATGACCGGATTAGTGGTATAGATTCACAGCCTCACCAGAAACAGTGTTTCTTGTTGTTTCATGGAAATATTATCATTCTTTAGCTTTAGAATTGGAAAACTGTGGCAACCTTTTTTGTGTAAAAGCAACTAATTTGACAGTTTTTTTTTTTTTGACACGAGTGCATGAGTCAGCTCAATGACACATTGATTAAGATCTGGTTTAGTAATTTGCCAAAAACCAAATTCATGTAATATATATAATACCTTGTCTTGATGTAAGAAAAAGTAGAATTGGCTTTACATATTAGTGTAATAAAGAAAGCTGTGTGAGATTGCGTTTAGCATTCTTGTACGCATGCAACCGCGAATTTCTTTTACTCCACCCTGCCAGAGATGGACATGTCCTGTAGATTTGATTTACAAATTAATACCTTGGAAGCGAATGAGACCAGCTAGTGATCTGTGGATATATGATACTAGAATTGAAACATATACCCACGATTTCATCATTGGTGGAAATGCAGTATAAATCCCAAAAATTCGACACCTATATATTGAGGAAATCCGAGAACATAAATTTCGCATTACTCGCAGACAACCAAATGCATATATAAATTACTTTAAGAAACTATCTAGCAAGAAAAAGTGTGGAATTTAGTAAAAGACGAGGAAATCTCAAGGCTAAAAACACCTTACGAATGTTTTTAATCGTCGAACTAACAAAGATAAAAAATTTGGCTTTGTTGGCTACGAAGGCAACGCAGAAATTTTTTAAAATAAATCGTGCGAGAGAACCAACAGCTGTTTGCATAATTTTGCAAATTATTTTACTGGAGTCAGTTGACTATCAACATGGTACTTTGGGGGAGTACAGCTTAGACAGGCTTGTTATCTGAAAACAATACTTTTTGAATCATCATTTCAAACTTTCTAGAAATCACAATTAAAATGTACTCAAGATCGAGTCAACATTGAGTCCCACCTAAGGCGAAAATGGGTGGAAATTGAACTATGGAGTGAAAGCAAAAGCTTTTAGCTGCAATTATCCGCAACATGTGCGCGAATCCCCAAAATAAGAAATAAAAAATTTAAACGAGAAGTTAATGGGTGGAAAAAGTGAAAAAGTTTATTTATTAAATGCGCTAAAACCTTATGTGGCTTGAAATGCGAAATTGAAGATCAAAATACAAAATCTAGAGCATACAGAAAATAAAATTACCCGGGTGACAATAAAATTGTGATTGAGCTCCCAACAGTGTGATAAACTCCGGCTAGATATTTCTCTGAATAAGTGAACTTGTTTTGACAAAATCTTCATTTTACAGTTGCGTCCCATTTAACCACATCAATTTTTCATGTTTTGTGCTCTTATCTCTTTCATGTGACGGTGACGCTAATCTCAAACGCGGCGAACATTCATCCCATGTTTGGATTCGCTCAGTCTGGTAACTCTGTCCTTATTAGCGATTCTTAAAAACCTCAACTCCGAAATAAGATAAATAAAGCCTAAGATAATTGTTTTACAATCAATGCACTCGCCTTCTGTTCGCTGTAGCATGAAAATAATTTACTAATTTGAATATGGAAAACGGCCTAAGCGAACAACTCGGCTAGTCACGCGAACTTATCTCTTGCTATACAAATAAAAGGCGAGAAATTTCACTCGAAAGTGGCATTTTTCGCTGCCAAACGAGTGGAGAATTTAGGATGCGTGAAATATTGCGTTGTAAGAGGGTTCCTGCGGTTCTGTGGTTCATGTTTTGGGATATGTAGACGTTTATTCACTATTGGGACTTTTTTATACTGCTCAAGGGGTCAGTCAATATACACGTTCGATTAAAAAAATTACAGCAAGTGTTTTCACGCAAAATTCACAGCACCCTTAAGGTGTTCTTAATACCATTGTTTTAGAAAGGTCTTCTTTTTTAATTCATCTAAAACAACGCTTAAATCCTTTATGTTCGACCGATCATCTTGAACATTGGCGTGTATTTTGAGTCGCGCTGCTCGATCAGTTGCGATCCGCATGGATAGTTGAAAGACCATGAAAAATATTTTTATCCCACACTGTTCTCCCTCGTATTTTTCGGACTAAATGTACCCACGGAGGTTTAGCTCATCACAACTGCAATGCCTCACAATTAGGAATATATTCATTTTTGCGCAAAGATTCAATACTCTCGATTAGTGAATGACTTAGTTTTCGTAAATATTAGTCAGTTTTGGTACATAGCAGTTTTAGACTCGATCTATGCAACATTAGGTAGTTTGGCTACTGGTCAACTTACCGCCTTGTATGTCTTTTTCTGTCCAACGTGAACTCCTCTCTCATTTATATGTACGCTGCTTATGATATCGAAAAAATCGTCCGCTACAGCGAGTCTGCGATATTCGACAACCTGGGAGCGAGCTGGTTGTCCGATCTTGTCTTCGTACGGGTACAGCATTTCCATGCTCTAAATGCACAAGACATCCCACACAACACAGTCAGAAACGAAAGCAAACAAAAGCGTACTATGTCAAATATTTTGAATAAGGAACCTATGTAGGACAACCTAACTTACTCTCGTGTGAGGAACTTTCACGGGCACGTACAAAACGCCGTAGCTTTGGTTGTCATCCGCGTGCGCGATGCGGAATCCCTTCGACTTGACCCAGAAACGAAATTTGGCATCGGTTTCGATTTGGGGCTCTCCCAGCAAATATCTGCAGATTTTGTTAAACTTTTTACGCGTGATCGTCTTTGTCCGACTGTTTTCACCATAGTTTAATTCAACCCATGCTTGAAAGTTACGCCGGAACGAGGACCTTTCGAACGACATTGTTGAAAGGAATACGCCCGAAGTTGAAGACAGAGACAGAATATTGACCGATTGAATATTGCGAGGGATGGGTTCGTTTGGTGGCCCATGGAAGTAAATTGCCTGTGACCAACTCATTTCTCATTGGACAAAATTTGCTGCATTAGAAGGACTTTGCTACACATCATCCAATCCGAGCACGCGCCAGCAGATGTCCCGAAATCGAACAATATTGACAGGATTCGCGCATAATTTGGGATAATTGAGTGAAGGATGTTGTTCGGTCTTTGTTGATGGGACGAGCTAAATGACAGCTAATGAGACAGTATTGTGAATTGCACCAAGAGGCGCTGTTGGCTTTTTAAAAACTATTGAAGTACCGGCCGCCAAATTTCACGCTAAGTGTTGCTGTCGAACGATCGAATAGTCCGGCGTGAAAGAAGGCAATTAAGCTGTTAGACTCTAACAAGCGTCACGATAGGTTAGGTGTACAAAAACACGCAATCATTCAAATCACGGAATATTTTTGTTTCGGCTGAATTCACTTTTTTGAATTATGAAACTGTAAATAGAGAGTAAAGCCTTAGAAAGTGGATAGACGATCATCAGCTGAGACCACCGGATGGACTCCGGAAACTCGTATGCTAAATATCCCATTTCTTTCTCTGGAGCCATTTGCTAGGCATGGAATATGTAATTTAGGCCAGTTTATAACTCAAAACATCCCATTTTCATCATAATGCTCTGTATTTGAATTTAGCACTTCAAGTGAAATTTAAAGCACGAAATGTAAATAACAGCGTAGCATTTGTTTGCGAAAGGTATTTCGGCTCAATCAGTCGGCAAACACGAAAATGCGATGTTTGCAATAAATGTAATTCGGAAAGTATAGAGGAATCATTCGGTCATATATCTCAGATATTTAAAATTGTAAGTCTAATACGCACGACAACACTTGCGTTGAATAACAATTAATTTAAGGGCACCGTCGGGGTTTCAATTTTGCCTCCGGTGAAGTATGGGCTGCACTCTTCTCAAAGCTGTTAGGCTATCGTTAAGACGTTTTATATGTAAGAAAACAAAACTATAGTCCTCTTAAAGGATCTACAAAGGATTCACTCATACAAAAGAAATTTGCCGGATTTTGGACGGCTTGTATTGTAGTCAAAATTGAAATGTATAGAAAACAAGTCACGCGACAGGAAAAGAAACTAAAAAACAAGCTCGCATGCTTGGGACCCGACTTACCGCATTCGGTTTGTGATTTTCACATTTCATTTTAAAGAAATCTTCACTTTATTCGCTCGTTAGAGAACTCGCCACTGCATCGCTCTGAGGCGAGATTCAAAATATATTTGAAATGAATCATTAGCATATTCTCGGGTGATCTGTTTTTGGGTCCGATTAGAAGAGACGAAACGTTTGCATATTAATCAGTTTCTTGGGGCTACCCGAGACAAGCACTGCGACTACTTGCTTTAAGTAACGAGTTCAACTTCAATATTAATAAATATCCTCAATACAGTTTTTCTTACATAATTTATATCCAATCCGTTTTCTAAAGTAGACCGATCTCACAAGTAAGATTCGCCGATCTGTCTGCTTGAATTTATATTTGTGAAGAATTGGGAAAGGCCGAGAAGTAAGAAAGTGATCATAAAGCGATTTTCTCATGGTTGTTCCTTAAAGAGATCATTTCCGACCAGTCACAACAAAAGTAACATCAACCATTCGGAACCGTAAAGTGAACTGGAAAAGAAAAAGAATCTTGGTGTTGCCAAGCGCGGGAAATTAAAAAACAAATGAGGTCGCGTCAACGCTTACCCTATCTGTTTTCTTCGGTTTTCATTTTAAAACCGAGATTCTTATACGGTGCGGCACACCGTCCACGTGTTATTTATATGATTGAAAACAGCAATTTTGAAAACGCTGTCCAAAGTGCATCTACCGAGACCCGGAGGCAGATAGGCGGGGCCGAAGGAAAGGTAAAGTGGGTAAAATTGGTGCGAGCCAAAGTTTACAAGCTGTCTTATAAAATTAAACCTTCGCTTGCACCGATTTTGCCCATTTTATCCTGCTCTCGCCCCAAAATCTCTCCCTGGCCCTCCGAGCCTTGTTCAGCAAAGTGGAGACATTTATTGTTACGCTTTGCCAGCAAAAACCGGGAAAACCCATGCGCGTTTTTCACATACAGTACAGTTGTATGGTCTCCAGTCCACGGATAAAGACAAAATACGATCGAAAACGGAGGTCTTCGAAAAAGACGACGTTACAGAATTGGACAGTTTTGGGTGTCAAACGTTGAAGCGTGGACTGGCGTGGACAGAAAAAAGGAAGTAAGATTTAAGACGATTCCAATGTTTTGTTACTGACTACAGTCTTGCAGCTCTTAACGCTAAACAAAAGAGGATAATCCTCTCTTGAACTAAAATACCCAATGAAAGCCTATACATGAGGACTTAATGGTTCAGTGAAAACTCGCTTTTCAAACACGCTCAATGGGCTTCAGCAATGGGCCATTTTTGGTTTTAGAGATAAGCGAACGGCAGTAACAAAGCGAAATAGTAATGTCATTAAAAATTTTTAGAGTTAGTGTTGGGGCTGATATATTATCAGTTACATCAGCAGAGAATAAAGGAGATTTAATATACATACCTCATTTCAGCCTTGTCTTTCCTTTTTCTGACAGTATATCAATTAAATTAATTATTTATTTGTTGCAAGCATTAATTTTGGTGTGTCAATTAAAAAAACTGAAGTCCTGCAATTTTATTTCCGCGAGCTTAGCTAGAAATCCCTGGAAGTCAATCATCTTTTTAAATATGCATGTGCTTATACACGAAGGAAATATGTCAAAAACCGTAAAATGTAAAAGGAGGTCTGTAAATCACGTAAAAAAGCTAACCGAGCAAAACCTCAAGAGTGTGACGTTGTTTAGTGTGGCGGGACTCCGGAGGTGCTCTCTTTTAAAGGGGCTGTGTCACGGCAGTCCAGTCCAATTTGTTTAATTTTCCCAACAGTACTCGCCCTTACTTGTTATGGAACTTAACATTAGAGAAGAAATTACTTGTAAATGACAAAATCACAGCTTCGTGACAAACAAATACTTATCCCGAGCGTTATATTTAAATTTACGAACAACAGAGATGAACTTTGAAAACTGTTCAGGCTAACAGTTATTCAAAAACCCCAATTGCAGTCCGTGATAATCTTCTTTAATTTGACCCATCTGTGGCTTCTTTTGTATTTGCTGTGTTAATTAAACCTTTCGTCAATGTTTTAGGCGATTATCTTTGTGTTTCGGTCAATTTGGTGGCCAGGTCCGATCCTAGAGGCTGCATGAATTTGGCTAAATTTCGTGACACAGCTCCTTTAAGAAAGGTGGTTCCTAATACAAAGGTATTTTTTTGCAAGTTATGTCCATACAGGAAATTAAAGCAGATCTTAAAAGAGGGCAGTCGGAATCCAAAAAGAAAAATGTGGGTAATCACACATTTGTTCAGAGATAATTAAGCAACCATAATTCTGTATGGAATTTTCTTTCCAGATTAAAGCCCGATTGTCTCTGAAGAAATGCGTGGTTGCCCCCAATTTTCTTTTTTGGATTCCAACAGTTCTTGCATAGATATGCTTTTCAGTGGGCACCGTCCGATTTTCTCTGACCATCAAGAGATGCGCAGAACGTATGTGCAGTAACAAAAGGAAGCAAGGTCGTTAAAGGCGGGCGCGAGATTTATTTAACAAATAGAGTCCATTTGGCCGTGCTTGGTATAATAATGCACCGGTGATGTCAAAGCGTGGTAAGAACAAAGAACTATGATAGTTCAGTATGCTAGCCGCACACGAGTACTCTGTTCTTAACACATTTTGACGTCCTCTGTTCGTTACCAGAGTACATACGCACAGGCAAATGAAGTCTGTTTGTTTTATAAATTGTCTTGACATCGGTTATCCCGCACAAAATTAGAAATGTTTTTGAAAACTCTTCGTAGTGACAGTTATGGGCCCCTTGGTAGTGATGATTTGCGCGCGGATAACTTCGCGGCTCATTACGTAGTTCAAACGTCTGTACTTTTTCAATCAGAATCCATCCTTGATCAATCAAGATGCGCGTTTTACTGTGTCCATTGTATAAATGTTATTAAAATACACAACCTATAGATTATAGTCGAAAGCCGAGGAAACGGGAACTGAAACAACTTCACAAACCCGCAGTGTAGTCTGGTCCGGTCAGTACTACCCCTTCAACTGTGATACTAATAATATAACTTTGTACATATTTCATATACTGTACTCCGTTTTGTTTCCAACCTTCCGGTCACTGCCGTAAGGATTAGCTGTTTAATAGTTTATATTCTGGTTTATACTTGTAGGGTTTTTTGCTGTTGTTGTTGTTTGTTTGTTTGTTTGTTTGTTTTTACAATAAATTACGTTTCATAATGATCATATCTACGGGCTTTTTACATTTTCAGTAAGCTAACGATGTCGGGAAATGGATAATTCTTGATCACTTCCAAAAAGATGAAATATTACATGTATCGTCATTTCTGCGGGAAATGAGGAATGATTTGGCGGGAAATTCAAGATTTTTCTAGGGAGTCACGTGGCAAAGGCTTCCCATGAATCTTCGGACATCTATTGTACAAAATCCAAAATGGCGTCCAATGGAAAATGGGAAGTAGTTGGTAAAGGCGGAAAGAAAAGGGCTCCAAATGAAGGCAAAAAGAACAAAGTCAAGTCTTCTGATATGCCTAAAGCAGATATTATCAGTAAGTCAATGAACTGCGTTTTATTTCAGGTTTTTTGCATGAAAGGAAAACGTCCCTATGTGTGTCTAGTTGTGTGTCGTGACGCCACGTATACAAGTTTGTATGGTTATATTCTGAAAGGAAAAAAAATCTTGGGAAAATAACCAAATACGGGTATGGGACTAGGTACGCATTTTTTTACCAAGATTTTGTCGTTAGCGTGAGTGTAAATCATCTGTTTGACCTTGAAGAAATTTACTACAATGTTTAAGCTTAACTAATTAATCTCAGTTTCGTGACTTTAAGTTATATCCAATTTATTACTATTTTCATTGTGTCCACCATCAATAAGATGCTTTTCAAAGAGAGCTGAAAGTTAATTTTTCTTTTATTGATCGTTTATAGCTCCAGGAAACCTAATTATAGAGTTGTCCTTACTAAGCCTTGTTGGTTACTATAACAACACTATATTACTTATGATCAAGATATAGCCATTGTTGGAACGATATTCATGGTACTGAAAAGAAAGAATATAAAAGTCTCTTTTGTGCTATTTCTAGAGCCAGTATAATCTGCTATTTTTTTTGTCCTCTCTAGGACTTTCTCCAGGATATTTAAAAAAAACTGCCCTGAAAGACATCCCTAAACCAGCTGAATTACTTCTAAACCATCAGATTTGTTGCCATATCTTAAAACTAACCAAAACCCTGGCATGCATTTTTCAAAACTCCCGAAACTTTTAGGGTCGTTTTCGGGCAAGATAATTCACACTGCATCTTGTAAACAAAAGAGTTTCTAAGCTTGAAACTTTGCTTTAAGTTACACATTTCTTATCTAAAAGACAAGACAAAATAACAGCTTTGTAGAATGAGTGGTTCAAATTTTATGAATGGCTTTTCGGTACCAAAAACTTTTCGGGGAGTTTCGAGAAACCATCCTCTGGTGTCAGCAGTGTTTATGCTTACTTCACCAGAGCAAGAAGTGTGAAGTGAGAACAAGCAGATTGGTCTCAGCAGTTAATTGCACTTTTGTGTGTAGCTTTACACTTCTACTTACTATTGCATATAGTGAGTGTACAAGCCCTGTGCTTTTAATTCTTGTGGTTATTCTTTGTGGTCACTGAAACTGACTTGGAGAAATATCCAGCAATGTACGTGTATATTAGACAAGTGTTTGCCGATTTTCAGATCCTCTGGGTGAGTCTAAAACAATCTACCAGGCATTGAAAGCCCCCAAAGGAGCAGCTGGCGATATTGGTAATGGGCACGTAAAACACACGTCAGACATTCCAGATGAGTTGCCGGCAGTGTTAGCAGAAAGAGTTCCTGAACAGGCTCCTGAGATGAAGAAAGCTAATGCTGGACTCATTGGTGGCAAGAAAAAAACAGCAGCAGCTAAACCTCAGAAGACAGATGAAGAACTTCTCCAGGAGGCACTATCAAAGGTGCTCATGTATAACACGTATAATCTGTAGAGCATAGAACTTTTTTCGGTCTTCAATGTGCAAATATGGTTTATAACATTTCAACTCCAAATCAACTCTGATAGAATTCCTACAGGGGTTCTAAAGTTATTTCCTGACAGAATGCTACAGGATTCCAATCTAGGATCTCATAAGATCTACTTTAAAATCCTATAGGATCCAATCATAAGGATCCTGAAAAGGTTGTTATTCCTTAGAGTTTTATCCTTTTCGAATTCTAAGTAAGATCTCAGTTTCAGGATCTTCCCTGGTAGAAATCCTATACAGGATCCTACAGGATTTTCTAGGATCCTATAGGATCCTACAGGATCCTACAGGATCCTGTAAGTTCACACAGGATCCTACCCAGGATCCTAAATGGCACCATGTTGTTTAGGATCCTACTCAGGATCCTGTAAAGTCTTTCAGGATCCTGCTTAAGATTGTCCAGGATCCTGTTTAGGATCCTGTAGGATCTTGTTTAGGATCCTGTAGGATCCTATAGGATCCTATAGGATCCTGCTTAGGATCCTGTAGGATCCTACAGGATCCTGTAGGATCCTATAGGATCTTAAACAGGATCAGGATCCTATAGGATCCTACAGGATCCTACAGGATCTTATATAGGATCTTATCAGGATCCTGGTTAAGATCCTACAGGATCCTGTTAGGATCCTATTAGGATCTTATTAGGATCCTGGGCAGAATTTTTACCAGGGATATGAAAGGCTAAAAAAAATCGTCTGGCAAGTTTAATTTTGTTTGCGTTACATGATGGAGTTTTAATTACTTCCGTTTTAGATGTCTGCGTTGTTCTGGGACTAGTGTTTGAAAGTGAGGAGACTGGGTTCCATCGTCCTTCTTTCGAATGATTCGATACGAGTACGGATGTTCGATTGGAGCTCCTGCAAAAAGCGAAATAGAATTGCGATGCAAGAGCCAAATTTCTAGCAGGAAAGTTTGTTTCCACGGTTTGCAAAGTGCCTGGGAAATCATGAAGCCCAGGAAGGCTCAATTGGACGCTTTAAGTCTCAAAGAACCGAGCTTAGGGCATAACAGAAAGCCCAGCTTTGTACATCGTGAAGAGTCTCCAGCAGGGAACAAGGTACAATTCTGAGAGTTTCGGCATTAAAAGCAACGGCAGACAAAGTTTTTGGCGGAGATTTTTGCCTTGTTGGAGACTTATATTTTGTATTGCTTTGGCTAGGCCGTATATCTTTCCCGCACAAAGTGGTTACAAATTTCCCAGAATGCATTGCAAGGACAAGAAAGTTTAATCTTTGACAACCTGCGAACTGGATACATCTCTTCACGAGAAACAAGCTATTGCAGACTGATAAAAGCAGGATAACATTGTAGAAAACAAGAATTGCAAGCTGCTCATCGAGAAAAATGAACTATTCTGATATCTGTGTTGTTTCCACAACAGTTTACACAGGGACTGCCAGAATTGTAGCACGTATTGACATTGTCATGTTATAAACATTGTTCTGTGAGAAATATTCTAGCGGACGGTCAGGAAATCAATTCACATAAGTATCTACTACAGAGTTGGGAATGCAACTAGGAAGATGGACAAACTGTATTCGGCAGAATCGTGAGTAGAACCTTCACATATTTCTTTCATGCTTTGCTGTGGTTTGAGAATTTTGACTCGTTTCATCACGTGTGAACCAAACAAAGGCCGTACTGTGCTCATCTCACTTTGCTTATTCACGATTAGTCTTGAAACATATTCGTGATTATTTTAGCTGTTTGTATTTGAAAAGTGATCGAACAATGTTTTGTTTCATGGGGCTTCGTTATATCCCAACACTTATTTGTTGATTCCTTGTCTTCTGAGATATCTCTACTCTGTTTACATTCTGTCATGTCAGTGCGGTGTAGCGCGAAAAGATTTTACCTTATTTTCCTTGCTTTCACACATTTTAATTCCTGCTATACATGCGATTGTGTAAGAAATTCATGCATCAGACTTTCAAAAGGGAGAGAGAGAGAGAGAAAGAGAGAGAGAAAAGAGCTAAAACACGGGACGTGTTTACGTGTGGTTCCTCTTTCTGCAAAATGCCTCTGTTGACGTTTATATTTCAGCGAGCAACATTAAATGCGAATCAACTTGTTTTTAAGATCTACATTCTTTCCTATCATGGATTACTTTCTTTTTTTCTAATTTATAGGTATTGCTATCAAGAGGCCTACCTGAAACACTTTTTGTTGTTAACTGTTACAATTAACTACCGGTATTTCCTAAATGAAGCAAGCATTGTAAGGCTTTTCGCTAATATAAGCAATCATTACCATGAAATTTCTTCATGTTTACTCCTTGTTTGTACTCTCGCTGTCACAAATTATTTTATTATAGTTCTCCAAGAAACTTTGAACCCTAAGTCATCTGTACCTTTAAGCAAACCTTAAGGTGATTCCATTCAATTGCATTGCGCATCCTTTCTGCGCATCATTTTTTGCGTGATTAGCGCACGCACGAGCGCGCGCGCGTTCGGAACTTGATAGGATTCCTATGGAGGCTGAGCTGTTCAGAGAAATAAATGGTCGTTTTCTCCCAAACGAACTCGGTGACCCCACTTTTTTATTCCATTTATTTAAGGAAAATACGACTTTACATGATATATTCAAATTTGAAGAATTTTTCATTATTCAATTTTGAAATATTCCGGTTGATTCACTGTTACAGTCAGATTTTAGGCGTTTCACTGCAACCGTGCAGACGCTCGATTTGCCTATTATTTCAAAGTAGTTTAGTTGTTACGGCAATTTTGAGACGTTTTACTATAACGTTGTTCTTCTATCATAAGAATAATGCTTATATTTCATTGCTAGTAATAACTTTGTTGAAGTAATGGGTGTCTCTAGTACAAGGATAGGTTTTTTAATATTGCTGTCTAAAGATAGCAAAGTACCCATATACTACAGCCCCGTAGCGTGAAATCGGACACGGTGACCCCCGCTTTTTATTTTATTTTTTTAATGTACTAGGTGTAATTAGTAACTGTGCAAAGTTTCAGCAAATTCTCATTACAACTTCTTTTTCGATGGAATCACCTTAATAATCCTAGGCACACATTAACCATAAGTAAAATTTAACCCTAAGCATACCGTAACCCTAGGAGAAATTTAACCCTAAGCACACCGTAACGCTAGGTCAAATTTAACCCTAAGCACACCGTAACCCTAGGAAAAATTTAACCCTAAGCACACCGTAACCCTAGGTCAAATTTAACCCTAAGCACACCATAACCCTAGGTCAAATTTAACCCTAAACACACCATACCCCGAGGAAAAATTTAACCCTAAGCACACCGTAACCCTAGGTCAAATTTAACCCTAGACACACCATACCCCTAGGAAAAATTTAACCCTAAGCACACCGTAACCCTAGAAAAAATTCAACCCAAAGCACACCGTAACCCTAGGAAAAATTGAACCCTAAGTGCACCATAACCCTAGGTCAAATTTAACCCTAAGCACACCATAACCCTAGGACAAATTTAACCCTAAACGCACCGTAAACCCTAGGTCAAATTTAACCTTAAGCGCACCATAACCCTAGGAAAAATTTAACCCTAAGCGCACCGTAACCCCTAGCTCAAATTTAACCTTAAGCGCACCATAACCCTAGGAAAAATTAACCCTAAGTGCACCGTAACCCCTAGCTCAAATTTAACCCTTAACACACCGTAACCCTAGCTCGAATTTAACCCTTCACACACCATAACCCTAGCTCAAATTTGACCCTTAGTGCACCTAAGCCCTAGCTCAAATTTAGCCCTAATTAAGCTTGCCATGAAAGGCTAAAAAAAATCGTCTGGCAAGTTTAATTTTGTTTGCGTTACATGATGGAGTTTTTATTACTTCCTGTTAGGATCCTATTAGGATCTTATTAGGATCCTGGGCAGAATTTTTACCAGGGACACTCCGTCAGTTGTGCATTACTCGGTCAGTTGTATAGTACTCGGTCAGTTGTGTATTTTTGGTCAGTTTTGTATTACTCGGTCAATTCTGCATTACTCGGTCAGTTATTTTTGGTCAGTTGTGGATTACTCGGTCAGTTGTGCATTACTCGGTCAGTTGTGTATTACTCGGTCAGTTGTGTATTACTCGGTCAGTAGTGTATTACACCGTCAGTTGTGTAACCCCTGGTAGAAATCCTATACAGGATCCTACAGGATTTTCTAGGATCCTATAGGATCCTACAGGATCCTACAGGATCCTGTAAGTTCACACAGGATCCTACCCAGGATCCTAAATGGCACCATGTTGTTTAGGATCCTACTCAGGATCCTGTAAAGTCTTTCAGGATCCTGTAAAGTCTTTCAGGATCCTGCTTAAGATTGTCCAGGATCCTGTTTAGGATCCTGTAGGATCTTGTTTAGGATCCTGTAGGATCCTACAGGATCCTACAGGATCTTATATAGGATCTTATCAGGATCCTGGTTAAGATCCTACAGGATCCTGTTAGGATCCTATTAGGATCTTATTAGGATCCTGGGCAGAATTTTTACCAGGGTTACACTTCCCTACACTGTAAATAATGATCTTAGGATTATTTGGAGGATTCTGACAGGGAAGTTGAAATGTCATTATTCTTCTCTGTTTTGTGATTGGTAATAATTGTCAAGGACAGAGCAAGCTCGTTTGTAGCAATCAAACTGTACATGTGTTGTTAAGATTTTTGTTTTGTTTTCTTTATCTTAGGTGGATCTTGATGAGTTGACAGCAATGCTAACAAACCTTGAATCTTCCTTTCCTAATAATCCATCTGTAAGTACATCAGAATAATCAGGCTGATAATTAATTGAACTTAGAACTACAGTAGAACCCCTGTAACTCGAACTCAGATAACTCAAACTCCCCTGCTAACTTGAACTAAGTCCCATTTCCCTTGGATTTTACCCCACTTTTTCAGTCATTTTTACTGGGTTAACTCGAACTTGGATAACTCGAATTCCCCACTAACTCAAACTAAATTTCATTTCCCTTGATAAAAATTTACCCCGATAACTCCAATTCTGATTCTTGCAACTCACCATGGATGCCCATTGAAATATCCCATTAGCTCTTCTTGTCGTGTAATCGGATTTAAACACTAAAACTAACACTACAGCAATTTGATTTTAATTAGTGCAACAAACAGATCACGTAGTTGACAGTCATTTCCCAATCTTAATCTTGGGTGATCTTGGGTGTAACTGAGTTACATTCACAGTACTGTATTATCATAAGAATGCATAATTGTGTTACAGTTTCTGACGAGATAAGTTTAGTGCTGAAAAATCAGTAAACTATCAATTATTAACATGGCAAATTGGATTATTCAATCGACCCCGATAACTCGAACCCTAGCTAACTCGAACTGTTTTTTGTTTCCCTTCAGAGTTCGAGTTACCAGGTTTCTACTGTATTGTACTGCTCAATAGCTTGTTCCAGGCATTCAGATAGTGGAGCACAAGCGAAAAATAAAGCAAGTGAAAGAGCGGGGAAAATGAGGGGAGACTGGGGAAGAGGACGAAGGAACGCCTGTGAAATTAATTTTAAAAAGCTCATGACGGTATACCAGAATCTGGTATACCCTCTGATTGGCCAAATTTGACACCTCCTGTCAACACCAGAGGGTTGTTGACGCAGACAAGAAATGCGATATGGCGTCCCCGTGTGAAGGTCATTCTCCGTCGAGTCACGCACGATTGAATAACTGCACGGCAAGCGCTTGACGATTTCCCAAATGTGGATACTTTACAAATGGAATAAAAAGATTGTCTTCAAATGTGTTTCTGGGAAGAGGTCTCATGGCCATTCTTCCAACAGGATTTGGAAATAGCTTGATCTTTCAACTTTTTCCAAGGTTAATCAACGCATTGCAAAGAAACGCTGTTTCTAAGATAATTGTGGTTACTCCGCTTTTCGCAATCATGAAAGACCAAGTAGAACAGCTTCAAAGAATCGGAATTAGAGTGCTGGCTATTGGAGTAGACGAAGAAGGAGCAGGAAAAATGGATCGGCTAGATTGTTTATGAAAGTCCTGAAAGCCTGCTGTCTAAAGAATGGAGAAAAGAACAACAACAAACATATCATAGCCATCGCAATCGATGAAGACGACAAAATTCATTCCATCACAGAGTGAAAAGCTTTCTATTCATCAATTTGATAAACCGATGTGTATACAAAGTCATCTGTGATTCTCGTTACCTTTATTGGTCCAGTAGTGGAGATGACGTTTGCGTTTCCGTATCACAGAAAATTTTGCAATGTTCATTCGGCACGTCAGATTTCTTAAAGCATCATCTACTTTTCCCAACGCTTCAAACTCGGGTGAAACCTATTTCGGTGAGCATAATTACATAACTTTCTTGTTTACTTTGACCTGACCCTGGGTTCATGTTTCTCTGCCACTGTCGGCGGTCTAAAGTGGGTGGCATAGGCTTTTTAAAATTAATTTCACAGCATTCCCTCGTCCTCTTCCTCAGTTTCCCCTCGTTTTTTCCCGCTCTTTCGCTCGCTTTATTCTTCACTTGCGCTCTACTATCTGAACGCCTGGAACAGGCTAACTGCTCAAAAGCAAAATATGCAGTATTCACTATTCAGTATTCAGTGTGCAGGAATATGGCAAAATCTTTTGCTTGCCACAATATTCATTCATTTCCACCAATCCTTGTGTCCTTATTCATGGTTGATGGCAAAAGCTGCATTTCTAAATTTTCTTATGCAGAATTTTGGAAACATGTAACTGACTTCAAGGTAGTTGTCTGGTTGGATCCTGGTAGACAGGGGTCCAGTTGCTCAATTTAGCATATCCAGAGTTGGTTTTAACGTTGAATTGATTTCTGCAACTTTTACTTACAAAATAATGTAGATGCCTCCAAATTACTTTTGATCCTACATTTTGTGGTTGAGCGTACGCAGCATGGCAGCTTTTTTATTATTTTTTTTTTTTTTATGCCCATCTCTATTTTTTTACACTTTTCTCCATGATGTAATCACAGGCATGCAGAAGTGATGAAGTTTTCTGGAAAAGCGTGCTCACATGCACATTTGTCATGTGTGACAAACTAGTCACGCACGAAAAAAAGAGAAATGAACTAGTCACATAAAATGTGACTTGTCAAGATTGGCCATTTAAGCTTTTTCTTTCTGATACCACTTTTAACATAACATACCTTATTAATTTCTGTAACAAGTCACACCTCTTACTAGATTTCAAACAACTTTGTTAGTTCCAAAATATATGTATGCACTACAGTAGAATCCTGATAACTCTAACCATTAGGTAGAACACTTGTAAAACATTTAGAAATATCACGTTATTGAAAGTTTAAAATGAATGAAAGTAAAAATAAGGGCAAATGCTTTTGATTTGAGTTAGAAGAGAATTTCAAGATGCTGGGGTTTGAGTTTTTGAGATTCTACTTTATTACGTTCGAGTAAGCACGAGCACATGTCAACCAACACATCCCGTCACGCTTGTAACATGTTGAAATGTTTTGGCATTCATGAACTGTGAAAACCAATACTTTCTGAATTTTGTCAATAGTACTGACAGCATTAATTTTTGTGTCTATAATATTATCAGAACTTATTTAAAGCCACAAACGTTTATGCTCATCCCAAGTCCGCGTGACTGATTTTTTTGTTTGACTGCTTGTTTTTTTAATGTTTACTGAGGTTCTAGTTTCTGTTCAAACTGGTCGGGTTGGATGGGAGTATTTTTAGCTCTTGGTCTTTTTAAATAGTACCTAGACCTCATGCAGTAAGTTTAGGTGCTACATCAGGAGAAAATCATTTAAAATTATGTCATGTGGGGCTGTATGTGTTTCTGGCAGGGATGTAAGGCTTCTTCTGGCTCCACTGGTTCTAATGCTTATGGCCCTCATGGAGGGATCTTAAATGTTTTGCGGCAGTGATAAGGGAGACTAGAACCTTTATGGTAAACATTTAGTTATGGATTGGACGTAGTCATCTCTCAAGAAGTGGGTCTTGGACAACTAAAAAACTGACACTAGTACCCAATTTTTTGTATGGCACACCTAACGCTTAAGAACCTGGGCTCTCTCACTGCTAAGTTTTAGCTCCTTGGAATTTTTCTCGGTCAGTATTTAAACACTAGAGTTCTTCTGTCGAAGGCACTATGGTGTGATAGGTTGCCCTAGGAAATTTGATGTTCACAACAAATATTAGCCCAAGAATGTAGTTCGAGGGCTTACATGAAGTTTGAACATCAAAGTTCCGAAGGAACCTTTCACACATGGGACCTGAGACAGAAGGACTCAATTGTTTTTATTGTACAATGCTAAATTTTGAGCGAAAATTGCCAAAAGCAGGCACTATGAGCCCGCTGAGGAAAGACACTAACGCATCACGTGATCAATTTCGACCAATGGGAGCACACCAAAATTTAGCGTTGTGCTATAAACTGGTAAATTTGAAGCTTGCCTACCGACCTTTTGTCTATTTTCTTGCTTTGTTGACATGTTCACTGTAGATTTGGTTAACTGATATTGGTGCACACCTCCAACTCAAACTCAAGGGTGTTCCACAGAAGGACCCAGTGTTTGAGGGAAAACCAGCAGGTACAGTGCTTTGGTTTTGTTCTCTACCTTAATTATTGGTGTGTGCAATGAATTTTACTTGCTTATTTGGAAAGATATGGTTTATATGTCCTCTTGGTAACCAGCCTACATAGCAAGCATTTCTGTAGGGCTTTCCACAGGTTTGGAGCATTTTTCACTTTTTTGTGGTACTAATTTAATTGGGAAATTACGACAAATCCTGAAGTGATCAACTGGAGTTTGTGGAGCATGTTTTGATTTTGATAGAAGTAAATTTGTATCATCCATTGATCTGTTTTATTTGGAAAAATACATTATTCACAAGCTGTCACGCTATGAATTCATCCGACTGTGAAAGTGTCAAAGGGGCGTTTTTCAAAATTAGTGGGTTTGCGGGCAAGCATTTCCTTTTCTCACCTTCCCTCCCCTTCCCCTGTCGTTCCATTTGTTGCACTCACCCCAATTTTTGTGCTGCCAAAAAGCAAAAAATGCCAATGCCTCGAATGGTTTGAAGAACCTACGGAAACGCTTGCTATGCAGGTTACTTGGTGCCTCATTTAAGCTGCTTGCATAAAGCACATTAACAAGTTATGTCTTAGTAGGCAGCCCAAGCTTTGTGTGTGTGACAATTTTATTTATAAGATTTGAAAGTGATAGAAGCAGTAGAAATATCTACTGAGTTCAGAATAAAATGCATTAATTTTTTATCTTCACTTCATTGCAACTTCATTTGTCCTGCTCACTTAAGTTGTCACCTTAAAAGTCAGCTTCTCCACTTTTTTTATATGGAAACTGTATGGTGGAGTGGTTGTTTACAACGACTGTAATATCACTTTTGGCTTTTTTTTATTTGGCACTTTTTCACAAATATCAAGCAATCCTGGGTGTGATCTTTACTAAAACTACCAGAAACCTTTGCATGTGAGACATCATAATGACAATGGTCTATTTATCCTACAGACTATCCCATGTGCCTGTTACCTTCCCATTTGAAGACTTTTTTCCTCAACTTGTTAAAAAAGTGCCCAGAGCCAACGTTGAAACTGATCTATCAGCGCTCAATAGAAAACATGGTTCAGGAGCTAAGCAAAGGTAGGGTAACATGATTAGTACTTTATACAGTAATAAACAATTATTATTTTAAAAAAAATAAATATATACTAATTATGAGTGTTTGTCCTGAACATCAGATGGTACAGCCTTCTCAGAAGATAATTTGCCACCCACTTCATACTGTTGTTTTGTCTCCTCTTAACAGGCAAGATGCCTGGCCTTTGTTAGTCCTACCGCTTCAGTTATCCTTTCTACTACTTGAACTTTACAGTCAAAATACTCAGCGTGTTCCGCTCATTATTTAGTAATGATTTTCATTAATCAGGATCAGATTGCATCATAATTGAAGATTGAAATCTTCCAACGGTAGACTCATTCGAAGTAACAAATGTTGATTGGATTGTTACTTACATAAGCCAAATGTTCACGCTCAAAATACATAACCATTGGCAGCCAGTGGTTTCCGTTGGTTTCGACATTACAGGGAATTTTTCTCAATTTTCAGGAACATTTCTTGTGCATTTACAGCACACTTGTTTTTAAGAAGGTTATCCTTCACATTTTTGTAGCAGCAGGCTGCTTCATCACATGTAAAATTTCTTGCAATTAATATTTTGTTGAGCGAACACAAATCAGGTCAGATACATCAAGCCCCCAACAGTGTGCTACTTCCATGTGAACATTTGCCTGATGTCAATAATAAACCAGTCAGCATTCCTTATTTGGAACAAGGCTTAACCGTTGGAACTTTACAGTCTTCAATTTGAAAGTGGAATTTTGATTTCAATAATGCAATCCTTTCCCAATTAATGGAAGTTATCCCCAAATAATAAGCGGAACACGCTGAGTATTTTTACTTTAAAACATTTTGAAAGGGTAATATTATCAACTGTGAAAATAAACTGTAATACACAAACTCTAAAAGAATGTCCCAGTTAATAAGTTGATTTTCACATTATACTACATGTATTTTTAACCATTTGCAGGTTCGTCTGCTTATGGAGACCAGATAATAATACAGTTTATTGTACAGCGCCATCCACAGATCACTTTGGAAAACTTAAAGGAGGTAATAAACATTTCATTTCAGCCCAAACATGTCAGTGGTTGTTGATTTTATTATATGATTTAATCATTTGCTTAGTAACGTATGACTAATAATGATAAATCTCTGCATTGGTTAAGCTTACTTTCTAACTGGTCTTTCCCCCCTCAGGTGCAAGAGATGCTGGTTGCACGTAAAACTCGCACACGGGAAGCACTGACCTTGATGTGGTGCGCAGGACAACTGCCAGACAAAAATCTAGCCCAGGGATTAAGAGGTTTGCATTCGGAGTTGATTCTCCTTAAGGGACCACCTTTTGTAAGCGACCTCATCTCTTAAGCAGCCCCTACAGGTACATTCATGTTTATCATTCAAATCTCTATACTTGAGAGTTCTCATACTGAAAGTCAGTGACCACCTCCCGTTGGCGACCACTTTTGTGTGGTAAGTTTTGAGAGCTTCAGATGTATGTGTTATTGGTCTTTGTAGTGATCTGTTGATGAGTGGATCTGATTTGAAAGGTTTAAGGCTAATTACCCCACACCTCTTAATTACTGATGTGTACTGAAGCCTAATAAATTATTTTTGATCACTATATGATTATATGAAAGAATTCATGTACTATGATGACCATCATAGTGAAGTACAATAGTATGTATCTTCACTGAGATGGTCATCATCATTTCATGAATTGTTTGAGAAGCCATATCAAAAACTCGAAAGGGTGTTTCGTCAGGTATCCAAACACCTCATAGTCGTTTAAAAAACTTGACTGCACCCAGTTTTTTTCAACCCACTTCTCGGTGTTTGGGTATCCTGATGAAATGCTCTTTCTGGTGTTTGATATATTACTTGACATTGTTTATTTCACATCTACATTAACGCTGTGTTGGATTGCTTCATTTTCTGAAAGACAAACTGTGAGATATTTTGTAATCACGTTTTTACTTAATTGTTGTTTTGAATTTCAGTTTGGATGGAACTTATGATGCCTCAGTTAAGTGTCAAACAGCTGACAAAGTATTCAATTTCTTACTTGGAAAATCTTCTCAGGTAGATCATATCATTGTGACAATGTTATTTTTTAGAGTTAGGATCTAATCACTACTTACCATCCAAAAGGAATTGATACTATTCCCCACTGTCCTTTTTTACAGCACTTGCAAGCCATCAAGTGTACAAGAGGCACTTATTGAACCCAAGGAATTCTTTGCTGTAATGGAGCTGGCATTTTCTCCATCATCACCCCTTGCCAGTAATCCAAGGTAATGATTATAAGTGCATTGCTTTGGTTTAGTTCAGACAGGGCCTTCATTTTGCCACTCTCAAGAGTCAAACATTGGTTCAAACAGTAGGATTCTTTCTTACATTTACCTCATGTGGTGTTTTTATACAACAGCCTTGTAAATGTTCAAATCCTGTGTAAATAGTCAGATGGAAACCTTGTTCTTCAATAATTATTGCAGTGTTGTGTGCCATGCCTTTAAACTGATGGGAAAACTTGTGCATATCTACATACTGTACATTGAAAAAAATTTCATTGACATTATTTTCTTATTCTATTTTGCAGTTTGCAGCGAAAGATATTGCCACTTTATCCACAAATCAAGGTAAATCTATAGATGGATCAAGTTGCAACAACTGCAGTATTGTGGCATATTATGTCTAACAGTAATTATAGTACAACGCTAAATTTTGGCGTGCTCCCATTGGGCAAAATCGATCACGTGACATGATAGTGTCTCTCCTCAGATGGCTCCTATCAGCGCGTAGTGCCTGTTTTTGGCACATTTTGTTCAAAATTTTGCATTGTGCAAAAAGAAATAATAAAGTCTTTCTGTCTCAGGCCCTATGTGTGAAAGGTTCTCTCGGAAATTTGATGTTCAAACTTCATGGAACCCCTTGAACGTGTTGTGAACATTAAATTTCCTCGGGCAACCTCTCACATGATAGGGCCTTCGACAGAAGATCTCTACTGATTAAATAATGAGTAAAGTCATTTTTGTTGATTTCAGAGGTTATCACTTGGTGCTGAGTCCAGGTCTCTTAGCAGAATGTATTTTCCAACTCTTCTTGGTTGTCTCAGTGATGAGCTTTCCCTGGAATACAAAACTGAGGTAAACACACATCTTTGTGGAACCAAAAGTTATAGTTCAAAAGTTTTCAAGAAAAACTAAGTTGTACCACAGAAACATATTGCTCAATAGTTTTTTTTGTTACAGTGTAATAAACAGGATCATAGAATACTACTGCTCAGTTGTTTTTATGTGAGTGGTAACACTGGGATTTTACCCAAGGATGCAAACGTTAGGAACGCTTTTATAATAAACAGCACCACAGGAAAGTAGTGCTCAGCAAATGGCATTTAAGTAGATTAGGATCACCTTTTACAGGATGATAAACAGAACCACAGGAAAGTACTGCTCAGTAGCTTTCAAAAGTCAGAGTTGCATTGTACAGCAAAATAAACAACAAAATTGTAGAGTACTGGTTACACTAGCATTTCATCCACAGGCTTAGAATTTAGAACCACCTTGTATAGCATAATAAACAGTACCACAGGAAAGTACTGCTCAGTAGCTTTCATTTCAATGGTCACACTTCAGGATTTCATCCACAGGCTTAAAATTTAGAACCACCTTGTACAGCATAATAAACAGCACCAAGGGAATGTACTGCTTCAAAGCTTTTCTTTGAATGGACACACTTAATGTTATAGAACCACAGGTTATGCGACTAAATGACTTTTTTGACTGGCATAGAGGAGGGACAGTATTTAATTTTAGAGTCCAAATGAATTGTTGATACATGTACTAGGTGTTTGCGGCATTATGTTGTAGGTTTTAAGCTGCTTGGTAATGTGTTTGCAAAAGGATGCTGAATGCTTTACAAAATGGGAGAACAGCTATACAGCAACCTTACCACAGTCAGGGTAAGTCTAACACTTATCTCCTTAAAGTATAACTACAAAATTTGGCGTACAGGCCATGAGTATGAATAAAGTGATCAGTGAACATCGGAAACTGAGCGTAGCT
Organism: Siderastrea radians; assembly: GCA_964017195.1. Lineage (NCBI taxonomy): Eukaryota > Metazoa > Cnidaria > Anthozoa > Scleractinia > Rhizangiidae > Siderastrea > Siderastrea radians. Next base: position 37,106,282 of record OZ024897.1, on the reverse strand, counting down.
TATCTAAAACTTCGAATTCAACATTCGCCTATTTTTGTTATTTACTACTCTTGATCAATATTAAAAGTCTAAATTACAGTGTTCATTGTATCGGCTAATTCTTTGCGTGCCTGTTTTCTTTCAGGTTGCTTTTAAACCATTTTGTTAATACATGGGACTCGCTGAGTACGGTAAGTAGACTAACAACTTGAAAAGGCTATGTTAACTGTTTGGTAACAATTTAAAAAAGTTAACAGAGATGTTTGCATTGAAGAGACCGAAAAGAACTCAAAAAGGAACTATCTGAGCTATTTCTTGTAACACGTTTACATCAAAGGATAACCTATAAGTAACTACACTCTTTTTTTTTTCGTAAGAACGTCTAATTTTGCGGCTGAGGCTGAACCGAAACTGAATGTTCTTATTTTTTTCACGTTTTGAGCCTAAAATGTTCTTAGCATGTTCTTAAGTTACGTGGTATAGAAGTTCAGAAAACTGATATAAACGTGACCAGGAAACCTTAAAACGCCCATTGTGAGCTGTATCGTGTCAAATTTCGTTGACATACATGCTGTTGTTGTTTTTTCTTCTTAGCAAAATTCACTTTATTACTCTTTCACAGTTGAGAAAGAAAGAAAATATAGCCTGAGCTCTACATTAAACAAACAAAACAAAACAAAGAAAATGTGATTCGATAGAAATTCATGTTGTTACTCTGTGTTTTTAGCTCGATGCAAAAACAGATGCAGAGCTGAACAAAATTACTGCTTTGTCTCTTAGTCTCAGCTTGGGTACGTTCTTAGTATGTTCTTAAAATCTGGGTCAATTTCAGCCTCAACGTTCTTATAAAAACGGTTCTTATAAAAGAAAAAGAGTGTATACTAGTGCAATTAAACTATCAGCAAATGTCTTCGAATGATCAAGATGGAATGGATCGCAATTTTAACAAGTTGGCCAACTGGTTGTTAATCATGGTTTGCCTTTCTTCAAGAATTGTCTTGATATCGTCTTCTTAACCCTTTCACTCCCAGAGTCAGTTATGGAGTAACCTCGGAGTCTATGGATGAAATCCTATGGTGTGACCATTCAAATGAAACCTTGTCAGCAGTGCTTTCACATAGTACTAATTATAGTTATGCTTTTTACAAAATAAAATTTGAGATTTGTCTTGAATTTTGATTTCAGGCACTATTGGGGGTGAAAGGGTTAATGTAATTGAAACATCTAATGTGTGTGTTTTAAACTATGCACTCGAGTATGTTGCTACCATCATTTTGAATGAAGTAACTGAGTGTAAATGGATGTAAAAGTAAAGGATTTCGTATGAGCTGGGGACATAATTTCTGTTTTCCGCAAAAAACGAGGGAGGCATTCCCATGCATAAACTCTGTTAAAAGCAATAGTGGAAATGCGTCTTGTGTTCAAAAAAGAGAGAGGGGTATGGATCCCTTTTAAAGGATTTTAAAGGATGATGACGTCATTGATTAGTGACGGTAAGCTGCTGGCCTTGCCTCTAACATCACTTCATTCGATAAATAAATCACTGCATCACTGCTAGGGCACGTAGTTCCACGATGTTGTGGTCTGGTCTGTTAACATTTATCCATAGGTCGGGTGGGTGAAGTCAGGTCACAAATGAACTGATAGTGGTTGCCATGGGAACCTTTACATGCTGACCGCTGATCTCACCCCTTAGTTGTTTTGAAGCGCTTATGAACTTGTACAAAGAAAATGCTCCATATAAATCACATAACTATTACCATTACCCTTAATGCATGTTGGGCAGCTGACTAGGTTAGCTCAATATAGTTACTGTTACCTGGTTACTCAGATCGTCCTCCTTCCAGAGCTTCATAATTAGATGTTGAAGTATCCAAACTGTGAAAACTTGGTACAAATTGTGATGACAATCCCCTAATCCCCTCACTGCAACTCATATTAATACAGGCTCTCAAGAACAAGGTTTTCAATATTGTTGAAGTTTTTCAAGCAAAAAACAGGTCACTTTTGGAAAACAGCAAAACAAAGGTAAGTCTCCTTGAACGTCTACTCAAAAAGAGACTTCAAGGGTTGATTATTTAAACAAAGCGGTTTAGACAGCGTTTAACAAAACTGCGGTCTAAACCAATTTCAAGATGGTCAACCCTAACGTTTAAACGTTGTTTATTGTAAACAGTGTCAGGAAGGCATGAAGTACAGACTAGAGCAACGTTTATCTGCTTAAAACGACCCACTAATAACCAGATTTGGAGGTCAAGTCATTGTCTTAAACCGCGGTCTAAGTTAGACTTCGTTTAAATAACAGGCCCCAAATTTTTTTAAAAAGGTTTTTGAAAAAGACTCTGGAATGGCATCCCGAATGACGGTCTGGACAGACTTTCATCAGAACAGTCTTGGGTTTCATGTGGCCATTTTTCCAGAAATAAGAAAGGGTGAGGGACGGGAGGACGGGGGTACCTGGGGGGGGGGGAGGAGGCGGAAAGTGTACTTGAAGCGTCAAAAACGGAGGTGGAGAAGCGGGATTCCCAAGGTGGTAGGAAGCGGGAGAAAAAGGGGATAATTACGCAACATTCGCAATTGAAAAAGCCTAAAGAGGAGGGAGCCAACGAAAATGGGGGGGGGGGGGGGGGGGACCGAGATTAAATGTTACAGGAAGGAATAGGCCTCCAGGGGCCCGTTTCTCGAAAGTGCCGATAACTTTTCGCGCCCGGAAAGCTATTTTATTAGCGAAAGATTTACCTTAAAGATCAAAATTTTGTTGGTTTTTAAAGCTAAGTAGTAAACTTTTAAGTTGATGAATCAAGTCGAGCTGGTTTGCCGGCTAAATGCTACATCACCATTCTATAGATTTTGATTTTAAAATATAGCCTCGGGCCCGAAAAGTCACCGGGACTTTCGAGAAACGGACCCCAGGACCGCCTTTTGTCAATTCTGTTCACTGAAAGGGAATGTCAAGGATGTCGTGGAAGCTGTGAGTTTTCAGGCTTTTAAGAACAAACTGAAACTTTATTCAAATGAAGAATAAAGCAGTTTTTTGTTGTTGCGTAAGGACCACAATTTACGTTTTCCACTGAGCGCGGATGTTCCGAAAGACAGTAGTAGCTTGTAAAATCGCTAAAAAAGCTTCCGTTGCCTAAAATTTTCTGACACTGACTTGCATACTCGGCTGTAGAGTCGGAACGGTTCAAAGCGTGCCAGTTTTCACAAGTGTCCCATTAAAAGCCCTTAACACGGGAAAATAAAGAAACGAGTTTCTGAGCGTTTTCCTTAAAGTGCTGATTGGGTGGTCCTTGTCGTGCAGCTGTGCACGCTGTGCGCTGCGTTAGTCAAAACTGATAAATAATTTATACTTCAACTAAATAGAGACCTTACGATTCTTTCACACCAGGCAGGTCTAAACAGCAGTGTAAAAGCTTGTCAGGTAAGCTTTAAATTCGTCTGCTTATACTTTCTCTTGATATGAAAAAGAAAATATTGTTCCAGGTTAGCTGTCACTGTTATACTTCTCCCTTGCGTTAATTTCTAACGCATTTATTTACAATCGCTCCAGCAGGTTGTGTTAACGCCCTTAATACAATCATACCAGCTATTTTCCGTCAAATCACGTGTCAGTCATAACGTTTAAACCTTCAGTTACGTTTTGTGATTGGACGTCGAGCTGAAGGAACGTGATGTGCACGTGCTTATTACGGGCGCTTCTCAGAGCAGCCTTCAAACCGGGTTTCATTGCGCTGGGTTTTCCCAGAGAGTTGCATTTGTGCCAAGCTTCGTGCTAAACCTTTGCTAATTAGAAAGCAAGTGGGCGACATTTTCTGTCGTGACAGCGCCGGCTGTTTGTGCAAAGTTTGCAATGGCTGAAGATAGCAAAACGGTGAGTTATAATATAATTATTCTAAGTCTGGCCACCTGCTCTGTTAGTTGAGTAGAAATGCACAAACAAGGTCTTACGATTTTTATTCACGTATTATTTTTTGCGTGCATGCTGAGAGTACCTAATGTTCCGCGAATTATTCGTATTTCTAACTATTCGAAAAACTTAAGAAGCCGTTCATTAAAAAATTATATTCCTCAAAATCGCAACAACTAAAGGGGCGTTTAAGTGGACACTGTACACGTCTCGCCGAGAGTAGTCGTTACTTTGCTTTGACCGTTTGGGTGTTTTTAGCTGTGGAGTCAGCAAAGGTTTTTGCCCCTGATTCCTTTTTTTTTCTTTTTCGCCGCAAGTGTTTTTAAAAGACGTGAAATTAATTTGTCACGCACAATAGTCTGGGCGAAGGTAAAAAGTGTTTCCTAATAAGTATAATCTTGTACACTGTTCTACCGCTTGTTAATTCAACTTCTACCCATATTACGATTATTTTATTGCGTTAATATAACTATGAAATGATTAGCTGTAAGTAGTTCTCTTAAAGTCTGTGTAACAAGTAACAGTAAGATCTTTTAGAGTTGTATCTTTTAAACAATTTGCAAGGACGCAAATGTGCTACGTACAACAGACGTATGTTTGCTGAGAGTCTTGCGTCGCGCGCCTGCTGACAGTCACACGTGGCGCTTTGCTTGCGCTCGCACACAGAAAAATTTTCTAGTCAAACAAAAGCAAAGAAGGAAAACAAAACAAAACACCATTCGACGCTCACATCTTTGTTTTCACGGGAATTCAATAGTCTGTCTTAGTTCTTCACTAACGAACTCGATATAGGGGAAGGGGAAGAATGTTATTGTCAAGTGTTGTTGATTAATTTCGAGAATGATCCAAGTTTGTTATTAGATGGTTGTAGTGCTGTGTTGGTCTAGTCCTCGAACGCGCGACTGTCTTGGCAAAAAAGAAAATTGGGTGTGAACAGACTGGTACTGGGCCGTCACTGTTGAGTCTGCTTGTCATATTTGCTAGCATGTGGCTTGTTGTTGTAGTTAATAATTAATGGTGCCTTGATCCAATGCAAATACGCGAAACTGATTAGCTCTCCGTCTTGATTCTTATCATGGCCATCTTTAAGTGAGCCATGTCTTTAACTTTAAGACGCTGTAAGCGATTTTGGAGCACCACGTGACTAACCTAAGCCACGCTGGTCACAATGGTTCAGTTCGCTTAGAAGTCGCATCTTAGCCTCGTGACGCAAGATGCAAAGTATCTGAGCACATGGATTTCAACTGTCGCGTAATTTTTGCGTTTTGTGTGCATAGGTAAAATAAGAAACGATGTATGGACGGCTCGAGTAAAAGCAGTTCAACATTTCACGTATATGCAAGTCCCTCGTACATGGTGTGCTCGTCAACGTACCTAAAATTTACGCGACAGTGGAAATCTACCTTGACAAAAGCTGCGATCGTTTTCGCTTGCAGATCTGAGCCGGCTTTCTTTCTTACTTTTTCATTGTTGAACTTGTGTTTATGTGGTTTGTTTCGTTAGGCCATTCAGGAGAGGAAAGCCAAAAAATCTTCCTTCTTTTCCTTTGGAAAGCTCTTCAAGTTAATTTTGTTTTTGTTAGTAGCAGCGGTTGCTATTGACATCTACAAACACAAAGGTTATAAAGGTACTGTTCGTCATGATTCTTTTATGTTGGACGTCCATTTTTTGTCCTGTTGTTTCGTTCTTTGCCAGATTGCTCGTCATTTTCATGGAAAATTTCCCTTTATTGTTTTAAATTCTAAATCCCACGCGTTTTTCCCTTGCATTTTGGATGCCTTTTTTTCTAAGTAATATTTTACTTGCTTCCTTTTTGTTTGTCAGTCCGTTTCCAATTGCTTTTCTGTCTGTTCAGCTCTCATTTTGAGGCTTAACACTTGAAGTCCCAAGAATTTAATTCCACAATCTTTGCTTTGTGCAGAGATTTTGTCCCGCCTAACACAGGTGCAATTTTATTGAACAAGGGCAAATTTGGTCGGCTATCTGTTGATGACCGAATGTCATTGCAGCTATGCTGAATTAAAAGGAGAATTACATAGGAGTTTGTCACCTGTTTCTGTTCAATGAAGCCGCATATTTTCTCTTTTGGTGAATCTTAAATCCAAGTTATTCCAGTCCAAATTTTTCTGACAAGCCTCGTCGTTTTTGTTTTCTTTTTTAAAACAGCGAGCAAAACTGCACAGATTGCAAAGGATTACGGTATAGAAAAGGCGGCGTTGACAAGTTATGAACATGTGACAGTGACATTAAACACGGCGAACAGGTAGCTTGAAGAAATTATTATTATTATTATTGTTATTATTATTATTATTATTATTATTATTATTATTATTATTATTGTTGCTGTGGTTATTATTATTATTATTATTGTTATTATTTAAATTTGTGTCATTCCACCCTATATTAGTCACATGTGATAGTCTAGTGCTTGGGTCCTCAACTTCCCTTTATTTTAAATAAAATCAACAAACTGATGCTTACTCTTCCCATCGACGAGCGCATAAAATAGCCTTGTCCGTGAGTAGTTCCACTTGCAGTTGCTTTATACTCGATTAAACTGGGGCCGAGAACCATTCAGTAAACCACTCGGCTCCTCGATCCATCTTCAGGCGGGATAACTTTATCCACAATCACTATCCGGCGGATAAAATGTACTCCAAACACTACAAGTCTTCCTGCCTTTGGAAAACGGTGGCCTGGTTGAAATGTAATTTACTGCCGTAATCGTGGCTAAGCATGTTGCCTTTTCAGTTGGGTGCAGACAAACTATCCCACGTACTACAACAAGTTCAGAGAAGTCACTGATCCAGCCGCTGCGTTCATATGGGAAAAGCTGACAATTGCTGGAACATTCATAGCGGAGTCAACCAAACCTGCCAGAGATTATCTTAACGTAAAAATACCAGAGCTATTAGAAAAGGTGAGGTGTTCAGTGAGAAGTCTTTACTTGCGCTCGTAAAAAGACACGTAAGACTACTTTTAGCGGTCACACTTAGTACACTGACATATTTTCAAATCGCCCACGACGGTTGACTTACCTCGACGAATTCAAATTGATAGTACGCAAATTTTGCTGGTACGTTCCTGATAACACAGCTCATCTACAGAAAGTAGCCCTTGTTGCAAATTAATAGATTGTTTATGGTTTTCATTCAATTGTGAGAGCATTCCATTTCGTATGCACTGGATTCGTACGCGTTCTAAAAATCCTGGAACGTCCTGGAATATTTAAATGAGTGGAATGAACTTCGCAGTGAGTAGCAATTTAAGCAGTTGCTTTTTGTCCAGAAAAAAGAAAAGATTTCAAGGCCACAACGGGATTCAAATCCAGGACATACGCGATACCGGTGTGATTCTCTACCGGCTGAGCTATGAAGCCTTGAGATGTTGGGAGCAGGTCAATTTTGGATTCTAACATCCCGCATGTGGAATGCATGACGTAATCAATATGTAAAAGACATGCATGAACTGCGGTGTGTTCATGTTAATACCGCAGTTCATATGTTTCTTCTATATTCATTACGTCGTCCTGGAATATTGGAGCATTCCAGGACAGGAGAGTCTTCCAAAATTTTCATGATTATATTACAGTTAAGGAACTTCCTGAAAATCTCTAAATACATGCATTCAGGGGATTAAAGTTATTCTCATGTGTCATACAGTACAATGTTTTGTTGAGTGTGTGAGCTTTTCCACGCAAATGTTACGCTATAGATTTGGGGCTAATTTGAAGCCCTAGAAAATCTGCACGAGGTCTTGGTAAAGTCTGGAAAATTGCTGTCGAAGTGTGGTAACTGATCAGCCCAATTTTGAACATTTCTTGTTTTCAAGATTGAAACAAAAGGTCCAGTGTACCTAGGGATAGTTCGAGACTACCTCAAGGACTTCTGGGATACATGGTGGCCCGTGGTTCATAAGTACTTGGTTATAGTTTGGGATTTCCTGTCAGAGAATGTCCCAGTCCTCCTTGCCAAGATGCAAGAGCTCTTGACAAACATAGCGTACAAGATTTACGAACTCGCCCCAGACTTCTTCTCTTCAGTGGCGTCCTGGTTTGCGAAGCTCGGGGAGAAGATTGCGGAGAAGTTGCCAGATGTGCTAGCTGTCATTCAAGAGTACGCTATCATAGCTGTGAACTTGGCAGTCAATCTTATTAACAGTGCAGTGGGATGGGTTCAGAATATGGTTGGAAGGTACGTCCGTGCAATCAACCTTTATCTGATAGCAAAAATTGCACTTAAAGTCGTCCTTTGGTTGTGCCTAAGCGAAACGACCGTGAAAATAGTTGCAGTTCTTTCAGTGCTGTTTGTGTTTTCGATAATTTATTATTTGCGATAAACGTCAGTGTTATAAAGAAAAATGTGTCATGTGATAAGTGAAATGTGTTCAGTTTGTCATGAGCGTGAGATTTGAGCCGTACCCTGGTTGCCATAGGCGTTTCTCCTGCGCTTGGCCATGCGCGAACTTAGTGTCTCATATTTTTTCGAACCCATGAGTCCATGACCTTCCGAACACCCGGTAGGCTTTTCTTGAGCTACAGGGAAACTGGTGAAGAGTAGGTTTGTATTTACTAGGTCTTGTTGTAATGCACGTTTTAGCTGCTGATTCTTTGTTTATCTCTTATAGCGCTGAGGTCGAAGACGCAGTTCATCAAAAACCATCAATGGCTGGCTCATCGAAAAACGTGCCTCAATAAGGTAGAACTGAAACCATAAGGAAGGAGGATGAGAGACGTACATCGTGGAAGCCGAAGAACAGGGTGGCTTTGAAACAGCACACCGCCGTTTTTTATAGTGCTTGCGTCAAACAACAGCTATTTAGGCTTGACTTACTTACCTTTGATATTTTGAGTGTGTTGATGACCAAAATTTGTTTAGGTCATCTACGGGACTTCATCGCATATGATTCATCTCACTGGATAATGATAATTTTACAGACACAAAGAAAGACTGAGTTCTCAAAATAAACTACACGAAATTTGCTGTTGCGAAATGATTGTGGCGTTGTCATTGTCGCGTTGTTTTAAACTTCACGAAGCTATATCTTCGCACTCGCATGAAGCGAAAATGTTACGCTTTATAAGCAGGTTTTGCTTCTTTTAAAGAGCCAGTGTCACCCAAAGTGCTTTGCGTGCTTGTGTTTTTGTTTTGAAACATCTTTTTGCGTTTGGCTGGCGCGTTTGCCGGACTTTTCGCAAATTATGCCGTGCAAACTGGCCTTTCAGCGAGCTGATATGTACAATAGTAACCTCTGAAAATAGAAATATCTTCATCGCTAGACGTTACTGGAGTAAACAACTCAAGATCTGAATTTGTAGTCAACGCGTATGGAGCTATTATAACAACCGATCGATTGATCGATTGATCGATCTCGATGTACGTAAAACCAGATCATCCACTTCCACTCGATATAAAAATAAAACAAAAACAAGTAGTAAGAATATTGACGTCTTCATCGCTAGATGTCACTGGAGAAAACTACTCAAGATCTGACTTCGCAGTCAATGCGTGTACATGAATATACTACAGTCCGATCGATTGATCGCGCGATCGATCGCAAAACCAGAATAGTTACTTACACTTTTTGTAAACATAAAACATAAACAGAGAGTGGACACAAGGAATAATTAAGTAAAACACAACAAGCTCATGACCATAAGCATTATTTTTGAGCAGGCCCGTAGCTGTTATTTTGTGGTAAATTAACGTTCCTTCTGTTTTCATCCGGCAACGAACGTAGCACTATTTTGGCGAACGCAGTGTCAGTACTGTTGCTGAAACCCATAGTTTTCTTTCTCTCCGCTAATGATAGTCGGACTCCTTCAGCCGTACAACTTTGGCAGAGCGCGGAAGACTCGGCCTTCGCCTCAGCTTTCCTGAACCCTACGAAGCATCAATTTAAAGATCTCCTTCTCCACCGCGAAAACACTTCAGAATTCGAAAATGTGCAACAAATCGATACGACGGCACTTAAATGTCAAGTCAAAATTCACACTAGTGCTTTCGGATCGCTAACGGCAGCGATGGAACAAGATACAAATCAGACTTCACAACAATCAAGAAAATGGCGGATTTTTCATATATGAAAAATGTACCTCGGAGAGCAAAGCACTTTGGGTGACACTGGCTCTTTAAGGTGCTCTTTCCACTGGTATCGATCGTTCTTTGTGCGAGCCGAATTTTAGTATTTAGAAAATCTACTGGGTGGTCTATTTCATACCACTGAATATACCTAAATATATACCTGCAGCCTTAATGTTTACTTTACTGGGCTTGGTCCTCTTGAGAGCGCGAGGTCCCCGCGCGCGTGAATCAAAATCTCGTCTCCCATACATTTGCATCGCACCGCGTGCGACACGCGCACATCCTCCACGCGCGTGTACATGTCTATTGCATCGCGTGCTATATACCTGCACACTGCATATACGTATATATACTTCTAAACATCTCTTTTGCCCCCAAGAAAAACGAGTAACTTGGAGGAAGCTGATGGGCTGGATAGTCACCGACTGTTTGTTTTTACGCCACAGCGACTTTGGTTGGATGTGCGGTTTACTACGCGAGAACTGTGTTTTTACGGCAGCTAAACAACGGCTTAAGACGGAATCCATCAGTAAATTGAGTAGATTTAATTTTCAGTGGACAAAAACCCTGTACCAGAATAATTTAAAGCATATCGCATTCATTATTACACTTTTTAAGAACTATAGATGTAATTTGTTATCTGTAATAGCCCCAAAGACAATTTCTTATTGGAGCGGGAGAAAATAAATTTCAAATTTCACAAAATGAAATCTTACGCATAAAATTTTACCTGTGCTTACACAATTCCTGTGAAATTTGAAATTTAATTTCTCGGGTTCCCATAAGAAATAGTCTTTGGGGTTATTACAGATGACAAATTACATCTATAGCTCTTAAAAAGTGTAAAAAAGAATGCGATATACTTTAAATTATTCTGGTACAAGGTTTTTGTCCACTGATTACTCAATTTCCTGATGGATTCCGTCTTAAAACCTTTAACATATATATTGGCCTTCCTTCCTGTGCTTTGGCAAACAAATTTTCTTGTCTAACAGTGATCTGTGAACAAAATAGGCCATTTACTCGTGAGGGGTTGTCTGTCTTTCGATCACTTCCTTTCTTTGGCAAGAAGATAGAATCATGCACTTGAGAGGCGAAGTGTTGAACTTTGACCGCTTTAAAGTCCAATATTGAAGTAGCTCTCAAAGCGATGACGACACAAATGAACAACCACTTAGTAACACCAGAACAAACTTAAGAGAAGTGACGTGATTCTGTTCTATAGACTAACTTTCATTGTTTTCTGAGGAAAAATTACGCGAAAAAAGCTAAAGTGTACAGCGTGAGACACCGTACAGTGCGTGGGTGTAAACACACTTTCGTGTAAAGAAGAAAAAAACAGCACTTATGGAAAAATTTATCCGAAAGCTATGTTTCCGTTCAGTTCCAATCTTTTCCTTTATTATCTCTCTGAGTTCTGACGCATCAAACTGATATTGGAGTGCAAGACTCCATAGATACTTCAGATTCTTTTTCATCGTGTTTAGAATGCTTAGAAGAAAAGACGAACAGGAGATTAATGGATTTTAAAAACTGAGAAAAAATGAAGTTTAAAGGTGGTTTGGAATTGGAATTAGAAGTGTTAACGGACACGAAAAGGTCAACAACCCGAGGTGCGTTCGCGTAGGGACGGTCTGTCTGATGGTGTATACAAAAATATCCCGCTTTTATATTATTTCTATCTTAAATCCTGTTTTATTTACTTTTAAAGCGACCCGTTACTAAAGCGTCTTGGACAGTGCCTGCGAAAGCCTCTTGGCTTCCTTCGCAGTCGAACCATTGAGATTTTGATAAAGATCGCAGTGCGGATTGTCTAATAAATTTCACAAATTCCTTCCTTCTTGTTTTGACTGATGAATGGATTCGAATTGCCTTTTGTAACCAAGTAACTTGGTACAGGAAGCTAAGAAGTTATTAAGAGGTGATGATGAAGAAGGAAGTTGGATTTGAAATTCTGTATCTGTAAACAAAGATCGCGGAAGTTTAATAGAATGATGCCTTTTTTCAGAGAAAAACAAGAACTGCAGATCATACCGAATCAATGTGTTCATGGCTATTTTAAGCTCAATTTTAAACTTCCTCACTGCTAAATATAGTTTGTTTTTGTATCAAACTTAGTCTATTGTTATGGTTCGAATTTTTGTAGACAAAAAGGTTATTGTTTTTACTCTTTAGGGGATTTTTTCTTCGTTTCGTTTCGGCAATCCGAAATTGCAATCGGCTCTTTCCAAACGAAATCGCCTAACCATTCGTGAGTTTTTAGGAGAGAACATTTCCTACCCAACCCAGGTCTGGTGTGTAAAAATTGAAACACAAAAGGAAACGAAGAGGGGAGGGGACAGTACAAGACTATACACACCATAGACCATAAACGTGTCTGGTTTTTGCTGCATGAATGTTATGTATAACAAATACATAGAGGCATAGAGGGGTGGTATCTGAGGAAACTTTGGTACTGCGTCGGTGGATAAGATAAACACAAGAACTTGGATTTATCCTTAGTTGACAAATCCAACATTTTAAAAACAAGTTGCCGTGGTTATTGTTAAAATGTATGGAGGGCTTTTAGCTGCTTTTGTCCGTGTTCAAACGTAGAACCCTTGCCGAACCTTATGCCTATTCGATTTTTTCATTTGAATGATATATTGCGACGGATCCGTAATGTTCTCATGCAGGGTTGATTGCGGGAAAACTCGATTAGTTAATGGATGTAAAAAAAGGAGAAGGCTTAAATGTCAAACGGCTAAGCGCGCATCACGTGGGTAGCACATATGGCTTGCTTATTGTTGAGTGACTTCACTTGTACCGATTCCAATAATTTGGTTCGGCACATAAAAACGTTTCAACCTGGCATAAATCTAAAAGAACGCCGCCCATACTCGTAAACCGCTATTGCTTGTCGATCATTAAATTATCCATTCAAACGGGGAAAAAAAACCATATTCTCGTTTGTGCCTTAAAAATAAATGTTCTCTGGCAAGTTTTATTGCGGGAAGGTTCGATAAAAAAAACCCAGCACAATTAAAGTGCGCATCACTGGCGTCCGGTATCCACACTTGCTTTTTGTTGCGGCGGGTGGTTTTTTAGATAAGGCTGCTTTTGTGCTTGGTTTACAGGCTAATGAACTAATTGAGGGTACTGTTTGATAACACCGACAGCCCATGTAAATATAAGGCGGTGCTTGCTAGTTTATAAAGTCATCTTTATCATTCTTTGATAAAACGACTCGACCCGAAAAAAATGAGTAAGTTTCACCAAGTTTCGAAAGCCCTCGACAAACATACAGATACTTGTGGTCGAGTGCAGTATCTGGTGCGCTGGCGTGGTTTTGGGACAAAATACGACAGCTGGGTAAATGAAGACGACACCAACGAACGCCTAAAACAAGTGTTTAGGACAGGTCATCAAGGTAGGCATTCCGAGTGTTACATTGTAAAGAAGGTATTTGGGAAGTCTTTATAAAAGAAAAAAAACAATTCTTCTTAGCTATAAGGTTTACACGTGAATCTTTCTTTGTTTTTATATCGTAGGAAAGCCAGGCTTACTTCAGACGCTGTCTGTTCTAGTAGCCGAAAGCTCTGTATGAAGAGGCCACCTAAGGACACCATAGTTAGGCGCGTCTCAGTTTCAATGCCCATGGATGCAGAGACCCTCAGGGAATTGTTCTACAGACTTCCTTCCGCACCAAATCTTTAGAAAGCTGACGGGAATGTAAAATTTTCCGTTTCCATCGCCGAACTTGACAGCGTGATGCAACACTTTTAAGACCTCAACGACCTGTCGGATTCAGCCCGACAAACCTGTTGAGATTGCTCTCGTAGAGCGTAGGAAAGTGTATTATGACCATTCGACGTGTTTGCGTTGTCAAGGCGGCGATGGAGTTCCCGTTGCTTGCAAAGATGTGGAGCGGAAAATTGTCTACAGTTCAACTTTCCTGAAGGTTTCATTCTACAGAGAGCGGAGCAAAACAGAGCAGGCGAAACCCAAAGAACGCAAGAGACTGACTTGGGCGAAACCTAGACCTGTCCAGAAGTAATTTGCCTCGTCACAATCACTAAAACGGCTCTTTTAGGAGCCACCAAAAACAAGAAAGCAATGACCAACACTTAACTGTGTTAAATCTCTCAGAGAAAACCTGCGATTTTATCCGGGCGGATACACTCGCTGCGCGTGAAAAATTCAAAACTTTAGTGCGTCAACTTAACTTTATTTTTTACATTGTATTCTTACTTATATATCTACATATATATATATCTATTAGGAATTAGGTGAAGTCCTACTTCAGCGGGGAAATGATCTGTAAAGAAAACATAGCAATCTCAGCAATAACGAGGCGGGCGAGCTGGAAAAGGCTTTTGGTTTGCGCCTTCAGGTTCTGATCAAAGTTCCGAAAAGATGGAAGGAAATATCGTAAGGCTAGCCTCATTGTCTTTGGTGCGAAAACGCCATCGCCTATTAACTAAATGGGTAAATATCTGGATACAAGAGTATCTCACGTAAACTTATTATTGCGTTATTGTGTGGCATTCTTCTTAACAATATATAGACTTTCTATTATCAAAGCTTCGTTCTTTGTTCCACTCCGTCAACCATTGTTTTTAACCAAAAAGACTAAGACTGTTTACATTTAAGTGTTTGACTGGATTTTAATAACACGACAACAGTGATTCAACTTAGCGTCAGTTGGGAAAGTTTAATACGTGGTAAGCATTTAGAAGACTCAACGCGAAGCTGTCCTTCTCAGCCTTGTGTCACTGAGTCATCTCATTTTTTTTAAATCTTCAGTACAACCAAGCTCTTGGATCGAGGCGAGTTTCCCCTTACCAAATGCTGGAGAGCGACAGGCTTTCGCTTATTCGCAGTCGGTCCAAAGAAAGCGTAGAGAAAATTGCCCCTCGTGATCAATCCAAAGCCTTTGTTCAAGACACTGAGGTCCTATCCAACGAAGAAACAGCCCTCGTACAAATCTCGAAGCTCTTGGGAAGAGGCGGGTTTGGCTCGGTGCACGAGGGCACATTTCGAGGAAGAAAAGTTGCGTTGAAGAAAATGAAGACAAACTCTAAACACCCACGAGCTTTGCTGCAGAGCTTTCAAGCGGAGACCTCGATAGCTTCGTTTTGTCACTCCCCACATTGTACGAACTCTAGCCGCTTCCAGTCTAGACCTTTCTCTTTCAGAAAGGATCATCGTAATGGAGTTTGCGGGCACAACAACACTGCAGAGTATTCTGGACAACGAGAAAGAACTTATTGACGAGGAAAGAAGAATAAAATTCGCCAGTCGTATTACCATAGCACTGGAGTTTCTTCACGGACACGGTTATGCCCATTTAGACCTTAAACCGGCCAATATTTTGGTGGACTCCAGAGATATTTGCAAACTAGGAGATTTCGGTTGCAGTCAAATTGTGGACGATGGTGATGCTGGTAGCCCAACCTATTCATATCTGGAAGGTACGTTTGTCTATAGGGCACCTGAACTTCTTAAAGGAGAGACACCGTCCCCGAAAGCGGACATTTATTCACCGGGTTTTGTCTATGGCAGTTGCTGACTCGAGAACGGCCACACGGCTCGCAAAATTGGTACGCTGTTGTGTTTAGCGTCGTTGCGCACAATTTACGACCACGTGTTCTCTTCGTTCCGTCGAGGGAAAGCCTATAGGGTCGATACGGACAACAAAATCTTTTCCGCTCTCGCCCCAGTCTCTCTCAATCAAAGTTAACCTCGCTTTATGGACAATGGGCGTGTATACACTGCAAATTTTCATTTGACTGGCCGAGCAGCAAACCAAACTTGTCTGTTTATATCTACTTCGTCGTGCTATGCACGTTTCAAACAAGAGAGCCGTTAACTGATGTTAGAGAAAGATATTTAACCAATTGAACTTGTTGAACGAGCCTCTGTGAGGCTTTCTACTGCTGCTGACTGTTTTAATCTTTGTATCGATAATTACAACACCGTGACGTTTCGGTTCCGTCGAATTCCCCGAGTTCCCTCTTAATACAGACACCCGGATAATGTCTCTCACCGGGTGAGCCAACTGCCACAAAAATTTTCACTCAAATACTCTTCTTTAAAATTTCTCTAATGGCCATTCTCTATAATAATTAGTCACCGGGTGTAGGCCGTTATAGAGAGGATTGACTGAAACATGACATCAGCTACCAAGAATGCTGTATAGTAGGAACAAAAAGTAATATTGATGTTTGTGCTGGTGGGTCTGGTGACAAATCATTTCATCCCCTGAAGCAATCGGTTCAGAAATATAACTAAATCCATAGTGCTGGAATTATCCTAAGAGCCTGACGTTGCATGCAAATTATTTTCATCTAGTCAGTATGTCTATTATTTCCTTCGTCGGATAAGGGAGTTACCAACGAAAGAGCATGGACCAATAGGATACTGAAGTGTGTCGCAGGCTATGTTGCATATTGTTCCGCTGTTAAAATTAACACTACATGTATTTCAGGGTTCGATGCCCATTTCAAGAGCGTGGGAACATCCTTGGAGCTTACAAACGGGTTACTAAGCGGAAAAAAAGTCCACCTTTTTCCTCAAAAACAAACTCGTGTTTGTTACACTATATCAATGTTTATGCACGCAACTGAAACAGCGGATGTTAGTTTCAAAATAACACCCGCAACTCACGGGGAGCGAAACAGGAAATCTGTTCTATATGAGGGGCTGCTGGGCTTCTATACACGCTCTCGCTCGCACTTGTTTAATTTGTCGACGTTGCAAACTTCGTCAGAATTATTCCTTACATCCCTAAAAATGGCAACATTTCACATAATAATTCAGTGTTTAGAAGCATGGTTGTTTCCATGGAAGAAATTCTATACGTGTATTTTGAGGTTTCCAAGTATAGTGATTAAGGTTTTGTGGTTTGATGCACATACTTGTTCACTCTTTCGCCTCCCACACAAGAACGTAAAACAGGTCAGTGCGCATAAATGCCTGAGATACAAACTTCATCATGCCTACATATTTCATCACAACTCATTTCAATAATGTTGTCGCAAGACCGAATATCAACCTCACCTGTATACTATATCAGTGTTGATAAACTTTTGTTGTACAGTCATGAATTAAAAACGACGATTTCCTCGTTGTTATCAAATCGACTGTCAGGAGATGGCACATGAACTTTTGACAAATTAGCAGGAATTAAACCAAAGATTAAATTTATTTGAGTATTGTTTTGTTCCGTTTTTTGTTTTTTTTCGCGGGGACATTGAAACATTGCCTAAATGATCTGTTCAATGAGTTGAGAACATTTTTTATCGCGGTTTTTGGCTAAACAGTCTGCTGACTGGGCGAATTTCTCAGTTCCAGTTTAGCTGAAAAAAAAAATGAAGCACAGCATATTTTTCCCGGCGACTGTTTTTCACAAAACATTCCACTGGTAAAATGTCGCTCGATTGGCATTGAAGCAAATCCGTTTACACTGGCATAAAATTAATGTAAAGTCAGTATACAGCATTAAGTTCACCTGCGGCGTAAATGATGTTGAAAATGGTTTCTCATGTGTGACTGATGTACTGATTACAGTTAAGTTAGCTCACTCGTCCATTACAGAGGATAATTATTCATTACCAAAAGAGGGAAAACAATCGGTACAGCTGAATGTCACGGGTATCATCCTTCACTTTGAACTCTAATTTTGAACTCAAATGCCTCAATCGTTTATACCGTTTTGCCCGGCACATGCAGGCGACGTTGTAAGTGCCCTGCCATATATTACACTAATTTTAAGCTTTGTATTATAGTGTTATATTTTCATGGGTTTTCTAAATAGGTTCTAGTACCTTATACTTAGTTATGTATATGGTGGTTTTAGAAATCGTTGTTGTAATTTTATTATTCCTTTTTGATATAATATATTCTTCTAAATTTTTATTCAGTCTTCGGACTGCGAATATTGATGTTCAATAAACGATACCTACTTGTTCACTTTAATCTCTCATTCTGTCAACTTTTAATTTCTTAATTAAAGGGAGCTGTTATTTCTAACTGACCTATCTTAACGCACTGCCACCTCGAATAACTTTGCCAGCTATGAGCAGTGCCGTGTTCGACCTTGTTCATAAACTGTATACGACTATTTGTGATGTGCGATGAAGATCTGTCTTTGTAGTTTATCGTTTATTGTTTCATCTGCGGTTTGGTGACCCGTAGACAAATCCACATGGAAACTATGAAATCATTTACAAATAGAGCCTAAAATGCGTCCACACGCGGAGGAATGAAAGGGTATAGGGAACCGTCTTTTCTGTCCATTTCATTATCTTACGATGAGGGCGCTGTGTTTAGCGCGTTGGACCGCATATCTGAAGGTCGGTGGTTCGAGGCCTCGTCCCTATAATCGTGTAGTTTCTTTAGACAAGAAACTTTACCCCACCTTGTCTCTCTCCACCCAGGTGTATAAATGGGTACCGGTGACATACTGCTGGTGGTAACCCTGCTATGGACTAGCATTCCATCCAGGGGGGAGTAACAAGACTCTCATTTACTTCATGCTACAGAAACCGGGTTAAGCTTCGACCTTGTGGGCTCCCAGTGTACGTCTTAACCTAACGACCATCATCAACTGATGATTGCCGTCACGTTTGCAATTAGTTTTGAAAGCAGGTCGGGTGTTGTTTTAAAAATATCTGGCCAGTGACGTACACACTTTTGTGTTTCTATAAAAACCTTCTTGATAAGAACATTAATTTTTTTGAGGGTGGAATCGTCCAAAATTTTAAGAACATGCTAAGAACAAGCTAGCTAAGGCTGAACTTTAGTTACAACGTCTTCATGTTCTCCACGCTTTTCACAGGAGCTCAAAATGCACGTTTAAATAACAAAGTTCTCAAGGGTGAACGGTTTTTCCGGTCCAACTGAGGACCAAATACTTACATGCAGTAACACATATTAGTAGTGTGGTTTCCTTACGTACTTTTTCTCCATTTAAACTTCCTGTTCATATCTTTACCGTTTTTACTGAATATTACTTGACAACATCGTAAAATAATTTTGCCAAAACATAAGTATGTTCAGTCCCCGCTCAGCCTCTCAAAATTAGACGTTCTAATTACAAAAAACCGACCACGGGAAGGTGACGGAATCGTGCATTTGTTTACA
Source organism: Siderastrea radians (assembly GCA_964017195.1). Classification (NCBI taxonomy): domain Eukaryota; kingdom Metazoa; phylum Cnidaria; class Anthozoa; order Scleractinia; family Rhizangiidae; genus Siderastrea; species Siderastrea radians. Next base: position 37,087,187 of record OZ024897.1, on the reverse strand, counting down.
TCAGCGTATCGTTGTGTAGAAATATTTTCTGAAAATTTTTGCGTCTAAAGCTTGACGCAAGAAACATTGATTCAAACATGTGTCTAACAGAGGACACCCCTGAGCAAATTTTGTTTTAGAGCAACTTTGAACAATCCAACAAACAACTGATGCTACAGGCCTCATCGGCAGTTTCTACTTCAGAGAATGGGGCGCATTTACAGACTCACAAGACACACGTAAGGAAGAGTTACTCAAGGTTGCTTTATCCGGAAAGCAGAGGAATTTCAGTTCAGTTTTCCACTATTTCCTGTCCGGTTATCACAGCATGCATGAGCATTTGCTGAAATCGTGCTGGGCGGGCGTATGTTTTGTTGTGCAGTTGTAGCAGGTATTTGAAGTGACTAGACGAGACTAGTTTAATAGAAATTAATGAAATAAAGATTTCTTTATTTATTGTGCTATATATTTTAGCCTTCCTTTCATCCATCATATTCAGAGCTGTGTTTAATTCGTCGAATAATAAATTGCCCCTTGCGTGATCTTAACTACGTATATTATTATCGTCTCCTGATAATTAAATCTGATTCAACGACACTCAAACGTGTGTTTGTTCATGTTGTAGTATTCTGTTATATTCACGATTCAAGATTTAACTCAGTGAATTTTCGAAAAACGCCTTTTTAATTGTTCGGAGTATAGTTACTAAACGACTAAGAGCGGGAGTTTCAATTTATTGATGACTAGTACAAACAGACAAGCAAATGAGTCTCTGCAGAATTTTTCATTCAATCTTTCGTGACGTTTCCTTGTTTTCGCTAAAACCTTCCAAACAGCCGCCGGCACTTGATGTAAACTAAAACTCAATATTTTTTCCTTAAGAATGCAGAGCATTTATTGTCGACATTCGGTTGAGAAACGTCTCGCGTGATCGAGCAATTTGCATGACACGCCAGCTTGTTAATTAGTCACGCACAGCTCGCTTGTTCCCTTCGCAACCAGCTACAAACATTGCTTCATTTATTTGCTTCTTCGTCAGAGCGTTTCCGATTTAACCAGGAGTTTCACGTTTAAAAATGTGGCAAAAAACCTTCAATTAAAATCTATTGATCAACTTCAGGCGACATGATTACGGAATTTCCTGTATTGTTCAAAACTGATTACGTGTTTTAAGCCTGATGACGTCAGGATGTCAAGTGTCACGGATCCGCCCGCATAAGCAAGTGTATAAAAAGCTGAGCTAAAGCATAAAATTTTCAATCTCTGTCTGCGCTGCCGCTAATCGCAACGTTGTTTGCTAGAAGATCCAGATAAACTACATATTTTGGAATAAGAGACTGGAGAGTAAAAACAGGTCAGTGCGACAGAAAAACAAATTTTTATGTAGTCAGCTCTCAATTTATATTAAACGGAGATTTGGTCTCCTCGCATATTTACTAAAAGTCATTTGGCTTTAGATGGCAAAGTAAAGCACATTTTGTGACATTTTAATGCATATGAGATACTTAAATAGGCCATAACCTTTCTTCTCCTGGGGTCAGATTTTAAGCCGCGGAGGGAAGTCGGTTGTTCAATTGCGATGCGACAAATTTCATAGTTAGATCGAGCAATACTGAGCAATAGTTGTCTTTCGTGCCATGAACCTTCCAACTTCTCCCAGGTCGGCTTTTTATAAAATTTCAAACTTCGTATTTTGACAATCTTTGACACTCTCACGCTGCTAATGTAAACAAGCAACAACTGAAAATGTAGGTTCTCGGATTATTGTTGAGTCACGTTCTGCCCCATCTCACGTATTGCGTGGGCGGACTCACTGCGTGGGCGAACTCCACGTGCTATGGTTGGTTGCAGGGCTCGAAACTTACGGACGCAAATGTGCAATTTGCGACTGTTTTGAGGACATTTACCCCTAAAACAATAACTTAGGAACAAATTTGCTCCTTTAACTTTAGGCCCATTCTCAAAATAGATACATTTTCTGCTCCTTGTTGGACCAAATTGATTTCGAGGCCTGTGTCGGTTGTTGCCTATTTTACTTCGCTTTCTGGTATTTGAAAAAAGTTAATTTTGAACACGTCTTTATTCTTGGTAGGAAACATGATTCTAAAACACGACGCACAAGTGAAAGCCGCCCAGGAGACCAGAGCTCTTGTGCAATGTTTACAGGTAAACAAAGATGCTTGAATGACGAATTTGTTTGGTTCGCATGCCTTGTTCAATTATTTCCAGTTTTAATTTATTCTTCAAGATTATTTCCTTTTATGTCGAGAACGCTTCCACGCGCAACAACATTTTACAAAATTCTAACACTATCAAATCACTTTGTGCTGTGACGAACAATAAATGGAATATCGTTATAAAAAAGTGCCTTTGGATGATATTTTAAATATCATTTATCATAACGTATGATTTAAAAATCATAAAAAGTTAGCTGTAAAAATTTCGTTTATTTAATTAAGTTCTTTGACATCTGTTAAACTATTCCGAATACCCCGAATAAAGTCTGGTGTTCTGCATCAAACCTTCACCAACCATCTTTGTAACAGATGTGAATTAATTTCTTGAATGCAATATTTATTAACAGGCCTCGCCAAGATCATGTATAGCTCTCAAAGTTAGCGTTTTGAGGGCCAGAAATGTAACCCAAGGATGGTACGACTGGAGTAAGTATACCAACGTTTTAAAATTATTCTTACCAACAATTTCAGTTGCATCAAGACAGGTTGCATGCATCAAGCAAAACTCGAAACTGTATTCACTACATTTTGAAACCATTCAACTATTGCTTTTCAAATAACTACAAATAACACAGCTTGTAACAGCTAAGCTTATTTTAACATTATGACTTCTTTAAACGCTAAGTAAACGTTAGTTTCATTGATTAAACTAATTGTCTCGTTTCACAGTCGACACTCCAGACCCGTATTTGATGATGAGAATTCCTACATCAGCGGAGATGGTCAAAAGAACAAAATGCATTTCGAACAACAAAAATCCGGAATGGAAGGAGGAGCCGTTTGTATTCCACATTGATCCTGAAGAAAACAACGTGTTAGGTTTGTAAAAATAACAGTTATGAACGGTTGGATCTCAATAACCACTTAGCCACTCAGTGATACATACCACAATTTCTCTCATCTGTGTTTGAACATACTTTTCGCTCAGCGAGAAGCTAGGACTGTAAATAATTAGATTATTTTCACCCAGTTTTGGTTCGCCCCGATCATGATTGTTAAACTGAATTTAAAAGTTAGCTCGTTCAACTAATGCGATGATCTTAATGATGGACCTTTTTTGTTCTATTTACCCTGCCATAAAAAAATAAATTTACTCTCTCGATCATTGAAAGACTTAAGGATAATCTATGATTGACATACGGGCATACCAAATAACATATTTCTATTATTATTCATTGATTTTTTGGTAGACAAATTACTGATATTCTCCTTTTGTGCAGAGCTAACCTTATGGGATGAAGATTACAATGAAGATGATCAAATTGGGGATGCAGTTTGCTTACCTCTGGCAAACTTACAACTTGGTAAACCAGAGCCCACAACGCTTAAATTTGGAGAGGTGAGTCACTGTCACGTGACCGTATTAAGAAGTTTGTAATCACGTGTATTTTCAAGTTTGCTCTTGTAACAGCAAAAAGGCAAAAATGGAGTTCTTTCTTTCCCTTAGTGTAAACTATGTTACAGTTTTCTTTAAAAAGATCTCTTTTTCTTTTACTTCTCTTTTATTTTTTCTTGTAGCATTCAGAAGTTGATATCATCCTAGAGGCTACCAAAGTGTAAGTATTAGAAAATCATTTTCCTTCCAGTTTTGAGTTTTATTTTAGGTTTTTAGCTTTAGTTATTTTAAAAGGCTAATTTTTGAAATTTTTGTCTTTCTAGTGTTGAGCAGTATTCAGACTTGCGATACAGCACAGATCTTTGCGATGAAGAGAAAGACTTTAGAGAAAAAAGGAAGAGTGTCATCTTTGAAGCGATGAAAAAGATGCTGGGAGAGCGCGGACCACAAAACGTAAACGAGGTGGGACATTTTTCACGTCATTCATTACGCACTAGACTGGAGAAGTTAATGAGTTTTAAGAGGGCCCTGATGGGATAAAATGGGCAATGGGATGTGACCTTCTTTGCACTGGGATTGAAATTTGGTGACTTGGAAGTGAAAGAAAAATGGCCGCTGGGAATGAGCATTTGGCAAAATTAGAGTCCCCCCCCCGCCCTTCAGGACCCTCTGTTAAAGATTGATCCACGAGGCCCCCGAATTTAGCAGGCAGAAGTTGCCAGGCAACGTGAGGCATCCAAACTGTCCGATTGCCATGATAATATTAGTCATGTACTCTCGACTAAACAAAAAATTGCATACTTATCGGTGCTTAAACAGAACTTTACCACAATCAGCCTCTGCTACGTGGCGCAAGGTCCGCCGTATGCGCTGGCGAGTTTTTATTTACCATATCTCTCAATATACTGTGTCGTTTTCAAATTTCACAAAATTTGTTCAAAACTTGCCAAAAGCAATAAATGCCGTCCTGTCTCCGAGCACGACAATTTTTTCAGTCTCGTAGACAAGGACCATGCTCCGTTGACAGTGAAGCTTTGTTTTCGTGTCGTCTCCAGGTTCCCACCATAGCAGTTCTTGGATCCGGAGGAGGTTATCGGGCCACCACAGGTTTTAGCGCTGCGTGCCATGCCTTGGAAGAAATGGGCCTTTTAGACTGCGTGACGTATATGACTGGTTTATCCGGTTCCGCCTGGTAAGTCAGGTTAAGTTACGTGACATTAAATCCCAATTTGTCGGACGAATCATGTTCACTGTTGTTCACTGTTCAACAGCACAAATGTCCAAATTTAGCAAACTTCGTTGATAAGCAGACGTTAGACCTTATTACTACTGAATCTGGCCAAGTGATGCAACGGAAAAATAAAGATAACATTACACAAGGCAACATTTTGTGCAAGGAAATTATGACGCATACACGATTAGCTCGCAATGTTGTACAATTAAAACCAAATGTTCTCTGCACAGTGCTATTGAAGTCTTTATATCCGTTGAACTATTGGAGAAAAAATCCTTGGAAACTAACTTCTTATTTCTGATCTCTCCTTCAGGGGCCTTTCTCTTTTGTACTCGCAAACTGGTGGCAACAAAATCGACTCCACCGAGACCCAGAAGAACATCAGAGAACAGCTCCAGTGGGGACCCCTGTGGCTACTCACACCCAGGAGGATAATGCACTATGTGAAAGAAATCACCGAGAAATGGAAGAAAGGACAACCTGTCAGTCTGACAGATTTTTATGGCCACTGTGTTGGAGAGAGCCTTCTGGGCAGGGTGAGTTTATCAAATTTCTTTCTAACTTTCAACAGAACATCCCATAGTATAATACTTAAAGAAATATTGTTCATATAACGTCACTCTCCGTTTGGTAGGCACTCTAAACGACGTTATGAAAACATCCACGGGTATAACGAACACATACATACTTACACACAAACATGCATGCTTACTTAAAAACGGTCTAAAATAAGGCATCCAAGGTCTGATGTAAACCTTCTATTATTACGAACAAATATGCAAACATATATAGGAGTATTAAAATTTGTGTGGCTTGCGGCTCGGGGTCACATATACTTACGAATTATTCCAAACTCTCGCGCTCACAACAGGTTATGTTGGCACGCGCGCTATTTTATATTTCTTAAAAAGATGCAACAAGAACGAGACTCTTAATCCGTTAGCAAAATTGTAGACATGCATGGCTCTAGGACCTGAACTGACTGATTTTATTTTTGTTTGTTCGTTTGTTTTTGTTTATTTATTTGTTAATTTATATATTTATTTGAACAGAAAAAGGACTCTGTAAAGTTGAGTCAGCAACAGGAGAAACTGGAAGATGGCGTAGTTCCTATGCCGATATACACCGCTATTAACTCCAGACGAGACGTATCAGCACAGTCATTTGCAGGTTAGTTTCGTTTTGGCATGAAATACAGCATTTATTGCCTTCAATTAAATTCCCTTTTTGTACCTACTACATATATACATTTTTTCTGCTTTAGAATGGGTTGAATTCACTCCTTATGAGATCGGAATGGATAAATATGGCACATTCATGAAGACGGAGCTGTTTGGAAGCAAATTCTTTTGCGGAAAACTTGTGGAGAAGTTTCCAGAATCACCGCTGTATTACTTGCAAGGTATGATAAGTCTACATAACATGTTTCATCTCCTTACCGCCCTTTATTTACGTCGCCACGCACACTCCTGTGACATATAAGACCGCAATACGTGCAGAATCAATCACGTTTTCGCAATTCAAGTATCATTACTCGATGTCATTACCTTCTAAGTTGCCACTATTTCTCGGGCGGTATCCGGCAAATACATAGGTCACAGCGAAAGCTCAAAACTTGCAATCAAGAAAAATGGGGAAATAATAAAAACGCAATCGAGCAGCTTGTTTTCGCCTCTCTCGATTTATTATTTCTGATGATTTTAAGAACAACAACGGTCAATATCTTCAGATATTGAGCTTTAAAAAGCTCGTTGAACTTTGTTTTACGTGATGTGTTGATTTGGTTTTGATTTTGTTGTTGTTGTTGTTTTTAATTCAGGGATTTGGGGAAGTTTCTACGCTATTCTGCTACAACGTGTATTAAAAGAAGAAGGACAGTTGAAAGCAATAAAAGACAATGACAATGAACAACAACTTTTAGGTAACAAAGATGGCTTGTTACCTTTTACCGATTGTTAGTAACTGTTGTTAAAAGCGCAATATTCTTGCCAAGAAAGTCGAGTAACTCTGGGAACTAGAGAATCAGCGAGGTTTATCAATAAGTAACTTTTGAGGGAGCACATTTGTCAAGTTCCTACTTGCCGTGGTAGGGTGAGCGGATCTCTTTTGCAAACCTCTTTTATCTAGGATCCTCTCGACTTCGAAGTCTCAATGACTACCACATTTTCAAACAGAAATTGCATAGTTTCAAAATTAAAACGGCTTGGAAATTAGAACTGGTTGGAGGCATGCATTAGTTGTGAACGTCCCCACCTCATTTTTACTTAGTGTGACTTAAATCACGTTTACTTTTTTATAACAGAAAAACAGTTCCTCCCACATAAAAACGACGAAGAAAATTCCAGTGATGACGATGACGACGATGATATCAGAATTTTGGAGGACAAAAAGAAGGAAAACGGAGAAAGTTCTTTTATGGCAAAATTACAAACTGCTGTCTCAACGGATGAAGAAACGCATAAGATAGATGGCAAAGGGACAAAAAATCAAAGGACAGAAAAGAAAGAATTCCGCAGGAAACTCATAGATTACGTGCTTGAAAAGCTACCAGGTCTCCAATCTCGGTCAAAAAGAGCCGGGCTGGTTCATAACTTTCTTCGAGGGCTGACAATCAGTGGACCGCAAGGTATTTATTTTAACGTGTGGGACATTTACTTCAAATGGCTTACCTTACTCCGAGGCTGACAAGACAACATTATGTATTTTAGAAGTTTCCTTGGTGTATCAATCTAGATGACAGACTTGGATACAAGAAAATACGAACCAAACAGAGAAAGTGTCTTGTAGCCTCACATTAAGGTTCAATTTTTCAGTGTTAAATCGAGCGTGTAATCTCATGGCAGTCATCGAAGTGTCAACCCTCGTTATCAAGTAGAAATCTTGAGCCGCCTGCAAACGCAAATGCGACATTACCCAGCATAGTGAGCGATAGAATAGTGCATGTTTGACGAGCTTCTTGTTAATCGGCAGCTAATTAACGAACTATAGCTCGTGAATTGCTTCAAAAAGCAGACCTTTCAAAAAAGTTTCACTTGCCTTTTGTCAGTCACCCACTCTGATTGCAGACTGGGGAAAAGTTGGCTCATAGGTCCTTGTATCCAGACTCGATGTCTACTCCATTTCAGATCACGTCACTGTTCCATCAAGCTTTTTTTTTTAAAGACCCATTGATATTGAACTACTTCAAACAAAGAACCGCACAGTTTCAAACAAAGAACCTACTTCAAACAAAGAACCGCACTCTGAGATCTGACAGGGGTAAATTATGAGCCGGGCTAGGTAAAAGAATCTAATGTGATAAGCTAAGAGAGGAGTCATGAAACATGAAAACAGCTAAGGAATAAGTTAATTTTCCCTTGTTTGTGTTTTCTAAATAGCGCTTTTCTTATTAACATTCTCACCTGTATTTCAGAGTTCACAGATAGTGCCCCTTCACAGTGCTGTCTCGAAACAGAAAACATAAAAAGGAGACGAATGGAGCTCATAGATGCAGGACTCTTGTTTAATTCTCCTTACCCACCCCTCCTAAGGAAAGAAAGATCCGTTGATGTCTTGTTGTCGTTTGACTTCAGCGCCCGAGAGTCGGACGAAGAAAGACCTTTTAAGGTAATAATATATTCACCTTAATTTTCAACGGTTCTTACTTGTTGTAAGTTGATACCGTTTTATTTATTGATTGATTTGTTTATTTATTTATTTATTTATTTATTTATGCTAAGTGCTAAGTGGGAATGCTATTCCTTTTTTCACAGAATATCAAATTAGCGGAGGACTGGGCCAAGCGAAACGGTCTTCTTTTCCCGCCAATTGACGCGGACGAACAGTTTGAAAGAGAAGGCTGGAAAGAGTGCTACGTGTTCAAACATCCAACCAACCCAAAGTGTCCCATAGTGCTTCACTTTGTTCTCATCAACAAGACTTACAGGGACTTCATTCGTCCAGGTAAGAATACTTGATCCAAATCTCATTTTTCCTTTTTTTAGACCCATATTAAATGACGTGTATGACATTGAAAAAGGGGAATTTTCTTTCCGTACCGGACACCAGAGAGGAGATTTAGGAAGTTATAATTCCTCCAAATTTCTCGATTCACAAACTCCTTTAAAAACTAAAAGAAGTAAAACATGCTTCCCACCTTCTTCAAGCACTCGTCCCCAGCGACTAAGACGTATTACTCTGTGACTTAGGGACAGTGAACTTACTTTCTTGGTTAAGGCTCCAAGTTATTTGATGTCTTGGAAAGGGGGGGGGGGATGTTTGTATGCATGCCTAAATTAATTGTCAGTTTTGCGATCATATGTATGCCGGCTTAATTGCCAAAATGCTAATTACAAGTTACTGAGCAAGATATGTAGAAAAATCTCTCAGTAACTTTGGCTTAGTTTCTTGTCTTGTTTTCTTTCTTTGTCTTGTTCGTTTTTAGATTAAACTCTTCAGAGAAAAAACGCATACTTTACTTACTTTTTATTTATTTATTTTCTTTTGTTTTTCAGGAATCCCTCGAATATCGAAAGAAGAGAAAAAAGCTGGTAACTTCCCACTCTTTGACGACCCTGAAAAACGTTTCAGCACGTTTAACTTGAAATACACCCACGACATCTTCGATCGGCTCAGTGGTTTAGTTGAGTTTAACACGGCACTCAATGAACAGCTTATTAAGGACACCATAGCTGACTGCATACAGAGGAAAAGGACACTCAACTACTAAAGAACCTACTTGGTTCCCGGATGTGATTGGAGAGACCCCGGATGTTTCATGGTAAACATCTCCAATGTTACATAAATGGTGCACGTGAATAAGAACATTTCAGACAATTCGCTATTATTTTAACCGCCTATAATTAATACGAATGTATTAGTTTTTTATTAAATGAGACAGATTTTAATATATTTATTTCTGAGAAAATTTTATCACTCAAAGTTAAATATTTAATGCTTGTAAATTTTTGTAAATTCCTTTTTATATTAACGTTTTAGGAAGGCCAACATGTAAATATTAAGGATGTGTTGCAAACTAAGACAGCAGTATCCTCTTTAAATATACAATTTGACAACAATAAAGTTTCTTTGGTGGTTTAAATCTACACCGAACTTTTTATCCAGACCAGAGCGAAGTCACAACTAACATCTGGCTTATCAAGGACCATGTTTAAGGATAGTGCCCCCTTTTGTTACTGCGCATACGTTATGCGCATCACTGGTCTGGTCCGAGACACTCAAGTTTCTCAAGGAATTTTCCTACTAATACAAGGGTATTTTTGTTTGGTTTATGACTATGTGAAAAAAGCAGATCTTAGGAAGGGCTATCAGAATCCAGAAAGAAAATTGGGGGTACCCACGTATTTTTCAGAGACGATTGAGCTCAAATTTTGAAAGAAAGTGCCATACATTCTTTGTATTTTAAAGCTTTTTTAGAGTTATGGTTGCTTAGTTATCTCTGAAAAATGCTCGGTTACCCACATTTTTCTTTTTGGATTCCAATAACCCTTGCTAAGATCTGCTTTTTCCCCGTAGTCATAACCTTTGAAAAAATACTTCTGTATTAATTAAACAACTGGGAGCATTACTCCTCCCCCAGGATGGGATAACAGTCCCTCGAGGAGTTTTGTTAGGATGACTTAACAGTTTGCTGGTGCCCAGATATACGCCAGGGTCAGGAGAGAGACAATAGGAAACCGCTAACTAACTTCAAATCGAAAGTTCAGCGCGCTAGCTAGCCATTACAGGATCGTGTAACATGAATTGGAAGGGAAAGAATACATGCTTTTCGCGGCCCAACGGACACACTGTATTTCAGAAATCGGTAATGACTAGCGACTCTCCGAAATTTGTTTATTTACTATACTTTCTGAAGTTCGCGCTGAGATATATATATATTTAACACATATAAGACAATAAACTGTTTTTTATTTCAAACGAGAAAACTGGTGGTTTATCAAAGACGGGCCGTTACAAGCTGGAGTCATACAGCTAGGCACCTGGTGTGAAGATGCAATTATTGCCTTAATTACATTAAAGCTTCATTTTATTCACGACAGAACCAGTAATCATATGTGATACTCTTATTTTTCCTTTCTTGAGGCTTGGACTGCACGGGAAACACTCCCACCTGCTCTCACCTGTTCTTTTAGTCACCTTTCCATTCCTTCTAACGTTCAAATAACAACAATATTAGTTAAGCTCTAAACCCAGCTATTATTTTTAGCTTGGCTAAGTTGAGGCTAGAAGTGTAATAATTGGCCTCAAATGTAATAACTTTAGAATTTGGTACGAAGTACAACTGTTTACGAACATAGTAACAAATCATCGTGTAGTGACGTCTTTAGTCACGTGACCGAGGGAAACATCACTGATTCCTTAAAAAAACGAATTGATCAAGACCAAACACAGACACAGTGACCTAACTACAATAAATAGACAAGTTCATATCACCCATGCTTGATGACGTCAGCTGTCATGTGACCGCAGACATTTCATTCGCTTATTTCTTCGTAACGCACCCCAATGACCTATTGCAGTCACGGAAAATGAGAAAACATCCATGTCTCCTCAGTGGATATCAGCATTAGTTTATCTTATCGTTTTCGTTTGTAAAGCCCTAAACGTCTGGAACAGTCTAGAACAGCGAATGTTAAAAAAGAAAATTAAGGCGTGAAAACAACGTGCGTCCAATGAATGGGAAAAAGTAGATTGTCTGCGATGGAAAACAAGTAAACAGCTGGCAATTATATTATGTGATTTAATAAAAACGAAACTGATTAGTAGCTACCCGTGTTAAAAAAAATGATAGTCAAACTTGGAAACTTATCTAGGCTTTGGTTAAGTCAAATTAATTTTCGGATTCACGTTGCTGAGTGACGTCTGCCATTTCTTTTACGTAGTGATGCATTGTTGTATAATTAACAGTTATTCACCGGAGTGGAGGTGAATAGTGGTGGATATTTGCCGGGCCGCAGATAGTTCCTATTTCGCGCAAAATCCAGAAAAATGCCGGTAGGCAAATAGCAGGTACTATCCCGAGTTTGAGTTGCCAATCAGAGTGCGCAAAAAACATGATACACTGGTTTGGTATATACTACCATGGAATAACACAAATAATATGGAATAATATAACACAAGACAAAAGGACTGTTATCTTGAGGTTAATTGTTGTCCGACTCAGTGGACCCTATTGAACAAAATGCGTACACCCGAAGGTTTTGAAGTGTTTTTAATTTAACACAACTATAATTATAACCGAGTGAACGATCTTAAACTTTCGAGGCATCAGGCACCAAAGATTTGCTAAGTTTCAGAGTGGGCATGCGGCGGTTTAGTACGATGAATAAGGTAGTGAGCTTGTTGTACCTCTCAAACGTTTTGCCAACCAAACTAAACTTCTAAATATGAAAACAAATAACAATTCAACGAGAGTAACGTAAACGCAAGAAAGCCCATGCTTCCACAGTAAGAAGCACTGAAATGGAGTGGAGAATATCCCAGGTTAAGTCTGTGCATGCCTCCAATGTATGCCAGTTATCATGAACGAGACAAACGGCTGAGGCTCTAACGTTAACCACGCCTGGTGTCATTTTGCAGAGTTTATTATTTCCCACAGCCTTACCGCAGCTGCATCACTGCTTCTGCCTTTTAAAACATTATGATCTTTCGGACACTGGTAACTGTACGCTGATTAGGGAGCTCCGGTATATATACCCTAGGACAGGACACCTTACTGACCGTTGATCTAAAAAATCTGTTCACAGCTTTCAAGCTATTTCTCATGGCTCTAGGATCTGAACTGACTGATTTTGTTTTTGTTTGTTCGTTTGTTTTTGTTTATTTATTTGTCAATTTATATATTTATTTGAACAGAAAAAGGACTCTGTAAAGTTGAGTCAGCAACAGGAGAAACTGGAAGATGGCGTAGTTCCCATGCCGATATACACCGCTATTAACTCCAGACGAGACGTATCAGCACAGTCATTTGCAGGTTAGTTTCGTTTTGGCATGAAATACAGCATTTATTGCCTTCAATTAAATTCCCTTTTTGTACCTACTACATATATACATTTTTTCTGCTTTAGAATGGGCTGAATTCACTCCTTATGAGATCGGAATGGATAAATATGGCACATTCATGAAGACGGAGCTGTTTGGAAGCAAATTCTTTTGCGGAAAACTTGTGGAGAAGTTTCCAGAATCACCGCTGTATTACTTGCAAGGTATGATAAGTCTACTTAACATTATGTTTCATCTCCTTACCACCCTTCATATACGTCGCCACGCACACTCCCATGACATATAGGACCGCAATACGTGCAGAATCAATCACGTTTTCGCAATTCAAGTATCATTACTCGATGTCATTACCTTCTAAGTTGCCACTATTTCTCGGGCGGTATCAATCAAGAAAAACGGGGAAATAATAAAAACGCAACCGAGCAGCTTGTTTTCGCCTCTCTCGATTTATTATTTCTGATGATTTTAAGAACAACAACGGTCAATATCTTCAGATATTGAGCTTTAAAAAGCTCGTTGAACTTTGTTTTACGTGATGTGTTGATTTGGATTTGATTTTGTTGTTGTTGTTGTTGTTGTTTTTAATTCAGGGATTTGGGGAAGTTTCTACGCTATTCTGCTACAACGTGTATTAAAAGAAGAAGGACAGTTGAAAGCAATAAAAGACAATGACAATGAACAACAACTTTTAGGTAACAAAGATGGCTTGTTACCTTTTACCGATTGTTAGTAACTGTTGTTAAAAGCGCAATATTCTTGCCAAGAAAGTCGAGTAACTCTGGGAACTAGAGAATCAGCGAGGTTTATCAATAAGTAACTTTTGAGGGAGCACATTTGTCAAGTTCCTACTTGCCGTGGTAGGGTGAGCGGATCTCTTTTGCAAACCTCTTTTATCTACGATTCTCTCGACTTCGAAGTCTCAATGACTACCACATTTTCAAACAGAAATTGCATAGTTTAAAAATTAAAACGGCTTGGAAATTAGAACTGGTTGGAGGCATGCATTAGTTGTGAACGTCACCACCTCATTTTTACTTAGTGTGACTTAAATCACGTTTACTTTTTTATAACAGAAAAACAGTTCCTCCCACATAAAAACGACGAAGAAAATTCCAGCGATGACGATGACGACGATGATATCAGAATTTTGGAGGACAAAAAGAAGGAAAACGGAGAAAGTTCTTTTATGGCAAAATTACAAACTGCTGTCTCAACGGATGAAGAAACGCATAAGATAGATGGCAAAGGGACAAAAAATCAAAGGACAGAAAAGAAAGAATTCCGCAGAAAACTCATAGATTACGTGCTTGAAAAGCTACCAGGTCTCCAATCTCGGTCAAAAAGAGCCGGGCTGGTTCATAACTTTCTTCGAGGGCTGACAATCAGTGGACCCCAAGGTATTTATTTTAACGTGTGGGACATTTACTTCAAATGGCTTACCTTACTCCGAGGCTGACAAGACAACATTATGTATTTTAGAAGTTTCCTTGGTGTATCAATCTAGATGACAGACTTGGATACAAGAAAATACGAACCAAACAGAGAAAGTGTCTTGTAGCCTCACATTAAGGTTCAATTTTTCAGTGTTAAGTCGAGCGTGTTATCTCATGGCAGTCATCGAAGTGTCAACCCTCGTTATCAAGTAGAAATCTTGAGCCGCCTACAAACGCAAATGCGACATTACCCAGCATAGTGAGCGATAGAACAGTGCATGTTTGACGAGTTTCTTGTTAATCGGCAGCTAATTAAGGAACTATAGCTCGTGAATTGCTTCAAAAAGCAGACCTTTCAAAAAAGTTTCACTTGCCTTTTGTCAGTCACCCACTCTGATTGTAGACTGGGGAAAAGTTGGTTCATAGGTCCTTGTATCCAGACTCGATGTCTACTCCATTTCAGATCACGTCACTGTTCCATCAAGCATTTTTTTTTAAAGACTCATTGATATTGAACTACTTCAAACAAAGAACCGCACTTTCCAGAGATCTGACAGGGGTAAATTATGAGCCGGGCTAGGTAAAAGAATCTAATGTGATAAGCCAAGAGAGGAGCCATGAAACATGAAAACAGCTAAGGAATAAGTTAATTTTCCGTTGTTTGTGTTTTCTAAATAGCGCTTTTCTTATTAACATTCTCACCTGTATTTCAGAGTTCACAGATAGTGCCCCTTCACAGGGCTGTCTCGAAACAGAAAACATAAAAAGGAGGCGAATGGAGCTCATAGATGCAGGACTCTTGTTTAATTCTCCTTACCCACCCCTCCTAAGGAAAGAAAGATCCGTTGATGTCTTGTTGTCGTTTGACTTCAGCGCCCGAGAGTCGGACGAAGAAAGACCTTTTAAGGTGATAATATATTCACCTGAATTTTCAACGGTCCTTACTTGTTGTAAGTTGATACCGTTTTATTTATTGATTGATTTGTTTGTTTATTTATTTATTTCTTTATTTATGCTAAGTGCTAAGTGGGAATGCTATTCCTTTTCTCACAGAATATCAAATTAGCGGAAGACTGGGCCAGGCGAAACGGTCTTCTTTTCCCGCCAATTGACGCGGACGAACAGTTTGAAAGAGAAGGCTGGAAAGAGTGCTACGTGTTCAAACATCCAACCAACCCAAAGTGTCCCATAGTGCTTCACTTTGTTCTCATCAGCAAGACTTACAGGGACTTCATTCGTCCAGGTAAGAATACTTGATCCAAATCTCATTTTTCCTTTTTTTAGACCCATATTAAATGACGTGTATGACATTGAAAAAGGGGAATTTTCTTTCCGTACCGGACACCAGAGAGGAGATTTAGGAAGTTATAATTCCTCCAAATTTCTCGATTCGCAAACTCCTTTAAAAACTAAAAGAAGTAAAACAGGCTTCCCACCTTCTTCAAGCACACGTTCCCAGCGACTAAGACGTATTACTCTGTGACTTAGGGTCAATGAACTTACTTTCTTGGTTAAGGCTCAAAGTTACTTGACGTCTTGGAAACGGAGGGGGGGGGGGATGTTTGTATGCATGCCTAAATTTAATTGTCAGTTTTGCGATTATATGCATGCCGGCTTAATTGCCAAAATGCTAATTACAAGTTACTGAGCAAGATATGTAGAAAAATCTCTCAGTAACTTTGGCTTAGTTTCTTGTCTTGTTTTCTTTCTTTGTCTTGTTCGTTTTTAGATTAAACTCTTCAGAGAAAAAACGCATACTTTACTTACTTTTTATTTATTTATTTTCTTTTGTTTTACAGGAATCCCTCGAATATCGAAAGAAGAGAAAAAAGCTGGTAACTTCCCACTCTTTGACGACCCTGAAAAACGCTTCAGCACGTTTAACTTGAAATACACCCACGACATCTTCGATCGGCTCAGTGGTTTAGTTGAGTTTAACACGGCACTCAATGAGCAGCTTATTAAGGACACCATAGCTGACTGTATACAGAGGAAAAGGACACTCAACTACTAAAGAACCTACTTGGTTCCCGGATGTGATTGGAGAGACCCCGGATGTTCCATGGTAAACATCTCCGATGTTACATAAATGGTACACTTGAATAAGAACATTTCAGACAATTCGCTATCATTTTAACCGCCTATAATTAATACGAATGTATTAGTTTTTTATTAAATGAGACAGATTTTAATATATTTATTTCTGAGAAAGTTTTATCACTCAAAGTTAAATATTTAATGCTTGTAAATTTTTGTAAATTCCTTTTTATATTAACGTTTTAGGAAGGCCAACATGTAAATATTAAGGATGTGTTGCAAACTAAGACAGCAGTATCCTCTTTAAATATACAATTTGACAATAATAAAGTTTCTTTAGTGGTTTAAATCTACACCGAACTTTTTATCCAGACCAGAGCGAAGTCACAACTAACACCTGGCTTATCAAGGACCATGTTTAAGGATAGTGCCTCCTTTTGTTACTGCGCATACGTTATGCGCATCACTGGTCTGGTCCGAGACACTCAAGTTTCTCAAGGAATTTTCCTACTAATACAAGCGTATTTTTGTGCGGTTTATGACTATGTGAAAAAAGCAGATCTTAGGAAGGGTATCAGAAACCAGAAAGAAAATTGGGGGTACCCACGTATTTTTCAGAGACGATTGAGCTCAAATTTTGAAAGAAACTTGCCATACATTCTTTCTGTTTTAAAGCTTTTTTAGAATTATGGCTGCTTAGTTATCTCTGAAAAATGCGCGGTTACCCACATTTTTCTTTTTGGATTCCAATAACCCTTGCTAAGATCTGCTTTTTCCCCGTAGTCATAACCTTTGAAAAAATACTTCTGTATTAATTAAACAACTGGGAGCATTACTCCTCCACCAGGATGGGATAACAGTCCCTTGAGGAGTTTTGTTAGGATGACTTAACAGTTTGCTGGTACCTAGATATACGCCAGGGTCAGGAGAGAGACAATAGGAAACCGCTAACTAACTTCAAATCGAAAGTTCAGCTCGCTAGCCATTACAGGATCGTGTAACATGAATTGGAAGGGAAAGAATACATGCTTTTTGCGGCCCAACGGACACACTGTATTTCAGAAATCGGTAATGACTAGCGACTCTCTGAAATTTGTTTATTTACTATACTTTCTGAAGTTCGCGCTGAGATATATATATATTTAACACATATAAGACAATAAACTGTTTTTTATTTCAAACGAGAAAACTGGTGGTTTATCAAAGATGGGCCGTTACAAGCTGGAGTCCTACAGCTAGGCACCTGGTGTGAAGATGCAATTATTGCCTTAATTACATTAAAGCTTCATTTTATTCACGACAGAACCAGTAATCATATGTGATACTCTTATATTCCTTTCTTGAGGCTTGGACTGCACGGGAAACACTCCCACCTGCTCTCACCTGTTCTTTTAGTCACCTTTCCATTCCTTCTAACGTTCAACTAACAACAATATTAGTTAAACTCTAAACCCAGCTATTATTTTTAGCTTGGCTAAGTTGAGGCTAGAAGTGTAATAATTGGCCTCAAATGTAGTAACTTTAGAATTTGGTACGAAGTACAACTGTTTACGAACATAGTAACAAATCATCGTGTAGTGACGTCTTTAGTCACGTGACCGAGGGAAACATCACTGATTCCTTAAAAAAACGAATAGATCAAGACCAAACACAGACGCAGTGACCTAACTACAATAAATAGACAAGTTCATATCACCCATGCTTGATGACGTCAGCTTTCATGTGACCGCAGACATTTCATTCGCTTATTTCTTCGTAACGCACCCCAATGACCTATTGCAGTCACGGAAAATGAGAAAACATCTGTGTCTCCCCAGTGGATATCAGCATTAGTTTATCTTATCGTTTTCGTTTGTAAAGCCCTAAACTTCTGGAACAGTCTAGAACAGCGAATGTTTAAAAAGAAAATTAAGGCGTGAAAACAACGTGCGTCCAATGAATGGGAAAAAGTAGATTGTCTGCGACGGTAAACAAGTAAACAGCTGACAATTATATTATGTGATTTAATAAAAACGAAACTAATTAGTATCTACCCGTGTTAAAAAAAATGATAGTCAAACTTGGAAACTTATCTAGGCTTTGCTTATGTCAAATTAATTTTCGGATTCACGTTGCTGAGTGACGTTTGCATATTTCTTTTACGTAGTGATGCACTGTTGTATAATTAACAGTTATTCACCTAAGTGGAGGTGAATAGTGGTGGATATTTGCCGGGCCGCAGATAGTCCCTATTTCGCGCAAAATCCAGAAAAATGCCGGTAGGCAAATAGCAGGTACTATCTCGAGTTTGAGTTGCCAATCAGAGTGCGCAAAAGACATTATACACTGGTTTGGTATACACTAATATGGAATAACACAAATAATGTGGAATAATATAACACAAGACAAAAGGACTGTTATCTTGAGGTTAATTGTTGTCCGACTCAGTGGACCCTATTGAACAAAATGCATACACCCGAAGCTTTTGAGGTGTTTTTAATTTAACATAACAACAATAACAACAATGATGTTAACTTTCGAGGCATCAGACAAACTTAACCAAACTAAACTTATAAATATGAAAACAAATAACAATTCAACGAGAGTAACGTAAACGCAAGAAAGCCCATGCTTCCTCAGTAAGAAGCACTGAAATAGAGTGGAGAATATCCCAGGCTAAGTCTGTGCATGCCTCCAATGTATGCCAGTTATCATGAACCAGCCATACGGCTGAGGCTCTAACGTTAACCACGCCTGGTGTCATTTTGCAATTTATTATTTCCCGCAGCCTTACCGCAGCTGCATCACTGCTTCTGCCTTTTAAAACATTATGATCTTTCGGACGCTGGTAACTGTACGCTGATTAGGGAGCTCCGGTATATATACCCTAGGGCAGGACACCTTACTGACCGTTGAACTAAAAAATCTGTTCACAGCTTTCAAGTTATTTCTCATAAAAGGAAAGGCGCATAAAGTTAGCCTATTTACTATTTCTAAAATATCGTTTTTAAGAAACTGCATCTCTCGCAAAACATCGGCATCGTGAGCGCTATCCTTTGTGGTCACATCTGAACCACGTGGTTCATCCTCCACAACATCATGAGCAATACTACCTCTGTCATCAGTGGCATCATCAGCACCATGATGTTCATCCTCAGTGGTGTTCAGCACCGTGCAGCCCGCCGTCAATGAACACATCAGAGCGATTTGGTACGTCATCTTTGATTATGATAATAATAATAATAATAATAGTAATAATAATAATAATAATAATAATAATAATAATAATAGTTTTGTGTTCCAACACCTCTTTTGGGTCTTCATTAAGCATGCTCTGATAAGTGCTCAGGTTTTCGGCCCAGTTAACGCCTTTTTCTTCCCATTTTCAAGAAGTCATACTCTCTTTTAGATGTGAGTGACCGGTGGCTTCGCTCTATCTTTCCCTGCGATTGTGGATGAAAGGGTCGACTGTATATTAGCTTAATGTTCGGCGGTCCCTGCTCTAAGTAGATATTCTGCAGTTCGTCTGCAATTACCTTGCACAACCGATCATTCCCCAAGACTAGAAAGTCTATCTTTTCATCCTCGTTTTAAACTGTTATCACGCTTTCCCTTCGCCCTTCAGCCGGTATCTAACATATGCTGATCTTTCTGCGTTCTTTCTTTTGCCGGTGGAAGACTTGTACCTTTTGCAATCTTGACCATACATTCATAAATCTCGTCTGGAATTGCCTTTGGATTTCGCTTTCCTCGCACCTTTTTAAATGTGACCTGTGCGATGCAGGTTATGTTGGCTTTACGCGCCGGCACTTGCATCAACGCGTCGAGGAGCACAAGAACGTGTAGTCATCAATTGGCAAGCATTTTCGCGCGGAACATTCTCTGGTCCCTAAGGATCTCAACAAGAAGTTTAAAATTCTAAAGAAATGTAAAAACAATTTTGACTGCCTCGTTTACGAAATGTTTTTATTCATGAACTGAGACCAAGTCTCAATGTACAGTCCGACTCAATTCGTGCGAAGGTTTTTAAATAATTAGTCTTTATATAGTTACTTTTGCATGCTCCTTATTGTTTTAACACCTTCCTTGTAAATTCTTTTTACACATACTTTTATATATTTTTACTTCATACATATTTCTTACATATTTTTACCTCTTTGTCACTATATATATCTATGCAAGTTCTTATTCTAAACATTTCGCTTGATAATGACTGAAGAGCGGTCGAAACGTCGTGAATTTTTACCTTTAGTTTTTAATGTCAATTAAATAAAAGTAATATGTAAAAATATAAGCATATAAAAAACCATAAGCGTGAAACGAAACCATTTCACATGAACAGCTGGTTCGCTATCAAAAATTTCATTCGAAAAATTCATGAAGCAAAAAAATTGTGCGCGAAACGAAGAAAGCTGGTGATTAGCGCAGTGCAGTCTGTCATTGGATTTTTTCCTGTAAACGTGCAAATAGGTTTTCTTTATTAAAACGATTTATCTCCAAATTAACCTATGAAAAAAATTAAACAAACAAACACGAGTAAATACCCCGACCGCTGCCCTTTTGATCTTTTGCCAGCAAGTGTAAAGTTTTTTCACGGCTTACTTTTCAGCTCAGCTGAAGGCGGAGGTTTCAATTGATATAAATACATCTAGTCTCACAGGGCCTTCACAGAAAGGTTTTTTGCAGTACTTGGCATCACGCTCATAGCTTTTCTCTAGCTTTAAAAGTTGGTTGCCAAGTTTACACCACCCCTAACACCTTGCCGTCTATTGGTCTTTTTCTTAGTATTTTATATGGCGGCTTTATGCCTGTCCTTGACCACTGAGTGCATTAAGTCTCGATTAGCGATTTATTTCCTGGAATCTTTAGAGGATTCTAGTCTCTTAATGGGGGCAAATTTGCAAGCTTGACTGTAGACTTTTTTTGCACGGGTAGATACTAATCACTTTTAATTGCCAGCTGTTTACTTGTTTACCATCGCAGACTAGCTACTTTTTCCCATTCACTGGACGCACGTTGTTTTGACGCATTAATTTTCTTTTTAAACGTTCGCTGTTCTAGTCTGTTCCAGAAGTCAAGGGCTTAGCTTGCAAGATCTGCCAAAATGTAATAACCTGTCAACAAAAACGATAAGATTAACTAAATGACAAACATAGCAGCAAGGCTGATCTGACTACGTAGAAAGATTTGACTCTGCAAGACAACAACACGACACTAATAGAACTTCAACAGAGCAGGGTTGCAGCCGTAGACAGCTGTTTCGCTCTTCTTAGAGCTCGTCAGTACGGCATAGCAAGACGGCGAAAATGCCGTAAAAATACCCGTGCACTCTGTTAAAAGCCCTAAACGAGGACGCACGCCCACCAAATCACGCCATCACGTGTCTTGGAAAGGTCGAGAGTCCAAGTGTCGTCTTGATGTCTCGCAGAGCCAAAGATAGGATGGACAAACCAACCTTATAAAGAAACATGGACAAAACCATGCTATAAAGAACAGCATATCGGATCTATAAAAAAGACCTACGGTCCAAAAAACATACATCCAGTAGAACAATATCAGCAAAGGACCGCAAACGAAAATGCTGCACGTGTACGTAGGATCTAGTAAACCAGACCTAATCAGCCAAAGGAATACTCAAATGACAAACATAGCAGCAAGGCTGATCTGACTACGTAGAAAGATTTGACTCTGCAAGACAACAACACGAATCTAATAGAACTTCAACAGAGCTCTGTTGAAGCTCTGTTGAAGTTCTATTAGGGAACCAATCGCTCGTACACCAATCGCTCGGGCAACCAAAGGGACCCCTAAACTCCAAAAAGCGTGGTGGGCACATGGTGGAGGCATTGCAATAACCTACCCATGTCCCCCAAGTAATTAAACAATGATCAAAACACAAGCCCTAGTCGAGATTTGTTTCGTTACAGACATGATTGAAAAAAAAAAGGGCTTTCATCAGGGGCGCAGCTAGGCTCAGTCTATCAGCCGTGAGTGTATCGATGCGCCCGAGATTCTCGGCACTTTCACGGCTGGGCTGGACTGAATACTTAAACAAGCATTTTAGTCTGGACATTCACAGGTAAGCCTAATTTGGCCTTCTGATTAAGAAAAAGAAGAAAATACCTACCTGGTATATAAATTTTCGTGTGCAAGTTGTAATGCGTGCTATATTGGTAAAACCAGCCGACATTTCTACACACGTGTGCGCGAGCACTTATGTTCGGACAGATCTTCTCACGTCTTAAGGCATCTGTAGAGTTGTCGAACATCAAGTTCACCGGATTGTTTCAAGATCCTGGACTCTGCGGCTACAAAGTTTCAGGGTATATAATATGGGAGAAACCCAAACTTAATGAGCAAATGAAACACATAAATCTGTCACTTTCCTTGTAAGCCCCTCCACATCATATATTTAAACTTTTATGCACGCAATATTGTAAACGCAATGTAACGAATTCATTGTACTCGCACGCGATAAATTCAACGGTGATTTCAAAACATGTTACACTGATGATGACGAATGTACCTTCGAAACATGTCTGGAAAGTTAAAAACAGTTGTGTTGTTTCTGAGAATATTTATTTTATTTTATTTTGACTGACGTCCGAACAATGTGCATTTTGTGCTTGACTAAAATGAACTTTTTAAAGGTGAAAATCATTTCTTTCAATAACGTCAGGTGACATTCTTTTTTTACGACACGATAAAAGTGTTAGGCATTTTTGTTAGAATAGCGTACATTTACTTCTTTTTTCCATACATTTATGGTGTGCCTGGTGTGACTTTTGATGTTTTCACGTTGTTGTCACAAAGTGTCTCAAGGTACGGTTACGAAGCAAAAACGTCAGTCCCCCATATTGACTTTTATTTTCTTAATTTTCCTAAAGAAAGCCAGTTAAACTAGCCGAAACTTCAATTTAAAATCATTTTAACCTCAGAAGAATCCCGAAAAAGAGAAAACAGTTTGTAGTTTTTCAAATGAGAGTTGAAAGTCTTCGAGATACAGCGTACATTTTCTTTTTTTATTTTTCTGCGGCATAATTTTGGATCGGTTGGAAAAACTCATCAAAAAGTTTGGAAAGCGCTGTATGGAGTTTCGCCAACTGCTCTTATTTGAGTTATTATCGAGAGTTCCTAATCAGTGGTTGACTCTTGAAATGTTGAGTTTGAGAACCAAATTTGTACTGGGCAAAAACAGAATTCGCAAAGGCCAATTAGAATGTTTTGCTATTCCGATTTTTTTGTACGCGGACTGTTTCTTTTTTCCTTTTTTTTTCTTTTATTTTTATTATACTTTATTAGCACAACAGTTTCAAGTTATTTACAATATGCCACAAATATAACATTATACAATGTGCAATATTATGTACAAATGTAATTTGAAAGTATATAGAAAGTAAAATTTCTAGGGAATAAAAAGTGCGAGAAAGGAAAAAATGAAGCAGAACAAAAGGAAAGAAAAATAGAGCAAATGAAATTCTTCCAGTTTTTGTTGAAATTTTCTAGCTGTTTGATTTTAAGGACAATTTGTTTGAGGCTATCATTCTTGTTATTCAAGGAAGCAGGAAAGCTGTCAAATAACACTGAGGCGTTGTCCTGAAAGTAGCAAAAGATAAAATATTTAAAACTGTAAATGGTTTGACCCAGGAGTCATATCATAAGTCGGTAAATTATGATCGGCCGGGTGAGTGTAGTCCTGAGAAGGACTGTGCATGTTTGTGGTGACATTGACTGACGTTTCGACAACCTGAGCGGAGAGATCGTCGACCAATCAGGACAACGACCAGAGACCTATAACATCTACTGACAATTCACAGTTCACTTGACTCTGATGATGACTTCCGCTCAGGTTGTCGAAACGCAGTCAATGTCACCACAAACAGTCCTTCTCAGGACTACACTCATCCGGACGATCATAATTTACCAACTTATGATAACATATTTAGCGACGAGGTTAACGTAGTTTAAAGTGTCTTTAAATTGCGTATGTTTGAACCGACCAGATGTCTTAGTCCGACAGGTATCGGACTAAGACAACTTCGTACGAAACATGGAACATCTCGTTGGGAGGATATTATGTATGACTTTGTACTGAAACAGCATACAGACGTTAGATAAGCTTCCTTTAGTAAAACCATAGCGCAAAATTCTTGTTTCAACCATTGGCGCTGGGAAGAAATGGTCTAGGATGGCCGCATAAGCAGAATGATTAGTGATATTCTTGGGCAGGAATTCCTGAGAACGACTATTTTCACTAGGGCTGAAAGAATCTGTGGTTTTCGGCTTACGTCTCCAACTAGAGGGGATGGAATTTATCAGCCCATTATATGTAGTAATTAAAGAGGACTTGCAGATGGAATTTCCCTTGAAATTTGTCGAGGGATAGGAAAGTGAAGTGTATATAAAGTAGGTCCTGAAGGCGTATGATTCCGCTGCGATACAAATGTTTGAAAAAAATTGTGCTTTTTTTTTATTAATATATTGATATTATTCCAGATTATTTCGTTCTGTGCCTATGTAACCTCTTCAGGTATTGACTTGCAAGCCAGAAATAGAGCTAAATTTCTCTAGCACATTTAGTAAATTCGAGATTGAATCGGTATCGTTAACAAAAACAATAGTGTCACCAGCATACATACTGGTTTTTATTTCTTTATTTCCTATTGTGATTCCTTTAATAAGGGAGTCGCGTTTGGCAAGGACTAATATAATATAACAGTTTAGAATACACAGTTTAAAAACACCACGTTGAACTATTTAACAATTCTTCCTAATTTGTACTGCCCAAAATATTTGTCACTCACAGATCAGGCAATTATAGCCTGAAACTTTATTTCTTTCGTTCGTAAAATTTGTCCATATTTGCACTCATTTTTGCTCCTAATCGTGACCAGAAATAAACTCCACATATCTATTCTGGGAAAGCAGAGAGATTTTCAGCCTTGTCTCCTTATTTGTGTTGGTATCGTGAGGGGTTTTTATCCAGCGGTCTATACATACCTTTGCTGGGTAAAAAGTTAAAATGACTGAAAATAGTCAGAACTGATCCAAGGAGAACAGGTTCATTTCGAGATATCGAGGTACACTGAATGCAAGATCTCAACAGCCAATCATATTTCAAGATCCTTGCGGACACTCTTTGCCTTGAATCCCTGGTTTTACTAATAGGGAAACAAGTTTTAGAAGCTAAGTTTGAATACGCTAAACCAAAATGTTTTTGGCTTAAAGTATTTTTAAATCATTTTCTTTCGGTGCAATGCTTTCACCACATTGCCATTTTCTGAAGACATGACCGAAATCAGCATTGAATTAATTTCAAAATGCTTTAAAGTGATCTTTCTAAAGCACACAAACTACCTTTCACTCTTCCTCAAGCAGTATTAAAACGTCTCTGAATATCGCCATTTATTCTAAATATCTCCGACTTTTCTGAATCTTCTGGTCATTTGTAGGGAAGCCTGATTTGGCTTTAATTGAGAGAGCGACGAAAATAAATGGACTACCTAGCAGTTTAGGAGTAAAATATTTAAAAACAGTATTTTAAACTGTGTCGGACAATTCTTCCTGACTTGTACTGCCTAAAATATCTATCACTCAAAGGTTTAAAGCCAATTATAGCTTGAAACTTTATTTCTTTCCTTCGTAAAATTAGTCCATATTTGCAGACTCTTTTGTTCTTAGTTATGACCAGCAATAAACTCGACAAACCTATTCTGGGAAATTATAGCTTGAAACTCTATCTATTTCCTCTATATTTGCAGACTCTTTTTTGCTCCTATTGTTGACCAGAAATGAACTCCACATATCTATTCTGGGAAAGTGGAGAGATTGTTATTCTTATCTCCTTATTTGTGTTGGTATTGAGAGGGGCGTTTTATGCAGTGGTCGATACATACATTGGGCAAAGAGTTGTGTTATTTCTCAACTGTTTATGTATATATACTGCTAAGCTAACAAACTCTTAGGCACTTTAATTCCTTCTACACATTTCAGAAAGGAGCCCGTTTTTTTTTTCAGAATTCTTACAGAAATGGTACGTCTTTGTGTATTGGTCTTCATAGCAGCTTTTGTTCTGAAAGATGTGAGGCCTTTTTCTTGGAAAAAAGAAGAGGGCACGTTTGAAACGGTATCGGAATTGTCGGCGGAGAAGGACCCTGCAAATGCCAACGGAATTAAAACATCGAAAGTATTCTCAAAGCATTACCCTCATGCGGTTAATGACTTCAGTGCAGACCAACCAGGTAATGTTAGTTTTCCTGGTTTAATTTAACTAGTTAGTTAACTGGCAAAGTTGCGCAGAAACAGCAAGATTTTAACCAAATGTTATTTAACGAGGGGAATTCACATCCAAAAGTTTGTTTAAATTTTGTCATAAATTAAAACTTATGTTTCGTTGACGACACACATCTCTGAAAAAAACGTTTTGGGAGCTAAGAGATCACCGTTCCACGGACCGGGAGATCTCGTGGTTGCTGATGCTTTTTTGCTTGTTTGTTTGTTTGTTTGTTTGTTTGTTTTTTGTTAATTTGTGCAAGGAGAGTTTTATTTCACCAATATGATTCTTTCTGTTAATCGTTAATCAACAATGAAGTTTGTTCTGGGCGTATAACTTTCTTCCTCTGGTCAGTCTATCTTCACACGACGGAAGCATCTTCTTCTCTACCACTCACTCTTAGTTTGACACTACTATCTCCTCTACATTTATAAGAGGCATGGTCGAGATAAGTTATGAGTTTTGTCTGGATGAGCGATGTAAATAACAGTAGGATCTTGTTACGAAACAACCGGGCTCTAAGGCCCGTTTCAAACGTCGTGCTACTGCCGTGCTAAGCTGGCTGGACTGTAGTACGGCTTGGTTTCAGACGTCGAATTTAATTCAGTTGAATAAAATAGATGTTGCCGAAAACGCCAAACTGACCAGCGGTTGAAGGCGTTCCAGCTTCCCTCTGTCGTCTCTTCGAGTTCGATGATTTCCCAGGGGATGTGTTCTAGCTCTTCACGGAACAATGCAGGATCGTAGTGTTTATAATTTCTCGCTTCAATAATTTTTGGTTGAGGGCGTTTTATCCTGTGGAGCCTTCTTACCCCAAAAATGGCACTATGGTCAGGAAAACCAACTGGTATAGCTCTAGCAAAATAGAGCTCTGGCCTTGAGGTGAAAAATAAGTCAATTAAAGTTCTGGTCTGCTGCGTTACTCTTGTAAATCCTTTGATCAACTGTTTTAGGCAAAAGGACTTGGTTATCCGCTGAAGGTTTTTAGTAGTTGATGTTGTTTTGGAGAAGTCAACATTAAAGTCCCCCATAACAACAACAACAAGCTTTATTTGCAAAAGCGTAAAACTTAACTAAAGCGAAACTCAGTTATAACAATCATAATCATGTAATAGGGAAAAAAAAGCAATTATGTATGCGTTACATTACTTTCATTCGATAGAAGATTATTTCGTAAAGATAAGCATCTCAAAATGAACTTAATCAGTTGAGTATTTGTTTCTGCACCGATACTCTTAAGGTTGTTTAAGGTCTTCTCTAAACTTGAATTAAAAGCAGGGATATCCGAACTCGGTGGTCTGTAGATGGAGCCAATCAACAGCTTCTTTGATTTCGGTTGGGACAATTCAAACCAAATTGCTTCCAAATCTGTACACACAAGTCCAGGATTTATTTCGTCCAGTCGATTAAGGCTCAAGTATTCAGCGATGTAAACCTCTAATCCACCTCCATGGCAATCTCTATCTTTCCTCAATAAACTGAAGCCTGGGAGGCAAACTTCTTCGTCTGAAAAGGACTCATCCAGCCATGTTTCATTTATCGATAGAACATGAGGCTTGTGTTTTTCGCAGAACAGTCGAAGCTCATCCACTTTATTTCTCAGGCTGCAGATATTCAAGTGGAATAGACGTAAACCCCTCATTTCACGATGATTAGTCGGCCCAGGACCTGGATTTAGTTGTATGTCGTTGGATAGTAAAATGAAATTTGCAATCATGGCCGTATTCAGAAGGCGTATAATGCGTACCAGCTTTTTAAAGCAACGAAAACCTTAAAAGGCTTTCGTTGCGTTCGCCATGCTGGTTATGCAAGATCTCGGAGTTGACCTTGCTGGATAAACGTTGACTTTCACTTCATTTGCGTCTTTTGTAGCCATAAGAACTTGAAGGTTGCTGTACCGATTTGCTTGAGGGTAAAACTTCGAGACTTGAGCAAGGAATAAGCATAATGTTAAGTAAATTGTCAGAGAGCTCTTAAAACTCGACCGATCCGCCATGATTTATTTGCATACTCGAGCATGCAGAATTGATTTGTAACAAAGTGAGCAAGCATCTCGGCCTGCTGTCCTGCATACGACCTTACCTTACCGCCTTAAAAGCTGCTAAATGCGTGTATAATTGTTTAGTACAGCCGATTTTTGATTACACTGATACGGAATGGGGTGGGCTGTCAATCAGATGCACTAACAGCTTGCAACGTCTACAAAACAGGGCAGCACACATAATACAAAGGACGGCAACGACCGAAGAATCATTCAAAATGTTAGGGTGGGTGGATTTGGAAACACAAAGGAAATCCCACAAATGTATTTTAGTTTTCAAATGTCTAAATGAATTAGTTCCTCCATATTTGTCGGATTACTTTATTAGAAATCGCACTATTCACACTTACAAGACAAGACAAAGGAACGACATTCATCTACCGAACCCTAAGTTAACCCTAAGTTAAATTTACCCACATCAATAAAAGAAGCCACGTCGCTTTCCATTTTTAAGAACTTTCTTAGATCTCATTTTAGCCATTAGTTTTTCTTATTAATATAATAATAGGTAACTTCGACAGCTCTATATGTCTTAATCTTAAACAAATTGTGATTGTTATGAAGATATGTTATTTTCCTTTTATTCACTTTTTAAAATCCTTGTACATAATTTTAAAGTAATTTTTAATTTTTTTATTTTTATCGTGTAGTCATAATTTACGCAGGGCCCCTTTTGATACCAGCCAATGGCTGATAGGGCTACCCTGCCTAAATAAAGTTGACTTGACTTGACTTGACTTGAACCCAAATAAATGTATTCTAAGGTATTATGACTGTTTATTATGATATCATTGCAATAAATTACAACGAAATACAATTACAATAAATACTAATGACTACACAAAACCCGAAAATAGCTAATGCTAATCTGGGCGGGTAGTGTTTAATAAATAAATTCGAAAGAAGTACGCGAAATAAATAAAAATCAGGAGCCATAATCGGGGATGGAGACCGTAACTAACTGCCATTTTCAGTATTGGCGTTGGCCAGGAGCCATAATCGGGGACGGAGACCGTAAGTGCGGGGTCCACGCGGCCCCATCGAAAAAGACAAATGTGCTATTTTTAGAAAAAATTGCGCCACTCTCAACGTCATAAACGCGCGTGGCTACACGCAAATTTGCGTACAACGAGGGCGTGCTGGATATGACCAGGATGGTTATAATTATTTGATATCCAGTATGCCCGAGTACATAATTGTTTTTATTATTAAAAACGCAATCACTAATTGCCTTAAAATCAAGACAGAGAAAAAAAGAGAGAGAAACTCCGAGATAAGAATCGATCGCGATCACATGACTGACCGAAAAAGGCGCCAAAACCTTGCGAAGTGTTGCAGCGTTTCTTTGCGGAGCTGAATGAATCAATGAAACTCCTCCGAAGTGAACGTACAAGCACAAGGTTTGGGAAAAATCTCCCAATTATGGGTTCTGAAATGTGGTACGTGTTTGATTTTCCCTGAAAATTGTTGTAATCGTCGTTCAAAGCGCATTGAAGCTGTACGATCTCACCGTTATGGCAGCGGGAGTTCAAATGAACGAGTTTGAAATCGCTCCGTTCGCACAACGCTGACAACGGAGCCATCATGTGTTTGTTTGATCGAACTGAAGACAAGATTAATAATTAAATTTGAACGATGATTACTATGCAGCTCACGGAAACAAGACTACGGAGGTGAGGAACATTAGAATTCACCATTTTACTTTTTAAAAACGCAAACCACAAGACGCAGTTTTTCTTAGTTTAGAGCCCACCGACGGAATGGTAAAAATAACACTCAAACAACTGTGAAAGCGATTCAACGCATTTTACATGGCATCCGACTTGTGTCTAAATGTCTGGAGCTGCTCAAGGGAACACAGATAGAGCCACAACGAGTACAGGTAAACCAGTGTCAATTCTGTGTGGTATAGCCAAAAAATGTCGCCTTTTCTGGTACTGGATTTGTTCAATGCTTGTCGTTCAGACTGTTGCATGATTTTTGTACTGACTCGCCATAAAAAGTGTAACAATTTTTATTAAATGCTTCTTTCCCATTTCAGTTTACTGTGCTTTATTTTGTCTTGTCTCGATTACTTCGGAGTCAAAGTCTTCCGTATAAAACCTACTGTTTGTGAAATTTTAAGAACAAGTGGTTGACTTGACGATGAAAGAAATTGTAAACAAAGCGCTAAATGCTTAAAATTCTATTTCTACAGTTTCTTTTCGTCCTAAGAAATCAAGCACTCTGAAACAACTTTGTGTCTCAGTAACGTTCAGTTGTAATTTTTTCTTAATTTTGCTTCAATACAAAGTGATTTTTCTCGCCGGGTTGCTGGCAGAGAAAACTGAAAAATTAAGCTCACTTTGTCGTTGAAACCCTTGCCACGTCCACTGCGCTATGTATCCGTTCTAGGTTCGTAATTTGCTCAGAAAGTAATTACTAGGGCAGCATGGAGTTTCACTTCATCTTTCTTCTCATCGACAGAAGTAGTTTTTTTCCTCTTGGTGTTTTTCCAGTTCTCTATTTTGTCGACGATTGATAACGCACCACGAGAGCATTTCATTGAAAACATTAACAAGGCGCGCTTTTCACTATTCTTTGTCTTCATTATAAACATTTCGGCCATTTCGGTAAAGGCGGGCATTATTTCAGAAAACATACGCTGAGAAATCTCGACAAACATTTTCTTTACTGACTCGGTATTTGAATATATGTTACTATTTTCTTTTGAAGTGGAAAAAGTGACAACGATTTATCAGTGCGTTACTTTTCTTCAGTACGTGCTTGGAAAATCATTTTACACTCTTTGCGGCTGCCCTTCAATCTCTGTACGTCCTCAGAGGAAATGTATATTCGAGATGTATTTTCCCTTTTTCTGCCTGATTCGCCTTCAACTGATTATTTCGTAGTTCGACGCCTTTTTTGCCCGTAAAACGTTTCTTCCGTCTAACGGGGAAATCCTCGTCCGACATGTCCGACACATCTTCGCCACAGGATTTTTCTAAAATGTTCCTACTGCCATCATCGGAATCACTTGCATAATTCTCATATCCAGAGTCACTATCCAGAAAGTTCTCCCCGAGGGCTTGCCTCAAATTAGGAAGTGACACTGATAACAGAAATTGAATTTATTCATCTCCAGCGAGGGTAATTTCCGACGCCATTTTGTTTGTTTTTCTCTGCTCGGAGTCCTCGCAACACACACGCGCGTGTGTCACGCGCGATGGCGCAATTTTTTCTAAAAATAGCACATTTGTGTTTTTCGATGGAGCCAACGCCATTACTGAAAATGGCAATTAGTTACGGTCTCCATCCCCGATTATGGCTCCTGCCTTGCATACGGTGAAATTTGAATTAACCAATCAGCATTCAGTAGGCGGGAAAAACTGTGGTGTCCTGACGTCACGCAGATTTTGTGCTCTTCGCTTCGATTTCTGCGTGATCAGCGAAGTTTATGTGGAAGTGCGGTTTTATTTCAGCGTTTTCTTCAAATTTACCGTTTGCCTTACTTCAGTTTATTAAAAGTCACCACTGTTTGCAATTATATGGACTGGATGAGCAACCAGGATCGATTCAAACTCTTTTTCTGCGGCGAGAGACTTCGCTAACTGGACTTGAATGCGAAGAAGGTGGTAAAAGTTTTCCTCTTGTCCTACTGAATATTATTTTTCACAAGAAACCTCACCTCCCTTTCACCATGGCCTCGTTTATCACATGGATGTCCGCTAACTGAGCAGCTCTGAGTAGCGTCGGGTACAATCCGTCTTCTGTCCTTATAAAGATCTTCCGTCACTTCATACTTATTGACATCGTGTACTTCATGTCTGGTTTTAATTCACACCAACTTCGAGATGTGCCTGCAGCTGTGATTGCCTGCTGTCAAAATTGTCGTCGTATCTCAACGAGATTGGTTTTATTGGTTAGGGAAAAAATGTTCTGTTCTTCAGATCAGACTGATACATCATGACTGTTTGACAATTTTGATCTACAGTCGTTGTATGGTTGCACTACACAGCTGATTCTACAAATTTGAAATAGGCAAGTTTGTACAATTTTCCACATACCCGGAGACGAATGAAAAGGCCTTCTTGAAATTTGGAGCTTCCTTATGTCATCGTAACAGCAAAAACTCGTAGTCAAAAGCCGCAGAAAATTAACTCTTCTTCTCAAAAGGCAAAACTCACCTGAAATTCAGGCCAAGCAAAAACAACATGCGGACCGCTGTGGAAACGACACTTTCGCTTGCTTTATTCACCACGGAAAGTAAAAATAATTATTACCTAGCCCGTCTTTCTAAGTGGATAATTCACTTGACTAACTTGGATTGGAACGGTAATTGGAGGAACAATGTTTATTTAAGCAAATATTGATATGTTTATTTTTTTCTCGCTTCAATATCCACGCCAGGTGAGGTATCCTTTAAAACTTGCAATCAATCGACTTTTACAGACAGAGAGCATAGAGAGGAAAATGTGTAATTTCTAACGAAATTTCAAGAAGATTTAAACTGTTATCAGTAAAAGGAACAAATTTGAGAACAACTCTAGGATTCAGGCAGGAGGAGTTTATTCAAACTGGAGAAATGAAAGTAACTTTAAAAGACCAAAATGCAGATCACAGCGGTCCTGCATCAGTTGGAAATATAAAACTTTGTGTTAGGTAGGATTCGTTGCAAAAAGGAAAAACCGATAACTACAGGCGACTCTAAGAGATGAAGTTGTTCTTATCAAACCAATTAACAAATTTATGATCCGGCTGTTTAGTTTAAGCCTATTTGGGTTGTAATTGCATTAAGCTATGTAACGTGCCTTTCGAAACTTGGGCGGCTTAAATCAGAATATGGGAGAGTGTGATAATTTTTTCTTTCTCAACAAGCACTTGTAACGCCATTCACCTTGTAACGATGCTAATGTCACTTCAACTTCTGTTTTCCAGATCATACAAAACCGCAAATATTCTTACTGGAATTAGCTGTTTTGTAGCTTTCGTGATGGTGTTGTTGTTTCTCTGAATTTGATCCCAGTGGAAAGTAGAGCAGCTCGAGTCAACTCAAGGAATAAATTCTGTTGTAATACTACGGTTTTAGTCATCGTCTTGTCGCTCTTCATACCCTTTAAACAATGCAAACTTTTAATCCAACACAAGTAACACAAAACAAACGCAAGCGGCTTCGGTCTTTGTATTAGTTTTTACCTATGTTGCAAGCGCACAAAATACCTTCATGCAAAAGTGTATGAGTAGAACAACAGGACGAAGAGAAAACTTTTTTTCAGCAAAGTCAACTTAATCTACGCGTCAGTCGCTAGAAACTCTTGCTTTTGCTTACAAACCGCAAAATACTGGAGTTTTCAGTTGTGGCATTCTGAACCGTAACCGGAAACGAGAACCCAGTGCATGGTGCATTTTGCAAAACACCGACAGGACGACAGGACACCACGGTTTTGACTGCCGCTCGTATCGCGGGCGCAGTTGCCGTATGCAAGGTGCGTTGGCCCCATCGAAAGAGACAAATGTGCTATTTTTAGAAAAAACTGCGCCATCGCGCGTGACACACGCGCGTGTGTGTTGCGAGGACTCCGCGTAGAGAAAAACAAACAAAATGGCGTCGGAAATTACCTTTGTTGGAGATGAATAAATTCAATTTCTGTCATCAGTGTCACTTCCTAATTTGAGGCAAGCCCTTGGGGAGAACTTTCTGGATAGTGACTCTGGATATGAGGATTATACAAGTGATTCCGATGATGGCAGTGAGAATATTTTTGAAAAATCCTGTGGCGAAGATGTGTCTGACATGTCGGACGAGGATTTCCCCGTTAGACGGAAGAAACGTTTTACGAGCAAAAATGGCGTCGAACTACGAAAAAATCAATTGAAGGCGAATCAGGCAGAAAAAGGGAAAATACATCTCGAATATATATTTCCTCTGAGGACGTACAGAGATTGAAGGGCAGCCGCAAAGACTGTAAAATGATTTTCCAAGCACGTACTGAAGAAAAGTAACACACTGATCGTTGTCACTTTTTTCACTGCAAGAAAAATAGTAACATATATTCAAATACCGAGTCAGCAAAGAAAATGTCTGTCGATATTTCTCAGCGTATGTTTTCTGAAATAATGCCCACCTTTACCGAAATGGCCGAAATGTTTATAATGAAGACCAAGAATAGTGAAAAGCGCGCCTTGTTTTCAATCAAATGCTCTCGTGGTGCGTTATCAATCGTCGACAAAATAGAGAACTGGAAAAACACTAAGAGAAAAAAAACTACTTCCGTCGATGAGAAGGAGAAAGATGAAGTGAAACTCCATGCTGCCCTAGTACTTAAAATTACTTTCTGGGCAATTTACGAACCTAGAAGGGATACATAGCGCAGTGGATGTGGCAAGGGTTTCAACGACAGAGTGAGCTTAATTATTTTTCTCTGCCAGCAACCCGGCGAGAAAAATCACTTTGTATCGAAGCAAAATTAAGAAGAAATTACGACTGAACGTCACTGAGACACAAATCTAAGTTGTTTCAGAGTGCTTGATTTCTTAGGACGAAAAGAAACTGTAGAAATAGAATTTTAAGCATTTAGCGCTTTGTTTACAATTTTTACAATTTCTTTCATACGGAAGGCTTTGACTCCGAAAGATCGAGACAAGACAAAATAAAGCACAGTAAAATTAGAGAGAAGCATTTAATAAAAATTGTCACACTTTTTATGGCGAGTCA
Source organism: Siderastrea radians (assembly GCA_964017195.1). Taxonomy (NCBI): domain Eukaryota; kingdom Metazoa; phylum Cnidaria; class Anthozoa; order Scleractinia; family Rhizangiidae; genus Siderastrea; species Siderastrea radians. Next base: position 37,051,943 of record OZ024897.1, on the reverse strand, counting down.
GTACAAAAATCATGCAACAGTCTGAACGACAAGCATTGAACAAATCCAGTACCAGAAAAGGCGACATTTTTTGGCTATACCACACAGAATTGACACTGGTTTACCTGTACTCGTTGTGGCTCTATCTGTGTTCCCTTGAGCAGCTCCAGACATTTAGACACAAGTCGGATGCCATGTAAAATACGTTGAATTGCTTTTACAGTTGTTTGAGTGTTATTTTTACCATTCCGTTGGCGGGCTCTAAACTAAGAAAAACTGCGTTTTGTGGTTTGCGTTTAAAAAGTAAGATGGTGAATTCTAATGTTCCTCACCTCCGTAGTCTTGTTTCCGTGAGCTGCATAGTAATTATCGTTCAAGTTTAATTATTAATCCTGTCTTCAGTTCGATCAAACAAACACATGATGGCTCCGTTGTCAGCGTTGTGCGAACGGAGCGATTTCAAACTCGTTCATTTGAACTCCCGCAGCCATAACGGTGAGATCGTACAGCTTCAATGCGCTTTGAACGACGATTACAACAATTTTCAGGAAAAACTGAAAAATCAATTATGGGCTCTGAAAATTAGAGCCCATAATTGGGAGATTTTTCCCAGACCTTGTGCTTGTACGTTCACTTCGGAGCAGTTTCATTGATTCAATCAGCTCCGCAAAGAAACGCTGCAACACTTCGCAAGGTTTTGGCGCCTTTTTCGGTCAGTCATGTGATCGCGATCGATTCTTGTTCCCTTTTATCTCGGAGTTTCTCTCTCTTTTTTCTCTTTCTTGATTTTATAGCAATTAGTGATTGCGCTTTTAATAATAAAAACAATTGTGTACTCGGGCATACCAGATATCAAATAATTATAACCATCTTGGTCATATCCAGCACGCCCTCGTTGTACACAAATTTGCGTGTAGCCACGCGCGTTTATGACGTTGAGGGTGGCGCAATTTTTTCTAAAAATAGCACATTTGTCTTTTTCGATGGGGCCGCGTGGACCCCGCGCTTACGGTCTTCATCCCCGATTCGGCTAATGATAAAAATATATATAAAATATATCTATAAAATAGATATATAAATAGAATAATGAGAAATAAATACATTGTAAATAAAGATGCCTCGTTGAAATAAACAAGCCTATATTACATTAAACAGTTACTTAGCAAAGACTGATTTTTTTGTATTAAGAGGCTGTCTCTGTAAAAACACCCACTCAATTTTGCGTCAAAAATACGTTTGATTGAAACTCTGCCAACAGAAAGACTTTACCGAGGCTAGAACTAAAACAGGTTTGGTTTGGTTCAAAACGATTTTCCGGCCGCGCTGGGAGCTGTTAAACATTTTGTCCCATCGCGTCATCTAGCAATGAATTTTACGTCATTTTGCTCATAAGCCTTTCTAGATTTCTAAATGAGAAACAATTTTCTTCTCTATTTAACCTGAAAGGCGAAATCAATCGTCTTATGAGCCCTACCAATCGCCATCCGAACGAGGGCTGAAAATGCCCTTGATTTGGAAGCTTATCTTTATAATCTGGGACTTAGTTGACAGCTCTAGCTTACATGAGCGGAAAAGTGTAATCCTTTACCGGCACACATATGCAAAAATCCCTGTACGATTTCAGTATTTCAAAAGTTATGACCGTTTGTATCAACACATTTGCCCGCATTTGCGATTTTTCAGCCTAATGCTAATCGACACATTTCGATCAGTTTTTGTCATAAATACAGCTCACCTGCCTCGCAGCTCGGGCTTATTTCCAACTTCAGCCATTTTCCAGTTCCTGAGATAGCTCAATTTTACGACAGATCCTGTAAATAGATGGGTATTGCCTTCGAAGATTGAGCACGGCCTCTGCCGTGCCGCTTGTTATGCACCTATCAATGTTAAGCCCGAGGGGGGGGGGGGGTTGGGCTGACCACGGGATTTTGATCGTGAGCGCTGTCCCCAGGGTAGGGATTTTGATCGTACGTGATGCCCCCAGGGTAGGGATTTTGATCGTATGTCGTCCCCACGGTGGGGAAATTTGACATGGTCGCCATCTTGCCTTTCCGCCATCTTGGAAAATACCCAGAAGGCATTTGGACATTTGGATGAGCTTCACGTGTTCGAGCAAATATGGCTGAACGAAACGAAAGGTGAGTGATTTGTTGCTATTAATGCAAACATTGTCGTTTCTGTCGTTTTTATCAGCCCATCAGCTATCAGTTGAACGAAAGGTGAGTGATTTGTTGCTATTAATGCAAACATTGTCTTTTTTATCAGCCCATCAGTTATCTATTTTTGAAGCTTTAGAACACATAGTGTTTTGTCTGTTGGATTTTGAAGGAAATACTCGCACAGAGCCCGCTCATGAATTAAATATGTGCTTCCTACTTGGCATGATTTCACTAGATGCTCTGCCACGAGTTTGTGTCAGACATAGCGAAAGATTTGTGTTTTTTGATGTAGGACTGTTTTGTTCCAGGTTCTTGTCGAATTTGGCGATAGCCGAAAGGTTATCGCACTTGCGGCGCCAGAAGAAGAAAACATTCCACAAAAATCGTTAAAAAGCTAGCTGAAAAATAAAAGAAATAAACCACTTTTTGCTGTTTTGTATAAATGTTTATTGATTCTGCCTTAGTTTAATTATTACACTCCTCTTGTGTGCAACAAGGTTTGAATGACATTTGACCACCTTCACTTGCCCTGGCTCGGGATTTTGACCAATTATATTGTCCCGGGGGTGGGGAATTTGACTTTTTTTTTATGGAAAATGTCAAAATCCCCACCCCTTGCCCGACCCCCCCGCTCTGGCTTAACATTGATAGGTGCATTAGTGAACCAAAACTCGAAACCGTGGCCACGTCTCCCGCTAGAAATAGGCGATTAAAACATCGATTTGTAGCCGAATTTCCTCGAGAATCGAACAATAAACTATCCAACTTTGGTATTTAGGAAGATAATCTAGAACTGAGGGCTTAAATCTCGAAGAAATCTTTCCGCTAAATCGCCGAAAGCTGATGAAACATCGTCGACTTGTGTTGCGATGCTGCTTTCGCGAAGGTCCGCATAAATGGGGAAACCGCTGATTGCTTCAGGATTCTAACCGCTCTTTTTCTTTTTCAAAAATGGAAACCTACAAAAATTTCATACCAAACAGTATTTCATACCAAACGTTTCATACCAAATATTATTTTGCAATATAGTCATAAATATCTATGCGTTCAATAAAATTGCTTTACCTGTATATTTGCGTGACTACTTGTTGAAAGGGGCTACTCCAGGTAAACGCTAGGGGAAAAAGGTTCCCTTGAAAAAGAAATATTTTGCATTTTGTTTAAGTCTTTTTTCATGCAAAATGTTTTGATTCGACAAAGTTAACGCAGTGCTGATTCTAGCGGTTTTGTTCTCTCTTTAAATGGCCTAGATTTCAAATGCGTGGGATGTTTGAAGTTAATGACAGACGACAAATGCACGATCATAACAAAATAAATTCATTATTACACGTGTAATTTACTTCCTGTTTTTAAGGAAAAAAGTCTTCAAAAAGCCTCATGTATGATCTCCAGGGCCCAAAATGTATACCTTATGTTTCAGTTTCCAACATTCAGATGTGCTTTCTCTTTTAGAAGAGTGTTTAATTCTGTCCTCGTACAATTATTTCGTTGCTTTGAGCCTTCCAATTTCCAGTCCATTTGCAATCGAGTCTATGTCAGGGTTTCCCCGTTTAGTTTTCAGCGTTCGGTATTTTGATCCCCATAAGGTTCAAAACCCTCTAGAAAGTTGTTGCATACGATAATACACTTAAGTCGCCATTTTTTGAAAGCGTGTAGTTTTTGATCGACTGAAAAACTCTTTCTAGGGTCCCCTAAGACCTCCAAGTATAAGCGCTAGTGGATGGATTGCAATAAGCTAGCAATATCCCCAAGAAAACCAGGGTCCAAACATAAGCCCTCTTCTTTCCCTTCTCCCATAGATTATCACCTGCTACGAAAAAACTTTTGCATTTCTTAAGACGACGCTAAGGCCCCCCATTAGGCCTGGCCTTTCTAATACGACTGCTAATAATAAGAATACCTGTAAAATTATATTATATGAACAAAGTAAAACATATTGGGCCCTGAATAAAAACGGGTGTTCCGAAAACGCGGGGTCGGGGTGCGGACTGCGAGGTGCGGACTGCGGGGTCAACAAAACTGAAAAAATAAAAATAATAATAATAACAACAACAACAAAGTTTAAAACATCCGAAATAAAAAGGAAACAAAAATGGCTAAATACTTAAAAAGACAATTAAGAAATGCAAAAAAAAACACAAAAATAAAGCGAGAATTGAATATTTAACTGTCACGCGAACCAATGAATAAATAACGAGAAATTTTAATAATCGTTTGTAATAACCGTGAGGTCTGTTTGGAACAATCTTTTTTCACTCCCTGTTTTTTCTTTTTTTTTTTAATTTCATTTCATTTCTGATGCACTTCACCGCTTCTGTAAACAAAACAAACCGTAGCTGACAGGTATGTCGAGCGATCCGAGCCAATCAGTTACTTGAGTTAGCGGTTTACACCCATTGTATTTTTGCGGGTGGGGTTGGGGTGGGCAATTTTATACTGCAGGAATTTGTTTTAGTGACAACAACCTTGCATGAATTTTATTTCGCTAGCTTGCCGGATATATTTCTTAAACTTCGTCTACAGAACAAACCGCGTGCTCAGCTCTTTGTTGTAGTACCCGGTATATGTTTGTTTTGAAAGTCACGACGTCTCATTTTGTTTCAAAGTCACAACAGTCCTCATCTGTAATATCCTTCGGTCAGTCTATTATCCAATGTACACATCACTGTTCACTGTGCTAATATCTTGAACTTTGCACATCTATAATGTCTTTTGGTCAGTCTATTATAAAAATGTATACACCACTTTTCACTATACTATAAATCTCTTGAACTTTGGACAGCGAAATCCTTTTTTTTTTTTTTTTTTTTTGAGGTTTTTGTGTGTTATTCCCTGGATATACAGAATTTGTCTTTAATTTACTATTTAAGGGATTCGAATTCTTTTTCAAAAGTTTTTTTTCTCGAAATTATCCCGGGTTAATTGTCGCTTAATTTCGCTTTGAAACCTGGTATCGGCTGTTCTGCTCACGCAAGAACCACGGAAAGAATAATCTTCTTAATGCCTTGTTTTGTGCAGACATAGCTGCATCTCCTCGAGTACCAATAGTTCCTCGAGTTTTCATGCAATGAGCTTAGAATAGTGCCAGATTTTATTTTCTTGTATGAAATCAACGTAACATCTTGGGAAGTGCAAGTCGGGTTCCGATCGCTGCAGGACGATATACCTTTCAGTTGCATTTTAGTTGCAATATAAATATCGCTATGTGCAAAAAACGTTTGTATATATTTTTATCCCAAACAAACTGAATTGAATAATGCAAAAAAAATTTGACATAAAATCAAATTACGGCAAAAAAGTGTTCCACACAGACCATATGACCATTGTAAAATGACAAATTTCTCGTTATTTATTTATTGGTTCACTAGAACGTCAAGAGAGTCAAATTCTCAATTTATTTTTATATTTTTCTTGTATTTTCATTATATTTTAAAGTATTTAACTATTTTCTGTTTTCCTTTTTATTTCGGATGTTTTGTTGTTATTATTATTAGTAGTAGTATTATTTTATTTTTCGGTTTTTTTGACCCCGCACCCGGCACCCCACACCCCGCACCCCGACCCCGCCTTTTCGGAACACCCAATAAAAACAGATAAAATAGTTTTGAACATTAGCAATCTTATTAGACGGGCCAGGCCTTGTGGGGCCTTGGCGCCGTCTTAAGAAACGGTAAGTTTTTTGCGCATTAAATAAGGATATTTAAGGTCGCGATGTTCTATGAGAGAAGGGAGAGAAGAGGTTTAGGTTTTGGAGGTTTAGGGAAACCTAGAACGAGTTTTTTTTGTCGATCAAAAATTACAGGCCTTCAAAAAATGGCGACTTTAGTATATTATCGTATGCAACAACTTTCTGGAGGGTTTTTGAAACCTTATGGGGATCAAAATGCTGAAAGCTGAAAGCTAAACGGGGAAGCCCTAACATAGACCTAGCGTTTACCTGGAGTATCCTCTTTCAACAAGTAGTCACGCAAATATACAGGTAACGCAGTTTTATAAAACGCGTGGATATTTACTACTATATTGCAAAATACTGAAAGTACTAGGGAATTCCAAGGTTTAATTAATCTAGTAATTACGGTTTGGTATGGAATTTTTGCGGGTTTCCATTTTTGAAAAAACAAAAAAAAAACGATTAACATCCTGAAGCAATCAGCGGTTTCCCCATTTATGCGGACCTTCGCGAAAGCAGCATCGCGACCCAAGTCGACGATGTTTCATCAGCTTTCGGCGATTTAGCGGAAAGATTTCTTCGAGATTTAAGCCCTCAGTTCTCGATTATCTTCCTAAATACTAAAGTTGGATAGTTTATTGTCCGATTCTCGAGGAAATTCGGCTACAAATCGATGTTTTAATCGCCTATTTCTAGCGGGAAGACGTGGCCACGGTTTCGAGTTTTGGTTCGCTAACAAGCGGCACGGCAGAGGCCGTGCTCAGTCTTCGAAGGCAATACCCATCTATTTACAGGAACTGTCGTGGAAGTGAGCTATCTCAGGAACTGGAAAATGGCTGAAGTTGGAAATAAGTCCGAGCTGCGAGGCAGGTGAGCTGTATTTATGACAAAATCTGATCGAAATGTGTCGATTAGCATTAGGCTGAAAAATCGCAAATGTGGGCAAATGTGCTGATACAAACGGTCATAACTTTTGAAATACTGAAATCGTACAGGGATTTTTGCACATGTGTGCCGATAAAGGATTACACTTTTCCGCTATGCAAGATAGAGCTGTCAACTAAGTCCCAGATTATAAAAATAAGCTTCCAAATCAAGGGCATTTTCAGCCTTCGTTCGGATGGCGATTGGTAGGGCTCATAAGACGATTGATTTCGCCTTTCCGGTTAAACAGAGAAGAAAATTGTTCTTCCTTTAGAAAATCTAGAAAGGCTTATGAGCAAAATGACGTAAAATTCATTGCTAGTTGACGCAAACCGAAAATTTTACAACGCCACAAAAATGCCTAATTTTTAATTTTCGAGACGTTGAATCGGGCCCAGATGGGACGAAATGTTTAACAGCTACCAGCGCGGCCAGAAAATCATTTTGAACCAAACCAAACCTGTTTTAGTTCTAGCCTCAGTAAAGTCTTTTGTTGACCCCGCAGTCCGCACCTCGCAGTCCGCACCCCGACCCCGCGTTTTCGGAACACCCGTTTTTATTCAGGGCCCAATATGTTTTACTTTGTTCATATAATATAATTTTACAGGTATTCTTATTATTAGCAGTCGTATTAGAAAGGCCAGGCCTAATGGGGGGTCTTAGCGTCGTCTTAAGAAATGCAAAAGTTTTTTCGTAGCAGGTGATAATCTATGGGAGAAGGGAAAGAAGAGGGCTTATGTTTGGACCCTGGTTTTCTTGGGGATATTGCTAGCTTATTGCAATCCATCCACTAGCGCTTATACTTGGAGGTCTTAGGGGACCCTAGAAAGAGTTTTTCAGTCGATCAAAAACTACACGCTTTCAAAAAATGGCGACTTTAGTATATTATCGTATGCAACAACTTTCTAGAGGGTTTTGAACCTTATGGGGATCAAAATACCGAAAGCTGAAAACTAAACGGGGAAGCCCTGACATAGACTCGATTGCAAATGGACTGGAAATTGGAAGGCTCAAAGCAACGAAATAATTGTACGAGGACAGAATTAAACACTCTTCTAAAAGAGAAAGCACATCTGAATGTTGGAAACTGAAACATAAGGTATACATTTTGGGCCCTGGAGATCATACATGAGGCTTTTTGAAGACTTTTTTCCTTAAAAACAGGAAGTAAATTACACGTGTAATAATGAATTTATTTTGTTATGATCGTGCATTTGTCGTCTGTCATTAACTTCAAACATCCCACGCATTTGAAATCTAGGCCATTTAAAGAGAGAACAAAAACGCTAGAATCAGCACTGCGTTAACTTTACGAATCAAAACATTTTGCATAAGAAAAGACTTAAACAAAATGCAAAATATTTCTTTTTCAAGGGAACCTTTTTCCCCTAGCGTTTACCTGGAGTAGCCCCTTTCAACAAGTAGTCACGCAAATATACAGGTAAAGCAATTTTATTGAACGCATAGATATTTATGACTATATTGCAAAATAATATTTGGTATGAAATTTTTGTGGGTTTCCATTTTTGAAAAAGAAAAAGAGCGGTTAGAATCCTGAAGCAATCAGCGGTTTCCCCATTTATGCGGACCTTCGCGAAAGCAGCATCGCAACATAAGTCGACGATGTTTCATCAGCTTTCGGCGATTTAGAAGATTTAAATCTTCGAGATTTAAGCCCTCAGTTCTCGATTATCTTCCTAAATACCGAAGTTGGATAGTTTATTGTCCGATTCTCGAGGAAATTCGGCTACAAATCGATGTTTTAATCGCCTATTTCTAGCGGGAGACGTGGCCACGGTTTCGAGTTTTGGTTCACTAACAAGCGGCACGGCAGAGGCCGTGCTCAATCTTCGAAGGCAATACCCATCTATTTACAGGATCTGTCGTGGAATTGAGCTATCTCAGGAACTGGAAAATGGCTGAAGTTGGAAATAAGCCCGAGCTGCGAGGCAGGTGAGCTGCAGGGACCGCGGAGGGGGAGGGGCTGGTAGGGCTATAGCCCTACCACGTTTTTGCTTGGGTTGATTTTTTAGGGCTCCAGATGACATGGATAATGTATGAATTTTACCACTTGAAAGTAACAACATGCGTCTAATCTTGCCTATGCGCTTCAAGAAGTCGTGGCCAGATTTTTTAGCCCTACCACTTCAAAATGATCTCCGCAGTCCCTGAGCTGTATTTATGACAAAAACTGATCGAAATGTGTCGATTAGCATTAGGCTGAAAAATCGCAAATGCGGGCAAATGTGTTGATACAAACGGTCATAACTTTTGAAATACTGAAATCGTACAGGGATTTTTGCATATGTGTGCCGGTAAAGGATTACACTTTTCCGCTCAGTGTAAGCTAGAGCTGTCAACTAAGTCCCAGATTATAAAAATAAGCTTCCAAATCAAGGGCATTTTCAGCCTTCGTTCGGATGGCGATTGGTAGGGCTCATAAGACGATTGATTCCGCCTTTCAGGTTAAATAGAGAAGAAAATTGTTTCTCATTTAGAAATCTAGAAAGGCTTATGAGCAAAATGACGTAAAATTCATTGCTAGATGACGCGATGGGACAAAATGTTTAACAGCTCCCAGCGCGGCCAGAAAATCATTTTGAACCAAACCTGTTTTAGTTCTAGCCTCGGTAAAGTCTTTCTGTTGGCAGAGTTTCAGGCAAACTTATTTTTGACGCGAAATTGAGTGGGTGGTTTTTACAAGTGTGGACCCCAACATCGCTCCTCGTGTTCTAAGAGCTGCAGTAATGTTTGGTGAAGACAGCTTTTGAAGAAGGTTTTATTTTTCGTGCGAAGATGTTCCGGCAGTCCAATTCATATCTTACATCCAATACGCGAATAGAAGTGGCTCTATTGTATTTATAATTGATGAATTGAGTTCGGCACGGTAGCAGCACGACGTTTGAAACGGGCCTATACAGTCAATAGAGCATAGATTTCATTCGATTCTACGTATATGCGAATTGATAAATTTAAAGAATCTGCAACTGCTCGGAAAAAAACACATTGTTAGCCCGGACCATTGAAGACCAGTTAAACGTAGCTCAAATAATCCATTCGTTATTTTTCATAAGAAATCACGCAGTCAAAAAGTAAATATAATTATACCGTACTGTTTTTGGCAGGGTCAGCGGTAAAGTTACTTACGTTAAGCACTCCAAATGACTCTCTTGACTGTGCGGACTTCTTAGTATCACTAACACTACATTTAGCACTACAATAGGCCATTTCCGAGTTGTCTTGTACCTCTTTTTCAAAGCGAGTCTTGGTGCATAGCCTTTTTATTTGAAAATAAGTTTTCATTCACATGCAGATAAAACTCATTTTCATATGAAAGGTTTTGCACAAGGCCTCGTTTTGAAAAAGAGGCACAAGACAATTAGGAAATGGCCTATTCCATAACGTTAACTTGTATCACTCTCAACATTAGCAACACCAAAGTAGAATATTAAAATGCCTTCTCCGATCTTCTCTAATACCGGGCTTAATAGTACAAAATTATTCCATCCGTGTTTCCTGTTTTCTCTTATTAGAACAATGCTTTTTTTAACTTATCTCTTGAATAACAATCGCCAATGGACAGAAGTCGCAAAAGATCTCTGATTAGGTAATTCTGCCGAGTGTGAAATCGTTGCCAGATAAACGACACGAGTTGTTATCACTTTAATCAGCAGGAACCCAATTACCCTAGTTAAATACATCAGCGCCTAAAAACGTTATGATAACGAAAACACTGCGACAAGGCCTGAAAACACAGCGAAGTTACTTTCTTGGAAATAGCGAACATCACACGAACAGCACCAAATCTACAAGGGAAGTGGAAGTGGTTACATATAGATTACTGTTTCCTGTAAGTAATCGGCACGTAATTAAGTCGTTTATACTGCGAAGTGTGTTTTTCAATAAACAATTTACTACTTTACTACCATGTTTTCTTGGTTGCTATCGCAACCACGAGATAATAAAAATAAAGGGAAAGCCAGTAGCACGTGGTTACTTTTGCCATTCGCGTTTCATCATAAACGAGATACTAAATATCTCTCTTCTGCCCGTGATATTACTGGACTGCAACGACTTGAAAACAATGAAGTCAGTGAACGATCGGCAAATCGTTTTATTGAAGCTTTGGAAAGAGGTCGAACAAATTTGGGCTTAATACACGAACAAGAAATCTAACTCAGCCTTCGAGGATTGTTTTGATAGGCTTTATGCTACTGGTAATGGTAAATGGTAGATGCTATGATTTAAAGGGCCAGTCTCATGGCGATTTTCCTATCTTCTTTGTCACGATTTGATTAATTTATATCAAAGTACCTTGCTCACACATGAATTGCTTTTAGACCACCAAGGGGACAATATTAAATGAATTTTCAAAACAAAAACAAGCCAAAATTAGTTTTTAGAGATTTTATCTGAGACGCAAGGGCAGAAACTTGAAAAATTCTGCCAGAAGTTTTCAAGTAGGACGCCATTTCCATCCTTGTAATCCCTATCCAGGCATAGTTTCCGTGTACTGGAATACCCATTTTAATACTACTGGACCATTATTTTTAGGTTTCCATAGATAAAAATGTGTCTTTTGGCTTTTCAGTGATAATAAAAATTGATGAGACTGCCCCTTTAAAGTAGAAGTGCACTTAGCTTAGCTAGCCAGTTCGCAGGCACGCCACTGAAATACTCATTCACAAACAATCAAATTAAACACAAAGAAGGTTAAAAACTTCAACTGGCGGGAGGCAAACCAGTTGGCTATTTACAAGCGTGGCCGGGGAGTTAAACTCGGGACGACCCCTCAAACAAATCCAGCTAGTTGGACTGCAACCCTCCGGCTTGTGCCCTCCCCCCCCCCCCCCCCCCGCGACCCGATCCGAGAATGAGAGGAAAGATCCGTGGAAGTGAAATTTGTGAGTCCAAATGAATACTTTGAATTATTCCTATGAAAAATTCGAGAAGGAGGACAATTCCTTCTCTGTCATTACAGTGTGAATCGAGATTCGCAGAGCTGCAAGGTGAAATTTCAAATTCGCATGAGGTAAATTTTGGCTTGGGACAAGAGAGCTGGGCTCGTAGAAGTTGTAATAACGTTTTACAAGTTTGCTAGAGCAGATAATGAAAAAGTGCACGTGAGAATACGATAGTAGTGCGTTACTAGACGGGCAAACTGAGGCCACTAGTGACCATGCACGCCTGTCTCATATTCTGCGAGAATTTTTTCTGCAAGAAAGGTCCACCAGGTTATTCATGTGATGGTCTGTTTATTTTAGTACTGTGAAGGCGCGTTAGTGTAGTGGTCATCCTGTGGGACTTTCGATCTGACTATTCCAGCCAGGGGGGAGTTGTGTTGCTCCTAGTCGCTTCGTGCTACGGAAACTGGAGTTGAGCGCCAGCCTTGATGAGCCTGACGGCTCTTTCAATAGAGTGTGTGTTATGTTAACGCTATCATCTAATTTTAACTGCATTTTCGTTTTCTTTCACTCCGCACTCTACATGTTGGGAGTATCCGAATGCAGGTATAACTTCTTTAGAGCGACTTTCAGTAAACATCGAGCATTCGGCGGCAGAAGTTGAAAAATCGATTTCTTTCATATTTTGCACATAAATGGGTATTGGTAAAACTAGAAACCTGATGTGGTTCGTTTTCCCCAGAAGCGCCTTATTTAAAAAAAAAAAACGAGGAAATCGATTCTCGGGTTCGGGAGGTCAAAATCACAGGAAAGTAATCTTGAAAATCAGTACTAGAATCGATTTCCTCTTTTTTTTCGGAAATAAAGCGCTTCTGGCGAAAACGAACCACATCAGCTTTCTAGCTTTACTGATACCTAATTATATGCAAAATACGAAAGAAATCGATTTTTCAACTACTGCCGCTAAATTGAAATTTTGCTTCATTTTTACTGAAAGTCGCTCTCTAGATTCGGTGTTTCACTCTTCCTAATTATCAAAAAAACACTCGTCTTAAGAAACTGGGTATCCTGTAGTGTTACCAGCCCCGTCTTTACAGCTGTAGTTCTTCTTTTTAACATTATAAGAGAAGAAGAAAGAAAAACCTCTGGGACTAGGGTACCTGTGTGTCAGTCAAAATATAATGATTAAAACGTAATGCGGTACTTGCAAAGACCTTGACAGGTATGGAGAGGCGCTCAGGCCTGGGACAGGCCCAAACCAGGCTAAATGGTTTAAGGAGGTCAACTTCAAACACAACTCACTGCAGGGTGGGTGGGTGGGTGGGTGGGTGGGTGGGTGGGTAAGCGTCGTTGTCGCAGACTCGCGTGAAGAGAAGGAGGTGTAGCACGTGATTGATACCTACGTCGCGGTCAGTTTTCCCCAGTTTTTCCCCTTTTTTTTTCCTTCATATGAATTTGTCACTGTAGGATGGATGGATGCTTTGACGAAATCAGGTAAGCTCAACAGAGACAATATACGACCTGGGAGCTTTTTCATCAAATAAAGACTGTAACTAAGACAACTTGCAATTGATGCAAATGGTGTTCAGCATTCTGATGGTGTTCATTCTGATGATGCAAATGGTGTTCAGCATTCTGGTCATCGATGCTCGACGTTCCGTTCGATACAGACGCAATCGTTTTTTTTAAAGCTCATACCAACTTTTTTTGGTCGTATAGACAATCATAAAAGAAGACACATGCTCTTCGGTGCTTGGTACTATAAAACTATACATTTTTGACCCCAGATTTTCAAAAAGCAGGTAAATATATCCACTGGATAGGCCGTAATCCTGAAGACACAAAATGAGGAAAAATCTATGATTTATGAAAAGAGCAAGAGTGTATCTACAATGAAATATGTGGCCTTGAAATAATCTGGCCAACATGTGCAAGTTGAAGGAAAATTTCTTCTCCGTTCAATAGCAATTTATCCACTGGATAAAGTTATCCACTCTTTGAACAACTGGGGCCAGGGGCCCGTTTCTCGAAAGTCTCGGTAACTTTTCGGGCCCGGAAAGCTATTTTATGTGCGCGATGTTTGCATTAAAGACTCAAATTTTGTTAGTTTTGAAAGCTGAGCAATAAAATTCTAAGTTGATAAAAGAAGTCAGGCTAATATGTGGGCTAAAAACTACGCCAACGTTTTATAGATTTTGATTTTAAAATATAGCTTCGGGCCCGAAAAGTTACCGGGACTTTCGAGAAACGGGCCCCTGGTCCCTATCATACTTTCGCTTCTGTTTAAAGCACTACTTCTCTTTCGTTGATGTAACACTAACCTTGTCATAATGTGAAACCTCCACAACTTAACAATGCACTCATCTCCGTGACTTGTCAAATTGATCGAAATACAGCACGTGTAATAAGCCTAGAAAAAAGTTCATAATGAGTAGTGTTTTTCTTTCTTGTTGTTGTTGTTGTTCACAGGTAAAGTCAAAAGAGATGCTACTTGAGGCTATTAAGTTGATTAGGTAAGAAATTTCTCAGTAAGTCAAATTACAATGGTGTCCACTCAAACGCACCTAAAACGTACTAGACTTAACTTCATTTATTTCTAGTCACGTTTCATGGGACACCACCCAAAGAAGAGCCGTTACTAATAGGAAAAAGAAGTTTAACTCAACTGTCTCGATCCATTGTTGGTTTCCATTTTTCATGGCGTACTGGTTGTCCATGCGCACCTTACTTATTTTTGTGCAGACACATTATTTGCAATGTTTGTCGTTTTTGTCTTCGTGACCAGGCCGCTGACCAACTCACTATTTTTCATTTTTCCTGGTTCTTCTTATAGTCCATGGGCCGGACTCTCTTAAATGTACCACTCAGAGGGACCAGCTTGGAGTATTATAGAATTAAAGCTTGGTTGGGGGTGATAACAAAAAGTTATGATAGCAAAGCCAAATGAGTAGCTTATTTGTATATTTCTTTAGCTAAAATATCACCAAAATCCGCTTCTGCATGAAAACGAGGCCTGTTTTCAAAACAATATTAAAAACTTATTGCTGGACCAAAGATAGTCTTCACAGCTTCATTTTTAAAAAGGAAGCACTAAGATTATTTACAATGAACCAAATTCCGAATTTTACTTGTTTAAAAGCGAAAAAAGCAAGTTGAACGGCTTATTGAAACTTTGCGTTGCATTGTGGGAAAATCCAAGATGGCGGCCTTCATGGCAGTTGAGTGCATATAACTTGTTGCTTGATTTTCATCGTTTTAAAGTAGAAATCTGTTTAAAATTGGACAAAGTTTGTGAAAAATTACAAGATAACTAAGTAGCAAGCATTTTGTTTAAGACTTTTATAAATTTCAACCACAAATTATACAAAAACTTACAGTCATTCGAGATGTGTATGGACACCAAAATCCATGATTTTTTTCTTAACCACCGTGTGGACTTTTTCACAAGTTTTACTTTTCAAATCTATTTTATCCTGAATAACAGTAATAATAAACAGCTTCATAACCAAACAACAAGAATTTTTATAATGGTATCGTAGTTATTTAACCACAAATTTAACTTAAACTTTCAGGCCTTCGAGATCTGTATGGACTCGATAATCTAAGATTTATTTATAAAACCGCTTTTAAAACGAGTTCCAAATTTTAACTTTGTTCTAACATATGAACCTTTAAAACTTCTTATGAAAAAAATCAATGTTTTTAAAAGCGACTTTGTATGCTTTACTTTTTATAAAAAATATAAGGAGGAAAACGAAGAACGTTAGAAAAAAATGGTGAAAATAACAAGAGACAAAGGAAAGAAAACTGTGAATGCATAATCCACTGTTGTGACGAAACTGGAGATTTGGCCTCTTTAAAAGATCTCGACTCGTGGAAAACGCTCCATAATGCTGCTGTTATTCGTAACCATGAGGGGATTCTTGATATTGCGAAAACTTTAAAGGAAGGAGAAGTACCACAGATATCATATCACAGGAAATGCCGCAGTATCTTTACGTTGAAGAGGGATCTACAAAAACTGGCTCAGTCTGATAACAAGGTTGAAGAACAAGATGACACAAGTAGCCGTAGGTCTTCCGGCCGACAACCGGCGAACACCCAAAGTAGGGTCTATGAGCGAATTTGTGTATTTTGCGAGAAGGCCAAGTACCTCAAGGGAATCAAAACAAGAGAGGCTCTGATACAGTGTGTTGACTTGCGTGCTGATAACACAGTCAGGAGAGCAGCTATGAGCAAAAACGATTCAAGGATACTGGCTATTGTCTCCAGAGAGCTTGTAGCGGCAGAAGCATGCTACCATAAATCGTGCTACCGTGACTACACTCGAAACGTTCCAGGACCTTTAAACATCAGGGAAACAAAAGAAGAAGTGTGTGATGAGTATATCAGGGCAGAAACACATGCCTATGAGATGCTGTTTAATCATATAAGAACAAACCTACTTCAGAACCCAAGGGTTGTTAGAATGTCGGAGTTGTATACCCTATTTACATCATTCTTCAAGTCTCAAGACATAGAGATCAAAGAATCTACGAGAACCCATTTCAGAAGAAAACTTGAAGGAGAATTTGGAGACATGCTGGAGTTTGAAGATCTTTTTGGCAACAAAAGAGTTTTTGTCATTCCACGTGGTCTTTCCAGACTTCATTTAGCCAAGCTAGCTGTGGAGAACTCTAATATTTCCAAGCCTTTTAAGGGTACAGAAGAAATATCCAAAACCGCTCTCCACCTTAGAAAAGCAATCCAGGAGCAAGAAATCATAGAATCGTGGCCTCCAAAACCTTGCGAACTAACTGAAAATGCCGTGATCATTCCAGATGTTCTGAAAGAGTTTTTGTACACTTTGCTCACCGGTAGTACTGAATTTCCAGGTTTGCAGTCTTGTTCTCCAAAGATTCAGCGTCTCATTACATCGTTTGGACAGGACTTGGTCTTTGGTTCGAGTGGTGGACGACAGAAGCCCCCAAAGCATGTTTTACTTCCATATGCCGTAAAATCTCTTTCCAACAACGTTGAATTAATTCAAATTATAAACCACTGTGGTCACGGAATTGCCTACTCCCAACTTGAAGAGATAAATACTGCATTGTGCCTTCAAAAGTTAGCAGCAACCTCATGCAACGAAGTCCCCCTCCCCGAAAACATCCGTCCGTTTATCAGTACAACGCTGGCCTGGGATAATATAGATCGTCTTGAGGAGACTTTGTCTGGCGAGGGCACTTCCCACCGAGTCAATGGAATCGCAGTTCAAGCTAATCATTTTGGCCCTCACCCTCCGTCAGCTTCACTTCCAGTCATCATGAAATGAAAGAAGAGAAGTATCGAGTCTGTGGGTGACGAAGCTATCCCTATCTACAATGCAGGGGAGCGCTGTGGGCCCCATTCTAGAGGATATGTGGAAGTCAAGTTAAATGAAATCATGGAATGCGCATGGAAAAAGAACTTGCTGTGGGTTTTAGCACGAATTCATGCAAGTGAAAAGCAATCCGTTCCTAGTTGGACTGGCTTTAACATTTTAGTGCGAAATGACCAAGAAGTTACTAAGGATAACGTGGGTTACCTTCCGACAATCAATGCCCCAGCAACAAACATGTCTACTGTGTACCAAATCCTTTTGAAGTCTCTACAGATCAAAGAAACCTTGAAACTTCACAGCATGGTAGTTGTGTTTGATCAGGCACTTTATGCGAAAGCTGCAGAGATAAAGTGGAAACACAGAGCGCAGTTTAATGATCTTGTGTTGAGGATGGGAGTGTTCCATACCATTTGCACGTTCTTGTCGGTGATAGGGAAGCGTTTCCAGGATGCTGGTTTACGAGATGTGATTATCGAGTCTGGAGTAATTGCTGAAGGATCCACGTCTGGTGTCCTTGAAGGCCGTGCATATAATCGCGCCATAAGATTTCACAAGCTAATGTTTGAAGCACTTAACAGGCTGGCATGGATTGGTTTCATTTCTTGGGTGGAGGAGCATCACAAAGAGAAGAAGCCTCTTGTCGATGAGTTCTTCAAAGGTCTAAAAACGCTTTGTGATAGAACATGTGAGCGAGAATTCAATGCCACAATTACAAGTCCCTCATTTCAAGAAGTGTCGCAACTATTCAGCATGTATATGCACTATCTCCGGCATGGGAACGGGAAGCTCTCCAAGTTCTGGATGTCATATGTTGACATGGTTGAAATACTTCTTGAGCTGTTAAGAGCGTCTCGGGAAGGGGACTGGGAACTTCACCTTTCATCTATCAGCGAAATAGTCCCTTGGTGTTTCGCATATGACAAGCCTAACTATGCCAGGTACCTTTCTGCATATCTGCATGAAATGTCACATCTACCAGAAGAACACCCTGACACCCTTGAATACCTTCGATCGGGAGGATTTTCCGTTCAGATTGGAGAAGACAACCCTTTCGGGAGAATCCCCGTTGATCAGACGTGTGAGGAAACCGTCAACAAAGACACTCAAACGTCAGTAGGAACCAAAGGTTTCAGCCTGAAGCCGAATGCAGTTAGCAAATTCTATTTAGTCGCTGAATACCGAAGCACATTCCTGAGGCAACTCAAAGATATGTTACACATCAGTCCATCGTCTTCCCAACACAATGATCTACAGCCTTCAAGAATCGCCAGGGATGAAGCTGATGTTAAGTCCATTGTGTCAATTCTTCAAGACACTTGGCTCAACCCATTCAACCCTGATCTTCAAGATCTTGTCTGTCTTTCCACAGGAAAGGTAGCCACTCCTGATGTAGAGCGTGACTTGCTAGGAGCTAAAGATATTGGTGAGGAAGCCTATAAGGCATTCAGAGAGCAACGCCTTCAATGTAATACACCTAAAGTCAAGTTCCATGATGCAATCACCAAAGCCAAGTTGATGACCTTTACTCACCTGACCAAAAAGGTAACGATAAAGGCTGGTAAGAACCAAGAGGTAATCCTCAAAGCCGACAGAAGATTGTTTGCGCAAATGATCGTCATTGCAGAGAGCAGAAACCTACAGATGAGAGACGTGTTATCCCATCCTCTCGGACCACTCCCATGGTCATTAGCTACCCCAGATGGCTTGCTCCGTAAAACAAACAAGGCGTCCCTGGCAAAAGAACTCCAGAAAAATGTCCAAGCCTCAGATGCTATTCCCCATCCTTCTGCATGTGTTATAGACGGGATGGCTCTAGTCCAGCGCCTCAAAGGTGGTCAGAAGACGTTCGCAGCAGTTGCTGAAGCTTTGCTTGGCAGAGTTCTAAATGAAGGTGGAACGAGTGACAGGATTGATGTCGTCTTTGATGATTACAGGGAGGAATCCATAAAGAATGCTGAAAGAATAAACAGAGGTGAAGGATCAGGAAGCGAATACCGCAATATTCAAGCCGATCACAAGGTCAAACAATGGAGAAGATTCCTGTGTAGCTCAAAGAACAAACAAGCACTCATTGTGTTTGTGACAAGCGAGTGAAAGAAAGACAAGTACAAAGAGAAGCTTTTAGGAAAGACACTTGTTATCACCTGTGGCGACAAATGTTATCAGTTATCCTCTGGAATGGTGCAACCTATTAGTGAGCTCGAATCTACTCAAGAGGAGGCCGATACCAGAGTCATCTTACATGCAGTCCATGCAGCTCGATCAAGATTCGCTTCCGTCGTTGTGGTATCAGAAGATACTGATGTCTTAATACTTCTTCTAGCCTTCAAGAGTTCCATTTCTTCCTCGCTGTTTATCAAATGTGGTTCACAGACCAGAGTCAAGTACATTGATGTTTCCAGAGTAGTTGAGAGCATTGGAGCAAATATATTCAGATCACTACCAGGCTTTCACGCGTTCACTGGTTGTGATACGGTTAGTGCCTTTGCTGGACGAGGCAAGGTATCAGGATATCGAATTGTGTCACGAAGTGCAGAATTTCAAGGAATCTTCCAGCAACTGGGTACAGAATGGGACCTTTCCGATCACCTTTACTGTAGTCTTGAGAAATTTACTTGCTCCGTGTACTGCAGCAACCCGGGAACAAGTGACATAAACGAGCTTCGATACCGACTGTTCTGCTTGAAGAGAGGAGACGTTGAATCTAATCAGCTGCCACCATGCAGAGACACGCTGCGAAAACACTCTCAAAGGGCAAACTATCAAGCTGCAGTATGGAAACGGTGCTTAGAAAGATGTCCAGTCATCCCACCACCAGAAGGAGCTGGCTGGTGCACCGAGGATGAAAAACTGGTTGTAGACTGGATGGGTGGCCAGCCAGCTCCACAAGCAGTCCTGGAGCTTCTTTCATGTCAGTGCAGTAGGGCGTGCAAACCTCCATCATGCTCTTGCATCGCCAATGGTCTCAAATGCACTGACATGTGCCGACTTCAAGAATGTACCAACAGGTCTGATGAAGACAACGATGTTGTCCCTGCTGGAGACGATGACGATGATGATGACGATGAAGAAAGGTAATAAACTCGTAGCCATTAGCCAACATCAAATAACTTCCCTTTTACAGTACTCTTCTTAGAAATTTCAAAGTTCCTTGCACTTGACTGTTAGCATGACAATTGGTTTAAATTTTGAACAGCGCACCTTATTACTTACATTTAATAACTGTTGTTGTCATGGCAACTGCTTAACATTTAAAGCATAAATCAACTGCTACTTTTGTCTAAAATTGAACATGACCCTTTGTTTACATTTCAGTGAAAATGATATTTGAACAAAGCGATGTATGAAAAGCTATGAAAGTTTCAAGACTCCAGTGTGTTAAGTGGGGGATTTTACTGCCGAAGAGGAGTCATAGAGGAAGCTCTCAAGTTTTCCTTTGCTGGATTATTAATCCCAGAGTGTGCTTAAGTGATCTGCAAATGAGTGAACTCTAGTGGTGATATGTATTTTTATCCCAATTTTTAAAATTAGGAAGCGGAAAACAATATTGAACATTTTCAGTGAGTTTTACTTCATTCGTGGGCTAAATGAACATTTCCGTTGCCATGGCAACGGGAACTTTAATTTTTAACTTGTTAATTACAGTACAATTGAATCCAACATCATACTCTGTTTGGTTATGTACAAAATGTGGTTTCAAAACCAATTGCACAAAAGTTATAAGTCAGAAGTTAATGCTATTAAGTACATCTAAGGCGAAAAGGCAGTTGGAATGACGTCATTTGATCACATGACTACAGCAAGAAAGCTACTCGTAGAGGCTTGCTATCATACCTTAAAATGAACTTTAGATATTGAAGATTTAAAAAATACATGATAGCACTGGTCCTTTCACATGGTACAAAAAACCTTATTTTGGGGGTCTTGGCCCATGGACTATTAACATTTACAAGCTAAAATGGGTCTGATGTCATCATTGCTGACTAGGACCTGCGGAGTGTCACTTCTTATACGCGATTGCGATAGGCAAGAAAAGAACAGGTTTATGATAATCCTCAACAAGGTATTCATTAATTCAATATTTCAGTTTCAACTGAAATTTTATGGGTCTACCTCGGAATGAGAACCTGACAAGATTTTCTTTGTTTTGTAAGCTGTTGTTTTGCTGCACGCTATTGTTTTTTAATGGTTTGTTTTCTTTGTTTTTCGTCATCACCTGTGTGTTTCACAGGTTTTTACACCAAGGTAATGTCAATTTTATCATGATTTTTGGTCAAAGATGCGAATGAGCCCATTTTGCCGTATTTGATGGTTTTATAAATAAAACCTAGGGTATTTTGAGCTAAAGGTGAGTTGATAATATGCGCGCGAACCAATTGATGATTGTTCTTGCGGGATTCTTAAGTAATTCTAAAGTGGATTCTAAAGTAAACTTAAATGCAAAATTTCCAAACAAAGCACGACCATTTTCAAAACTAGCCAATGGATTTTGTCGTAACCCTTTCTGATCTGAAGTTTAGAAAAATCAGGGAATCCAGTTTCTCGCCTTTCGAAAATGATGTCATGGAGATGAAGATTGGTGATTAATCGTTTTGGTGTCGAACTATCTGGCAAACAGTCAGTGCAAGATTTGAGCTAAAACGTTCGCTTATGAAAGTAAAACACGTCCATTGATAACTTCACCTAGAACCAATTTTTTTGTGAAACTTTTGACACCAATTTGTTATTTCTGACGATTGAGCCTGCGAATAAGGCTGAAATAGATATTTTGTCGGCACAAGAACAACAAGGCCTGGGGTTAGGCCATGGGTGATTATGCCCATGATTAGGCCCATCATGGGTGATTATGCTATACAAGGAAGCCGGTATAACACGTGTTGTTCATCTAGGCCTTCAGAACCAAGCCGTTTTCCTTTGCTCAAGCCAACTTGTTCTTTTAGGTTGTAAATGATGTATTTCTAACGACAGTAGTTTTAGCTTTTGATCTGTTAACCCTCGTAGGACGGGCTTGGAGCTTCAACCTCGGTTCTTACCCAGATTTTCTGCATATTTTTCCCTTCAGTGGTTCTTTGGGGCAGGCTTTTTCTTTTTTTTTTTTTTTGGTCTCCGTTCAAACCACATTATTCTGTTGTGAGCAGTTGCTCGGCTCTGCTAGACTAGTCTGTTCACTCGTTCAGTTTACATGTGGGCTATTTCCGCCACTTTGTACCGATATCACGTTTGTGAATTGTGTAACTTTAGTCTATGTTTCCTAAAGTGCGTGCATTTGTATTTTTCTTCAGTCGATCGCATTAAGTACTGACTATATCTGTAATTAACTGGATAGTTACGGTGAAACATTTCTAGCCTTTTTAGCCCTTAGTCCTTGTTACTGGTGAGCGACTTACGTCTAAACTGGCCTGAACCGTCAGCTTTGTAAGTTCCTAACATAACTGGCTACGTCTGTGAATTTATCCGGGATGCAAGACGAAAGTGCTGTATTATGTCGGAGTTTTCCTGCCTAACTGGCAGTAAGCCTGCGTGCTTACTTGAGAATGTTAGTTAAGCTTGAACTGGATTTTCAGAGTCAATTGTTTTGCCACAGCTGTAAGTTCCTAGCTTACCAGCAGCAGAATGTCTGCGTCGTTACTTGAAGTTGTAGGTCTAGCATGACTAGGATTTTTAGAGTCTAAGATGGCTTGTTTCTTCAGACCTGTAAGCACCCCAGCCCAACGGGTAGCTTAGCCTAAATTGGCTAAGGTAAATACACCTTATCCCAAAATGGCGGAAATACATTGCTCTTTTGTCTAATTGTTAGTTGGCCCTTGTTGCCTCGATCTCATCTGCAGAATACAAAGGGATATTTGGCTTAAAACGAGGCAACGAGGGCCAATTAACATGGAGACAAAAGAATAATGTATTTTCCGCCATTTTAGAATAAGGTTTATTGGTCACCGTAAAGCGATTGAAAGCTGACGTTTCGAGCGTTAGCCCTTTGTCAGAGCGAATCCCCGAATCGCTCCGACCAAGGTGGCCAATTTACCTTATCAACTCGGTTGATAATCCAAAGTTTTGTGTTTCACTTCCCCAACGACGCAGCACCGCAGTTTCTTTAGAAACTAATCCCCTGGTTTGTTTGCTGGGACGTCTCGTGGTCTCGTGTGACAATCATTTTCAGAGTCAAAAGAGATTTGTGGTATTCAGAACTCTTAGCACCCTAGCCTAGCTGGTAGCCTAGCTGGCACTAAGCGATTTCTTTCGTTAGAGGTGTTAGTTTCTAACCTACTGACAGATTTTGCGCTTATTTGCGGATGTAGGTC
Source organism: Siderastrea radians (assembly GCA_964017195.1). Taxonomy (NCBI): domain Eukaryota; kingdom Metazoa; phylum Cnidaria; class Anthozoa; order Scleractinia; family Rhizangiidae; genus Siderastrea; species Siderastrea radians. Next base: position 37,028,649 of record OZ024897.1, on the reverse strand, counting down.
TAGAGCATTTATGTTATAGCAATGTTTCTATATCCTGAAAGCGTTTCATTCTGTTATTGGTCGCGATGTAGGTTACAAAGTAATGTGAGTAATGTAGACGAGAGACAATTTTAATTTATTCAATACGAGGTCCATTCTATTCATTGAATTCGCGAGGAGTTGCCGTACATTGTAAATATTGAGTTAGTCTGTAAATTCTCTTAGTCGGGTTGGTTCTTTGCTTTCAGTCACTATTGTGTTTCTTGTTGTGAGTAGAGACAAAATCAGCAATAGAAGTTACAACAGCATCTATGTGAAAATGACAAAAGCATATCTCTAGGAAAAAATCAATTTTGAGGGAACGCAACCCTGACACTATCAAAAAAAGTTTCCTGTCACTTTAGTTGCTTTATTCAATAAGTGTAATTCGGATTCTACGGTGCAATTTGCCCTTAACTCGGGATACTACCTCGGTGCATTATGTATTTTCCGTGTTCCCTTTTGGAAAAATGACGTCAAAGTGGAATAATGATTGCACTTAACATAAGCACTATCATGGATTGTGGGTAGTTTTTGGTGGAAATAAACTAATACAGAAGAAAGTTGTTTTTTCTTCTTTTCTTCAGATCGGCTACTCAAAAGTACGTCTTACCCTGTGCAAAATATCCCGTGACAGTGGATCTCAGTACGCAAGACCATTATATTGTGCACCCTCCACGCTTCAACAGTTACATATGTGCTGGAAGCTGCAATTACGATGCATTTCATAATAACACTGTACGTTCTAATATTGTTGATGTTGATGTTGCTGTTGTTGTTGTTGTTTTTTTTTTGTTTTTTTTGCTGTGTGTGTGTGTGTGCGTGCGTGTATGTGTATGTGTATGTGTGCAATAATTTGTTACTTGCCACGAAAAAATCTTAATCTAACTTGATTGATGACAAATTGTTTCGCAAATCGAAACAGGTGGAAATGAACTTAATCAACAGCGTATTAATATAAAACTGGAGTTCGTCCGAGAGATTCGATACATGATTCTGTTAATGGTAATTGCTTAAAATTCGGGGTTCTATTATCCAAGAACAGTCATTTCTAATTGATGAATAACTGGGACAACGAAAAAGAAAATGAATTTCATCTTCAATCACAAAGAGTGCGAATTTGAAATTTTGTCGTATCTTGCGGTTTCGAAGATTGTGGTTACCTATTCGCAGTTTTCATCATCATCGTCATCATCATCATTATCATCATCATCATCATCATCATCATCATCTCACTTTATTTAAGTGTCAAAACGTCTAGCAAATTACAAGTAATTCACTAATTGGGGGCATTTACTAAAGATTTTTAGGGTTTTTGTTGTTGTTTCTCGTAAATATTTCCCCCTTCAATGTAGTACACTATGTGAATATTGCTGTAATTATTGCATGTACACGCATCTCAACTCACGAGCTGGTCATATGTGTCTTGATGGAAAGTAGCTGTTTTGAAAACAGCTTTTCTTTTACTCAGCAAGACCACTGGAATGCAAGACAAAATCCTGCTAAAAACCCAGTTGGACCAAAATCGGAAGATAGTGCAATCATCGGGCTAGTACGCCAAAAGATGAGGAGTCAAACTGACACCCGAACAAAAAACTGCATAAAAATTGCAAATTAAATCTTACACTACTGAAACGTCAGCTAAGGTCAGCTAATATATTAATAATTACAAGTTTACGTATTAATGAATGATATAATTCGAGGTTTCAACAAGAGATGAAAAAAAAAAACAAGTGTACAATTTGAGGAGAGGACAGCCATGGCCACTCCTGGTTGCTTGCACAAACTTGTTTATGCAGATTGAAGACCGAAAGAGGGCAAAGGGCATTGCTTTTTTGTTTTTTGTTTTTAACAAATTTTTATGCTTTCTTTTCCTGTATATAATAAAATCAAGAAAGAAATCATCTTTACTTCGGCTGGAAATCACAAATTCGCACAGTTGTTTCTTCCATTAAAAGAAAAAGCTTCGTTGGTCAAAATTAGACAAAATGTTGCTCAACATAATGACCATGAAACTTCATAAGCTGTTATAAAATCCTTGCAAAGTTCGATCAAAATTGTCTAATCAAGCACAGATACGCTCTTTTCAACCAACATTTTGCTCAATGATTTACTAATCAAAACAGCTGTTGCATAACTCAAATACTGACCACTAATTGCATTAAGCCTATCATATAAGACCAAACCTTTGGCCCCCACAAAGTTTAACATTGCCTCCCTTTACAATAGTTTATGGAAATTACCAACCCTTCACTCAAGATATAATATTCCAGAGGAAAAAGCATAAAAAGCGCTGATCGTATCCGTATCCATGTACATTCAACATGACCGATTAGCTTAACCCTGTCTGACCTTCAGCTCCAGAAAGCAAATTTTCATTGGTAAAATGCAGCTTTTTCATTGGTAAAATGCACTCTTAGCATAGTAGCCTCAATCTGATTGGTGTACATAGTGGCCACATAAAATAGCGGGAGGGGGGCACTCTCATGTGAAAGGCGGGGAGATGCTCGCCGTCTCGCTTTCTCTGTCTGTTTTAGAATGGCTTTAAATTGAAATTTTCCGACGAGCATCCCCGGCCGTCTCGCATGGAACTCCCCCCCCCCCCTCCCGATCATACAATCTGCAGTCCGACACCGACCTTTTTTTTTTTCAAAATAGGTCAAAAATGCTATAAAAATAGATATAGAACATACGTCTCGGTCAATCTAATGCATGGTCACTGTTTTTTGTTGCAGAAGAAAGCTTCTAGGGTGAAGAATTACTTCTCCCTCTATGCCATACTCCGAGCCATTCTCTATAAAGATGGCTTCAAAACGATTGGCACTGCGTGCTGTGTCCCCATAAAAATGGCTAACCGCAGCTTGATAATTCAAGAGAATGGAGGACACTCCATACATCGTTATCCAATCGGTGTTGAAGAATGTGGATGCCGCTAATTGAGCGTTTTACTGATGTTCACTTGTAATTTCAGCAATTTAATTTCGGCCCGAATAATATACATAACAATAACAAAAAATGCCTCATAGTGTAGTTATTTAGGATGTAGATTGCGATGTTTAGGCTTGCTTCTGCTAATCAATTCATCAAGCGATGCAGTCAATTTCAGGTTTATACATGTTATTATTTACCTTGTTCAGCTTTATTAAATCAAGGCAAGTAGTATACAGTCAAAGGGCTGTGATCCGAATGTCTATTTACTTTATTGTGAGACAAACGATTGACCACGACCAAATACAATCACCTGGTTACCAACAATCAATAACGATCACAGCAATAATGAAGCTTTTGTTGGGTAATGTAGTTTTTTTCTTTTTTTCACGTGAGGCCCTGATTAAATAAACAGAATACAAAGTTTAAATAGACAACACTTAAAAAACTTATTCATGTTAAAAAAAATAAAAATGAAACATGCAAAATAAAAGCAATTAATAAAAACCTGGAGTGGCAGTTGTAGTTGGGTCACAGTAAAACGCCGACTCGGGGTCGGGGTCGGGGTCGGGGTCGGCGTATTTTTTTCCTTTTTTTTTTTTTGCGATTTATTCGGAAATAGACGGAATTAGACGGAAAATCCTATTAAACAAATTGTGAAAAGGGGAGCTGTGCTTGTGACCTGATCCCAAAAAAATTGTCACATGGTCAATCATGTCTTTTCGGCGTTTTCCTTTCACGAACATGGTAGAATCGCATAGTTGGGGTGTCATTTGGGTGCATATGCTTGAAAACTTGATTTGTGAAGGGAATAGTGAAATATTAAAAAAAGCTGAAATCGTTTCTGTTGCAGGTGGAGTTTTATAGATCGACAGTCTTGCGGGTAGGTACTGGAAGGGATATCGGATAGATCAGGGGACCCTTGATGGAGAGTGGTTTAACGTTTGGTTCCAGATTTTGCATGCAATAGAACCGGGTTTAAATACCAATTTCAGCATTACATTTTTTTTCTTTATCAAATGAAGAATGCACTAGAGACGTTAAGTTCGTTCTGTATCCCCAGAAGGATGTTATCGAGTGCGGACCAAGAAAGTTCTACTCCATGAAGTGCCTACCCAAACGCGGTGCTAGTTTGTGGCGATGGACATGGCAAACACAGCTGAAGCACTGCTGTCAAAAAGTTGTGTTGAGGAAAAAAGTGTAGAATGAAAGGTAAAAAAATCGGTATTTGTCAAACGCACGCGAGTCAAATACTTCACCGATTTCACTATCATGAACGTTGCTAGTTGATGGTAGCCTTTTAACAGTCGGTAAATTATGGTCGTCCGGGTGAGTGTAGTCCTGAGAAGGACTGTTTGTGATGACATTGATTCACGTTTCGACAACCTGAGCGGAAGTCATCATCCTTGACGTGACTCTGATGATATCTTCCGCTCAGGTTCTCGAAACGTCAGTCAATGTAATCACAAACAGTTCTTCTCAGAACTACACTCACCGGACTATTATAACTTAAAACCAATTGCAAGGCTGATCAGACAGCTAAGAAGGGTAATTTTATTGCCCAATATTTCGGTGAGACAAAACTCACCTTCATCAGGGGCTGCAAAAGCTAAGTAAAAACGAAATGAAACGGTTACAAGATTTAAAATGATTAAAATGAAAAGATTTTTAAAATATGACTGGTTGACAAACATAGAAAGCGGAAACGTGACTAACAGCTATTTCTATTTTTATAGTAGCTGTTAGTCACGGCCATCTCCATGCAAGGTAAATAAGAGAAAACGCGGGAAGATTGACTACGTGGCCGTTTTCGGGGGAATGAGCCAACTGAAAGAAGTTTGACACATGAACAGCTCCATTTGTTTCATAATTTCTTTATAAGGACACACACACACTTTTTTCGACCGAAAGGAATCTATTTCCAAATAAATCGCAAAAGCAATGAAAAAAAGACAACCCGACCCCGAGTTGTCGTTTTACTGATACCCTTGCAGTTATAATTCTTTTTGAGTGCTCACCGTTAATGGCCTTTTTCAGAAATTTATTCTCACTGACCTAACGAGTTTTCTTTGTCCAGTCTAATATACAGGGCAATCAAACGAGAGACTGAGATGTGTCTGATATTATTCATTCATTCATTCATTCATTCATTCATTCATTCACTCATTCATTCATTTGTTTATTTTCTATAGAATCAAGTTGGTTTCCCATGTTCTCTAAGAAAATAATGCCTGCTTGAGGTCTAGAAAACCGGCTAGTCCACTGAATACAATGAATACAATGGCAACTAACATCCGTGACACGAGTGCTCTAATTTCCTGCCGTGCATCAGTATTCGAAAGCACAATCTAAGTGGAAGTCATCCTAAAAGTTAAGTGAATAGTGTTTCATAAGCTGATACCTGATAAGCTTTTTTTTTTCTATAAGATAACGTAAGCGCCACAGAAAGTTTATGAGCAATGGCATACTCAAAGTTAAGTAAGGCATTGCTTGATTTTGGAAACGAGTGTGGAGAGGTCCTTTTTCACGATAATGAAGTTACGACTGGAGAAATGTGTTAAAAGAAGAAATGTTGACACAGTCGTGATAACTCAGAAAAAATCTGAGTCCTCCCAAATGACCCTGGAGGACTCAGAAATCCTCCCTGAAATCACGCTACGTGAAATGTTGCATGAAAATAATTGACTAAATCTATGTGTATAATTGTATTTCTTCTATTGTATGTAGTGGTTATAACCTTTCGACTGAGTCCAAATGAGATCATAATTAGACTAATTATGGTGTGACAAAGAGAAACACTGTGGGATGTGGCTAAAAAGACAAAAAGTCACAAGTCCGGCACATGCGTGCTCTGGGTAGCTTGTAGCCACAAATGGGCACTATGGCCACGTAGGTAGCGGGTATTACCCCTTCATCTACCAAAAAAAAGATAAATAGTGAGCCTGAGTGTTAGCAGCCGCGGACAGCTGTTTCGACCTTACTAGGTCTCGTCAGCACGGCATAGCTAACACTCAGGCTCAGGGTTCCCACACAAAGTGATCAAGTGATGACAAAGAGAGACACTAGTGTCATCACTTGATTACTTTTTGTGGGAACCCTGAGCCTGAGTGTTAGCTATGCCGTGCTGACGAGATCTAGTAAGGTCGAAACAGCTGTCCGCGGCTGCTAACACTCAGGCTCACTATTTATCTTTTTTTTGGTAGATGAAGGGGTAATACCCGCTACCTACGTGGCCATAGTGCCCATTTGTGGCTACAAGCTACCCAGAGCACGCATGTGCAGGGCTTGTGTCTAATTATGGTGTGGCCGTTTAATAAGAGTAGCAAGCAGCACCCTCCGGCTTTTTTCCTGTAGTGCTTAGCTTCTTTTTTTTTAATTTTCAAGCAATAAAAAATATAACTCGCTTTTTCGTATTCGAGCAAATCAAAAAGTAGTGGTTAACGAAGTTAGTATATTTATTTCTTCGTCCTAGTGAAATACCAGAGATGACACCAAAATAAAGAAGTCCCCTTGATGAGGGGCCTTGTTCCATTCGTCACATGACAGTACACGTCCAACGACATCGTAATTTGAACCATTTTCATTTCCCTCCTTACTTCGATTCCTTTAATTGTGGTTTTATTTTTCAAAAAAAACGAGTCATACATTGGACTACTAAATAGCCAACCACGCAGTTGCTAAGATAGCTGTAAGTTTACACTCTACAAGTAAAGGCTGGTTTTCACTAGCGACGGAGTCGGAGTCGGAGTCAGAAGCGTAAAGCGTTACGATCTAGTGAAAATCAAACAACGGAGTCGTAAGCAGAGTTTCCTTTTGCGCTTACGCTTCCGTCGCTTACGATCTAGTGAAAATCAGTTTGTCGGAGTCGTAAGCAGAAGCGGAAGAACTAAACCAATCATAAAGCGTGGGAACGAGCACCGTGATTGGCTTATCCTTCCGCTTCTGCTTCCGACTCCGACAATCTGGTTTTCACTAGATCGTAAGCGACGGAATCATAAGCGGAGTCGGAAGAAAATGGAAACGTTCTGATTCTTCCGACTCCGATTCCGTCGAGCTTATGACTCCGCTTACGACTCCGATGTTTGATTTTCACTAGGTCATAAGCGCTCTTATATACGACTCCGCTTACGACTCCGACTCCGACTCCGTCGCTAGTGAAAACCAGCCTTAAGGCACGATAGGTTGTTATTTTTTGTTGCTCCTCAAAGATTTGTAAATTACTTTTGACCGCAATTAAATATTTTCTTCTTTCTTTCTGAAACTTCTCGGCTGTTCGGAATCCTAAATCCTTCACGTCTCCAATCTACGTGCATCTTGAAATCATAGCAGCTTGTGTCTCCAAATAATAATCGTTCTAGAATGAGCGTTTGCAAGCTTCCCGCCCCGAAAAAATCTCCGAAACCGAATTTTCCCATACGGACCCGGCTTATGGACGTTTTCAATGGGGATTACTTCGAGTATTGCAACCCGAAAACATCAAGTGAAAAATAGCAAAGCTTAATGGATCCTGCGAAACTAGTTTTCCGCCCACTGCAATTGTGATATGTGTTGCCAGTGAAAGGATAAGAACGAGGGGAAACCAAAGCCTTCTTATTCCTCTTGGAACTTGGACTAATAGGGTCTGGTCAATCAACATACTGCATGCGTCACCAGTGTTTCGAGGCCTGGATTAAGTTAAACTATAATGAAAAAAACAGCAAAGAAAAAAAGACGAGCGAGTTGGTTTTCCCGATATTTCGGACAGTCAAGCCGTCCTTCTTCGGGGGATTTAATGAAAATACGGATCGTCGTTACCTCTCGTAACCACGTAATTACAGGAAAATAAGGATAAACAAGGAAGGTAAGAGGATGGATTTCAAATTCTTTTAATTTGTCGCTAAGGTAAAGAGCGCGGAAGTTTACTCTGTTTTTGTTACTAGTTGTCCGGCTCCCAGATTCCATCCTTTTAACCCCCAGCTCTTTTAAAGATTTTGAATCCGTAACTTCAACTCCGTACAGCTATTGCTAACTACCACCGCTTCGCCACATCCACGTTTTTCTGTTCCTTTCTTTGTGTCTTTGTGATCCATTCAATGAAAACTACCCTAAAATGACCACCTCTTAAAAATGTCCATGTTTCCTTGTTCCAGCTGCAATTGTCCCATTCAATCAATTACTCTTCTTTAAACTTCCTCAATGTAGTCACCTCGCTACAACGCCCAGAAAACTCTGGCGACCAGGGAGTGGCCGTTTCACTGTAACATGGCAATTGAATCATATGCTGAATATGCATTTGTCCGTGATAGCTTTGGATTCCGATTCATGCACAAATCCATATCCAACTCAATTGTACTCTGATATCCGTTTTTAGAAGTCACGAAAATGTAAATAGTTTCCAACATTACACATGCAGCCAAAGAATTTCCGGCATTATTGCCGAATCGAAAAAAGTTTGCTTTACACAATGAAATGCAATAAAATTACCCTTTAAGCACAGGGCATCCAAACGCTGTATTAGCTATTGTTATTTACCTGTGTTCCTGTGTCTTTCTGAGTCACTTTGGAAAGGATTTGGATCAGAGCAGAGACGGCTTACCTTGCCGGTTTCAAATGCTATCTTGTCTGGCGCGTCTTAAACACGAACACAGGTAAATAACAATATCATAATTAAATTATTATGATATAGCTATTACAGCGTTTGGGTTCCCTGTGCTGTAAGGCATCGCATGATCCCTTTACATTCACAGTGAGATCGAATCATGTGTCAAGTGGTCGCTTAGCGGAGGTTAAAAACAATAGAAAATTTGAAATGGTTAGCCCAAAAAGTGGTCGCGGTCACTTAAAGAGGTGTCCACTTACGAGAGATGCCATTTATAGTAATTTGACTGAGAACATTTTGGCATTTTGGGAAAGTATTCGCTTGTAGTCGTTTACGAGGGGTGGTCGCGCAGGGAGGTTTGGCTGTATCCCTCATCGGAGAAGGAACTTTTCCGAAGAAGAAAGGAATTAGGGCAAGTCCAGTGAGCCTGTTCTCAGGCTATGTTATGTACTTTTCTTCATTTACACTTTATCATGGCGCAAGCGCATCTCAGCAGCGTCGGAAGAAATCCACCTTAACTGTGTTAATTGTGGTGTTACCAAGGAAACTGAGCTCCAGATTTTTGCCCAAACGACGAAACCTATTTGTCACACAATTATCAATGACTATGTATGGAACGAAATAAGCGGATGTTATAACAGAGATGTTTTAATTTAAATTTCTAAAATAAATAACACCTCCACTACGCATTTTTTTTTTTACGCCGTGTGATTTCAAGTTGCACGGATCCCTTCTCGTACATTTTAGGGACGGACCACTATTTTTTGGAGAGGGGAAAGAAAAATTTCGGGAAAGATATAGTTCACAAAAACAAAAATCCCCAATAAATTGCAGACCTGTGAAGTAAAAATGAAAATTCATAGCAAGCTAAAAAAGCAAAATGCACAATTTTATTTGGGAAAAAATAGGTCCTATTTAATTTCCAAACGAAATGGATAAAGGGACAATAAACCTACCAGTGTCTGCGGTCGCTAATCGATGGAATAATTTACCTGTAGACATCAGTAATGACGATAATTTTAACGAGTTAAAATCTCTGCTAAACATGCATCTTTTTAAAGTTGCTTTTAACATGTAGGATATTTTTATGCATAGGGTATTTAGTGTTTTTCTTACATTTTAGGTTCTAGACTGTTACATTGTTAGCATTGTTGTAACGCGCTTTTGATCATATCTGAATAGAAAAGGCGTGTTATATTATCGCTGCTGAGGATTTTTTATAGTGTCGAGTGTTTAGATGCATAAGGTAGGTCGTTGTCACTAGTTTAGTTCCTTGTAATCTTGTTTACCTGGATTGAAATGTGAACACACTTTGTTGGTATTCACTAGATAGCCTGTATTATTTATTTTTTTATTCAGTAAATTGTGAAGCTAATAAGCTTGTCGGGTGGTGTATAAAATAAATATACTCCAAATTGTCTTTTACATCAAGTGGATCAGAAGAATCGTCCTCCTCACTGACTGAAGAATCGAGGCTAGATTCACTTTGGTCAAAAACTCCTACTTTTGTTCAAAAGTGGGAGGATCAGGCATACTATCTTGTACAATCATTTCCTCAGTTCCTGAGGTACCACAGGCCCCTTCCACGTGGTCGTTTGAGGTAAGCAGAAAATCTGTTTGGACTTCAATCAGCTGCACTGACACCATCTGGTTCGGCAAATGCTCCATAGCGGGTAAACGCAAAAAGTTACGTCACTTCCGGTCTTCCAGAGGCTTGAAGTTTGAATCAGTTCAAACGTTTACGGTGGTGAAGTTCGTATGAAAAATGTTTTAACAAATCAAATTTCTCGTCGACAAAACTTGTAAATGTCAGTTACTTCATTTTCAATACACACTCAACGTGAAGAGCTTAAGTTTTCAGTTTAAAGTTTGCGGTGAAAGTGAGACTTTCAAGATTTTTCTGTATTTTTCTTTGTAAAATTATGGCGGTAACTGCGCACGCGTCGAGCGTTTTACCCTTGGGAAGACAAATGCACTCTACGTTCGTCAGTAGCTTAGCGATACGTTCATCATTTTTATTACATGTAAGCAGTAGAACGGTGCATTGTTCACCAATCTATGTATTTAATAGATTGCTGAACGTTTAAAAGTAGCTGTTAACGCATTGTGCTAACTTCAAATTATAGCGTGCGCCTTTCGGGGCCGGAATATTTGTACATTATGCTAAGTTTTCTCTAATTCTTTCATATTCCCACGAGAGCGCGCAGAATTCATGTAAAACGCTAAGTTAGTAGTTTTTTGGCATTCTGTGATTAGTTCGCGTGTATACACCGAATTCACAAATGGCGGACGCGCGGATAAAAGCCTGGTACCTAACACCAAAACGAGGCGTTTTAGGATAAACAAAAAAATAATTTTACTGCAAACGTATGCACATTGCACAGAAATTAGTACAAAATTCTGTAATAACAAGCTTCCTGGTTACAGATTTCATTCAGGATGAGTCCACGATCCAGGTCATAATGTTTATTGCTGTGCTCCTTGTTGTAATCCAAAAGGAAACGTATACTCTCATGAGAAAAGAGTCCGATAATTTTGCTTTTTAAAGGACAATGGTTACAGAATTAAATAAACCACTTCGCAGTTTTCAATTTTTTTCTACTCGGGCAGAAAAAACATCGATACTACTGGAAACCTAAACTAAAACTTAGCAATACTTGAGAAAATGAGCGTTGTATCGTGCCTTGTAGTAGCGAGAAGGCACAGATCGCAAATTGCGACATTTTCACAGACGGCGGAAGTACTTTCTTTAAAGCGGTATACAAGTATCTGTCATACAAACTTCCAGCTCTTTATACAAACTGTTGGGTTCGCAATCTTGGTCACCATTCAACGAATGCTGATCTATGTAAACCCAGGAGAAAACGGTGGTAATATATGGCCTTTCAGTCGAGAATGTTGGGATGTTAACTCTTTAGACGATGAGAAAAATAACTAAAGGAACTCTACATACCTCCGGGCCAATCTCAGCAAGAGATCGACGCAGCACTCTCAAACTGGAAGAATAATGTTTGTGGTTCTATAGGTCTGCATTGCGGCAAATATCCCATGAGAGACATTTGGCATTTTGGTCAACTTTATGACACGGTAGTCAGGGTAATCAATATGTTTGTCCAGAAAAATAGTGCTCGAAGATTTACAAAGTTTACATATTAAGACACGAGTCATCCTTGCAGAGAGATAAATTAGCACGTTTTTGGTTTGTGCACAATAAATTGCATCAGAATAAATAAGAAAACAATCTTTTCGTTGGCTGATGTAGCCTTAAACTCTAAGGGATTCAGGAACACAAGGGGATAAGCATAGATTGTATCAGGCGAGAAATTAACTGAAAAATATATGAACATCGAATCAACAGATAGATCAAGCGATACAAGCTTACCGCTAACAAGATGAAATTAAGTGAGACAACTGCAGCATAAAAAGCCAATAAATTTAACTCGTAATTTTTCATGATCAGCTCCGATAGATTTTTTCCATCTAAAGAGGATCCAGGGACGGAATGTTGCCCTCGGCAAGGACAAAACCACATACAAAACAGTCACGTTTTCATGCTTTCTTCGGCGACTATCCTAATTAGCCTCGATTCCATGCTCGGCCGCTCACTCGCCCCAGGTCAGCCGCCGTTTGTGAATTCGGTGTATAGCGTGTCGTTTTCATGGACTCCCGGAAAATCCACCGATAAGGTTTGTGTCATTTTGTGTTAGAATTTCCGTATTTTCCTTTCGTTAGCTTTTGCTTTTCTTGTGGCGTTTTCTTTTCCCGTTATCCATAGGATTCATTCCTTTCTTTTCATTTTCAGTGCATAGATAATGATAATGATAATGATAATGATAATGATAATGATAATGATAATGATAATGATAGTTATTCCAAACTTTTAATGAACATATGGAGAAAGAGACTCATACACCGCTTTATCGCTTGATCTATCTGTTGATTTGATGTTCATCGATTTTTTTTTTAATTTCTCACCTGACATTATCTATGCTTATCTCTTTGTGTTCCTGAATCCTTTGGAGTTGAAGGCTACACCAGCCAAGGAAAGGATTGTTTTCTTATTTATCCCGATACAACTTATTGTACACAAAACGAAAACGTGCCAATCTATCTCTGTAGAAGGATGACTTGTGTCTTAATATGAAAACTTTGTAAATCGTCGAGCACTGTTTTTCAGGACAAACATATTGATTACCGTGTCATAAAGTTGAAGATTGAATGAAAAATGCAAAATAAAATTGCCAAATTTCTCTCATGGGATCTTTATCGCAATGCGGACAAGGAACCACAAAAATTATTCTTCCAGTTTGAGAGGTGTCCGTCGATCTCTTACTGAACCTCGGATTAGCCCGGAGGTATGTAGAGTCCTTTTAGTTATTTCTCTCATCGTATGAAGAGTTAACATCCCAACATTTTCGACTGAAAGCCCGTATATTAACACCGTTTCCACCTGGTTTCACGTATATCAGCATCCGCTGAATCATGAGCCGGAAGCGAACCCAACAAAAAACGAAATGAGACTCTTAGCAAATTACGTGATTTAACTCGGCATTCTCCCACTTAATTTCGGCGTGAGCGTTTCCCAGTTGGATTTAAGTATTTTGTAGTCGTTCTTTTAAAACTGAGTTTTCCTCATTTACTCAAACAATTTCCTTTTAAGTTTGTATAAAGAGCTGGACGTTTGTATGACAGTAGAAATTACTTGCATACCGCTACAGAAATTGTCTGTAAAAATGTCAAAATTTGCGACCTGTACCTTCGCTACTACAGGACACTATACAACGCTCAATTGCTCTTTTAGTTTAGGTTTCCAGTGGTATCGACGTTTTTTCTGCCCGAGCAGAAAAAAAAATTGAAAACTGCGAGGTGGTTTATTTAATTCTGTAACCATTGCCCTTTGAAAAGCAACATTATCGGACTCTTTTCTCATGAGAGTATACGTTTCCCTTCGGATTACAATAAGGATCACAGGAATAAGCATTATGACCTGGATCGTGGTCTCATCCTGAACGAAATCTGTAACCAGGAAGCTTGTTATTAAAGAAATTTGTACTTATTTCTTTGCAGTTTGCATACGTAAGCAGTAAAATTATTTTTTGTTTATCCTAAAACGCCTCGTTTTGGTGTTCGGTACCAGGCTTTTTTCGTGCGTCCGCCATTTGTGAATACGGTGTATTTTTTAGACATTCTGACTGTTTTCAACCTTCAAATCTTTCCACCAACATCTTTATCAACAAACCATAAATTATCAAACACTGTTAAAAGCTCCCCTATAGGGTAAATCATGTATTAAGAATGCCTTGAACACCCATGCTGTACATTTTACATGTTTTTGAAGAATGATATTATGAAGCAGTTTCTCCACGGTTTAAACTAATTCAAATGTAAATAATTTCTCCGCAACACTGTTAACAAACCATGGCGCGTTATGTGTTAGCTAGTGACTGTGCCAAAAAAAGTTGTTAGAAAGAAAATGCCGGGAAAAATTGTTTGCAGAGACAAAGACACTGGAAGAAATTGTTCGTTGTGAAAAATTTCCCCCCCCCCCTCCCCTCCTAAAAAAATAATGGTCCGTCCCTTATTAGCCTAGTTGAGGTCCTTACTATAAAGGGTTACAAAGGAAGTTTTTTTCTTTCGCTCGATTAATGTGACCAAAAATCGAGCGGGAATTCGAACCGAAACGAGCATCTGCAACTTACAGCACAGACCGAGAATACGAGGCTAATAAGTTATTTATTACATCTCTTTAATCGGAGAAAAGCAAAAGTTGAACAAGTTCATTCGGACTGACATGCGCCAAAGGAATGAAACGCGCGAATTTCATTGGCTTTTGAAAATCGCTGCTCGTCTTCAGCGTGAATTGGTGTCATTGAATGAAAACTTTACGGCTTTATTTCTATGAACCGTGTTTTGTCTGCTCGGAACTTGTATAGAAAGCGGTAAAAAGTGAGAAGAAACCTTAAAGAAAAGACTGAGAAACGTTTACGGGAGTTTGGAAAGCGTTTAAATTTCATTGTAACTGTTTCATCTGTCGTGTTTAGAATGGTTTGATCGCGTACGGGCTTTTTCCGTCGGCGCCGGGGTAGAGTTTACGAGACTTTGGGCGGTGATTCTAACAAAATGTTCGATAAGGAAAGAAATATATATATTTTTACGGGATTTGGTACTTTAAGAAAACTATACAATGCAGTAAACGATTTGTATTATCTTCGATTCACGTCGGGAAATAACAAGGAAGAGTGATTACGGCGGCTGCAAAGCTTTAGCAGATCATGAACTTTGATGGATAAAACAGTCGCTTGAAGAAAACTGCTGCGAAAATTCGGAAAAAAGAAGTTATTTTGCTGAGGGAATAATGTCGATCGGCTCTCATAAAAAGCCTACAAGAGAACTTCAAACAAAACAAAGGAAAACCTGAAACATCTAAACGTCTTACCTTCTACTGCATACTCCATTTTTATCCCCAAATCCATTAAAACTACGGCGACAAACAAGGAGAAATAAACCCAAATTTTCGCATAAAAGAAATGCCTTTTATTTTCCTGAGGTGATACTGTTGGCCGTTTGATATTTTTCAGTCGTTCAATTTTCTTGTTTCAAAACTGGAATGATTATTCTTGAACTGCTTGAAGCGTTTGTTTGAAGGGAAATGAACAACAGCAAGAGAAAATTCGCTGTGACCGAACTCTGATCTGGAAAGTAGAGCTTGATTCAGCGAAAACTAGGCAAATTCACCTACTTCACAGGTTGAATACAGCAACTCTTTCTTTAACACTTTCTTCCTTTTTCGTCAAAGATGGAGAGTTTTCTGCCGTAGATAAATCCAACTTACTTTTTCCACCCGTTTGGGTTTGGGCCTTTCTTTTGTACGGCCGCTCGAGTGATTAGACATGCATGAAATCTTACCGTTCTCGCTAAGACCACGAATCGTTCAAAGAATAAATACATATATCCAAAAAGATCACTTTCTTTAAACCTGTAGACAATGTAACAGCCAGAATGTCCAAAAGTAAGGCCAGATTATTGAGATTTTACCTTAGCGATCGATTACCATTGAAATTTTTTATTTTGTAGCTTACGAAAATCAATGGAGCGTGCACTGCAACTTAGGCTCAGACACAGGGTCTTTAAGGTGATTCCATTCAATTGCATTGCGCATCCTTTCTGCGCATCAATTTTTGCGTGATTAGCGCGCGCACCAGCGCGCGCGCGTTCGAAACTTGGTAGGTTTTCTATGAAAACTGAGCTGTTGAGAGAAATGAGTTGTCGTTTTCTCCAAAACGAACTCGGTGACCCCTCTTTTTTATTCCATTTATTTGAAGAAAACACGACTCTGCATGATATATCCAAATTTTAAGAATTTTTCGTTATTCAATTTTCAAATATTCTGATTAATTCATTATTACAATCTGATTTCAGGCATTTCACTGGAAGCGTACATGTGCTCGATTTGCTTATTATTTCATTACTTTTATTTTTGAGGCAACTTTAAGGCCTTTTACTGTAACCTTGTTTGGCTATCACAAGAATAATGCTTATATTTTATTGCTAGGGATAACTTTCTTAAAGTAGTGGGTGTCTCTGGTACAAGGAAAGGCTTTTTAATATTGCTGTCGATAGCTAGCAAAGTACCTATATACTACAGCCCTGTAGCGTGAACTTGAAATCAGACACGGTGACCCCCTCTTTTTATTTTATTTTTTCGATGTACTAGGTGTAATTAATAACTGTGCAAAGTTTCAACAAATTCTCATTACAACTTCTTTTTCGATGGAATCACCTTAATGTGAATGTACTACTACCATTACTACTACTCGACCGACCGCAAACCTGCCGTTGGCCACGAGGCGATGTCACTGTTCCCGGTCTATCAAGTGATAAGGTTTATTTATCAATTAGATTAAATTTGCAACGCCTGACTAAGTCCCTGCTATACATTGAAATTGCCTATCAATCAAGCGCCTGCTACTTAGCAGTGTAACTATAATGGTCAGTCACGTTTTTGGTCACGTTGATAGCTTGCGTTCTTCGAAAACGTATACATCTTGGCCTTGAAGTCTCAAGTATCGAAAGTTAAAGTTGTTTTCACATATACGCCATACATTTATGTGTTTTTTGGAAAACACTTCTCCAATTTCCTACTACGTAGGTGAACTTGTCATTCATACACCCGTGTTTATCGTGAATAGGCAACAACCAGGCAAGACAACAACTCTGTTTTCCCCTCTATTTTTGCATCATGATACGCTGCTACAACTACCTTTTCGAAGTTGTGCATGCCCCGGACCTATAAGCTGCACTTTACAGTATAATGATAGCCCAGAATATTTACAAATAAGTTTACCGGTGGTCAAGAAAAAACTTGTAGGTTGAAAAAGTACTTTGCTTTAACACTAACTACTCTCCAACTGTTTCCAGACTTATCCAGTTGACATGTTACATTGGGTGTGTGGGGTGGGGGGGGGGGAGAGAAGGGGGGCATTTTTTTAGGTTTTCTTTTTTCAATAACATCTGGTAATCACAATTAGGTCTTCAATCCCCATTTCCAATGGAATGGAAACACCAATGAGAGTGTTTCCTTAATTGCAAGCAAACTCTCTCGGACGGGTGGGGGTAAGAGAGCTTGCTGGCAGGCTGTAGTGATCACTCACATACTTCTTATTAGCCATATACATCATAATACATTGATATTTCAAAGCGAATTCACTGTCACCGATGAGCCTTAAAAGAGCAACACGACAATCTTTTTAGAATCTTGGGAAAATACTAATTTTGTGAGGAAATAAGCGCAAAATGCACTTTGTTTCAATGCACCTATGAATGGCGAAAGCCCATGTAATTGCCATCTGGAGCTGGATAAGCTTGCCTAATGGTTGTAACTACACAAGACGGCAAAATTTTTCGATTCCCCCTTCCAAGTTTTCCATATTTCCACAACGTGTACTGCCGGTATGCGGCCTTCCGGTAACTTTGAGTGGAGTAATCAGGCTCATCTGCACGGATGTCACACCTGGCTGTTATTGCCAACTGTAAAACTTCCCGATCTAAACAGGTGGTGTTGAACATTACATAGGAAGTAACACAGGTTCTTTTCTGGCAGCAAACATTTTCCTGCTCGTCCTGCATCCTCCGGCACACTCCACAAATACACCATCGTTCTGCGTCATTTTCCGGTTCTGGCGGCTCCGACTCTGGATCATTTGCTCCTGTTAGTAGATCTCTGGCGTATTCTACACTGCCACGGCCTTGGCTCAGTACCCTGATGAGAAGGGTTTCCTTTTCAACCTCTGATAGCTTCTTCACAAACTCCTATCGTATAAGACGGGAACAGAGAGACTTCAGCTACAAACAATTTGTCAACAAGTGCCAATTTTTCTCACTTGCTTGCGATAATTTGTACTAAACTTATGTTTACCTTTATTTCATTCTCGGACTCTTCTACAGCTCTTCGGTGACGTGCATATGCGCTCGGGTTGTTGAATACAGGCTGGACTTCAACGGCCTTATTTTTGCAGGCAGCTTTGCTCGTTCCACACTGACAACTCGACGTGCATTTGGAGTCGGCATTCCGACACGGGCAGCCTGTCGACCTCGCACTCTTCTTTCGGCTACATGTGTTTTTGCAGCGGCAAACCTACAATGTCAGAGCCAGTCTCGTTTTATTTTTAAAAATAAACATCGGAAGAAATGTATATTATTATTTTGAAGCGGATAAATGTAAAGCTGGGATGATTTCTTACCACACGAGCGACAACAGCGCTGATGGGTCCGGCGACTGAATCACGGCGAGCCGTGGTTCGATTCGGTTCACGTTCACTGGCGATCCGTAAGCATTTACAGCAGGACGATCTGCGTATTCATCTCCACTTAAATTGTCGCCAGTGATATTTAGAGCTTCTTCGCTATCGCTCACTTCCAGTTGCATCCTTTCCGCCATATCGATGAGAAGAATCTCGCGCGCTGAAGGACACTGAAAGCTATACCCAAATATGGGAAGAATACAACGGTGTCCCGGATAATAACAATAATAGAAGCGCGCGTTGCAAACTGGGTGGGTCAGACTCTTTAAGGAATTCATACACCCGTGTTTATCGTGAATAGGCAACAACCAGGCAAGACAACAACTCTGTTTTCCCCTCTATTTTTGCATCATGATACGCTGCTACAACTACCTTTTGATAGCAGCTTTCAGTTTAGAAACTCTAGCTCTAATCTCTTTGAAAAATGACCAGACGCTTGACAAAAAAATTCACTCTAGTCTTGAAAAACCTCAAAACAACATTGGAGGCGTTCACGACATCCCTGAATTTCTGGTAAAAACGTACCTCAAGAATACAAAAGATGACGGAACTTTGAAAGGAAGCTCAAAGCAGATCATTCCCACAGTTCATGGCTTTATTGGTCAAGGTAATGCACGTTTTCTGAATTGCTTTAATGTGTAACTAGAAAAGGGGAATATTTGCAATTTCAAACAAGTTAACAAAATCTCCCAGCATTTTGAACACTGACAGCTGATGGCAGAAATCTACTTTAAAAAAAGTGACTGAGCTGAAGGTTATTTCAAATTATTTAGTAGTAAAATGTAGACTCATATTTGAGGAGAATGGGGTATTTTCTCTTCGCTTTTTCGTTTTGACACTCGTAACCAAGGTACACTCATTCACTGAGACATTTTTATGTATCGTAGAGTTATAAAATTGATAGTCTGTACAGTGTCTATGGATGTATACTATGCATCTTGCTTGGTTCAACTGGCACTGACCCTCCTCTGCATATAATAGAAACGTGGTTCGACAGGGAAGCCGACCAGAGGAGCGTATTTCTTCCTTTGTTAAATCTTGTATTCCCAAGACACCTTCGAAATCAAAATTCCAAGGAAAGAAAAAACCGCTAGACAAGCTTTTCCGGGAACTTGAAGGAAGAGCTTTCCTCTGTCGAATACCCCCAAAAGACTCGCCGCTTCGTCTCCAGTTAAGTATTTAAAGTAATCCTGCACCATGTATTTATCTTTGTTTGGAAAGCAGCGCTGTTCTCTTTACAAGTCATTCCCAGTTAATTCTGAAAATCCCCAAGACAATATGGCAGAAGAACATCAAATCGCTATAATTTGCTTTAACTGTAACTTGAATAGACTATGCAAGGAAACAAAATTCTCACACCACTCACGCTATTCCCGAAACTCGAAACAACATCTTATCTTGGCTGACGCTAGAAGGCCTTGTTGACTTGAATTATTTCGCTGAGCTTTAGAAGTATTTAGAGTGACTGCTGAAGGATACATTCATAATTGTTTCCAAAACATTGCTCTGTTATAAGGAAAAGTGTACCCGCCTTTTTCCTGAATAGACATCAACAACTATTCACCTACAAAGGGTCTTGTCCAAAAGCAAGATAAGAAATCGTTTTTGCCATACATTTTTGCCTCATGGTACTTGAACACAATTTCCTCTTTCCTTATCTTTAAAAAAGTGTGGGTAGTACTCTTCTCATCTTTGAAAATTCTCCATAAAAACACAGAAGAAGTTAACGACATCACTGAATCTAGTGGAGATTTATCTGAAGATTTATCTGAAGAACTGTATTGCAGGATAGTGCGTGCACAAAACAGCAGGGGTGAGTTGCATAAAACCTAACGCCGCATGTAACTGCTAACATCAGACAGTAAAAAAGAGACTTTGACTGGAGTGAACGTCTGACGTTAGAAGTTACGCCGGACGTTAAGTTTTATGCAACTCGCCCCTGTATCGCAAACATACGATAGACTGAATTTGCAGAGAAATACTTTTACTACAATTTTTTTTTTGTTCGTTTTTAGATATTTATATATTTTTACTTAATGCAATATTAAAGACTTTTAACGTTTGACTTTTATTTTGTTATTAATTGTAAACAGATTTATAGTCCAGAAGTATTTCCTATTAAACTTTTCTACAGTTTTTAATTCTTTTCCCTATTTAGTCAGCTTGATCAACATTATATAGTTTCCACATATTTATATATCTATATTTTCCAACTACATTTCACCAACTTTATTGAAAAAAATGTTTTTTTTCCGTTTTTTTTTTTTTGGTTTCTTTTTTTTTTCACTTTGACAGGGCTCCTTTTGAAAGCAGCATTTTATACTGACAGGCCTACCCTGTTTAAATAAAACTGTCTGAAAGGATAAATAAAGCTCAACACGGATCCCTCCCACAGGCCAGGTAATGTTCGTCCACTAAATTTGTTTCCACTGGACTACATTTCACCCTAATAGCCTATGAACGTGTTCCTTAGTGTAAAATAGGCCGTAAGAAAAATTGAAAATCGGAGCCAGGCGTGTGTAGCCTGTTCCAGGCGTTAAGATAGTAGAGCGCGAGCGAACAATATAGCAACAACAACAACAACAATATACATCTTGCTTGGTTCAACTGGCACTGACCCTCCTCTGCATAATAGAAACGTGGTTCGACGGGGAAGCCGATCAGAGGAGCGTATTTCTTCCTTTGTTAAATCTTGTATTCCCAAGACACCTTCGAAATCAAAATTCCAAGGAAAGAAAAAACCGCTAGACAAGCTTTTCCGGAAACTTGAAGGAAGAGCTTTCCTCTGTCGAATACCCCCAAAAGACTCGCCGCTTCGTCTCCAGTTAAGTATTTAAAGTAATCCTGCACCATGTATTTATCTTTATTTGGAAAGCAGCGCTGTTCTCTTTACAAGTCATTCCCAGTTAATTCTGAAAATCCCCAAGGCGATATGGCAGAAGAACATCAAATCGCTATAATTTGCTTTAACTGTAACTTGAATAGACTATGCAAGGAAACAAATTAAAATTCTCACACCACTCAAGCGTTTCCCGAAACTCGAACATCTTATCTTGGCTGACGCTAGAAGGCCTTGGTGACTTGAATTATTTCGCTGAGCTTTGGAAGCATTTAGAGTGACTGCTGAAGGATACATTCATAATTGTTTCCAAAACATTGCTCTGTTATAAGGAAACGTGTTCCCGCCTTTTTCCTGAATAGACATCAACAACTATTCACCTACAAAGGGTCTTGTCCAAAAGCAAGATAAGAAATCGTTTTTGCCATACATTTTTGCCTCATGGTACTTGAACACAATTTCCTCTTTCCTTATCTTTAAAAAAGTGTGGGTAGCACTCTTCTCAGCTTTGAAAATTCTCCATAAAAACACAGAAGAAGTTAACGACATCACTGAATCTAGTGGAGATTTATCTGAAGATTTATCTGAAGAACTGTATTGCAGGATAGTGCGTGCACAAAACAGCAGGAGTGAGTTGCATAAAACCTAACGCCGCATGTAACTGCTAACATCAGACAGTAAAAAAGAGACTTTGACTGGAGTGAACGTCTGACGTTAGAAGTTACGCCGGACGTTAAGTTTTATGCAACTCGCCCCTGTATCGCAAACATACGGTAGACTGAATTTGCAGAGAAATACTTTTACTACAATTTTTTTTTGTTCGTTTTTAGATATATATATTTACTTAATGCAATATTAAAGACTTTTAACGTTTGACTTTTATTTTGTTATTAATTGTAAACAGATTTATAGTCCAGAAGTATTTCCTATTAAACTTTTCTACAATTTTTAATTCTTTTCCCTATTTAGTCAGCTTGATCAACATTATATAGTTTCCACATATTTATATATCTATATTTTCCAACTACATTTCACCAACTTTATTGAAAAAAAGTGTTTTTTTTTCCGTTTTGTTTTTTTTTTTTTGTTTCTTTTTTTTTTTTTTCACTTTGACAGGGCTCCTTTTGAAAGCAGCATTTTATACTGACAGGCCTACCCTGTTTAAATAAAACTGTCTGAAAGGATAAATAAAGCTCAACACGGGTCCCTCCCACAGGCCAGGTAATGTTCGTCCACTAAATTTGTTTCCACTGGACTACATTTCATCCTAATAGCCTATGAACGTGTTCCTTAGTGTAAAATAGGCCGTAAGAAAAATTGAAAATCGGAGCCAGGCGTGTGTAGCCTGTTCCAGGCGTTAAGATAGTAGAGCGCGAGCGAACAATATAGCAAGGGAAAGAGCGGGAAAAAATGAGGGGAGACTGGTGAAGAGGGCGAGGATTGGCGAGGGAACCTCACCCTCTTCCCCAGTCCCCCCACGTTTTTCCCACTGTTATTAACGCTCGCTATATTTTTCGCTCGTTCTCCGCTATCTGAACGCCTGGAACAGGCTAAGCCGTGTGCTTCCTTCTCTTCCCCAGTCCGCCCGCGGCTCTCCTTTCGCCGATTTTGGAATGAGCGTGCGCAGCGTAGCACACCCTATGTCAGCATTTATGTCAGCACGTGCGTTGTTTCTGGCTTTTTTTTTTGTTTTTGTTTGTTTATTTGTTTGTTTGTTTGTTTGTTTGTTTGTTTGTTTGTTTGTTTTTATTCTTGCATCCTATTCTCCACTCAGGAGGAATAATTCCCAATTTGGGACAACTTCAAAAATCTCCCTCGTTGTCTCTTCGTGGCTCAATTTCGTTTCAGAAGGACGAAACACCTATGGGAGCATGGTAATGTATCCTCGTCCCAGAGGTTGATAGAAAGCTCGATCGAACTTGCTATCCGGAATTTCGATTTTGATCGATCGGAAGTTCGGAAGAAAATTGAAAGAAGATCGGAAGAAAATCGAAGATTGAAAACAGAACGGAACATGGGGAGCTTTGGTGGGCTCAGGATTTCACAGCAAGAAGTAATTCAAGGCGCGAAGTTCTGTCAATCTATTAATGATCTTGCGGTTAGTTCGGTTCCACGGGTGGTATAATAAATTGACATTCTACTGTAACATGTTAATTTACACATCAAGCATATGCCTGTGCAATCACTGTCGGCAATACATTTCGCCAACTATGTTCTTCGGTCAGTAACAAAACGCATGATTTAGATGCGTGCGGGTATATTTTGAAACCAAAACTTGTCCGTTTTGATTGACGGTCTACATAACGAACGAAAAAATCTATGCCTTGATGTATGCATTATTTATAGTTTCAAATGACTATACATTGGGAAACAGAGTACAGTATTTAGTACGGGGACAAGTAAAACAGAACCTCGCATACATTTCTGTTTGTGACAAGGTATTATTTTGCGATGCATTTCAACTTTCGTGTGAAATTGAAATTCGACGTTTTGTACACCCAGTGTACACCGAACACTAACAATGTACTCGCCAACCCGGGCTCGCCAATCAGTTTGACCTGAGTTTGATCTGTTTGATGACGTTCCCTCATCAATTATCCCTCCCGGCCACAATCAATTGTCTACCATGTACCATACTTCAATGTACAACATATACAAAGCTTTCACACAGGAAGAGAGTCAATTCGTAGATCTGATTGGTGTTGAAGACTAATAAGTTAAAAGGCTACAAAATCATTAATGTTCTACTTGAGCGGAAATGACAGTCTACAGAGGACAATGAGTTTACTGTGTCACTGGTAGGCTTGATAAAATAGAGCCATGGCGTCTATCGCGCGTCGTCCGAGTATCCTTGGTCGCTTTCCGCATGTTTCCAGAGTTACTGGCTATAATCGGGACCCAGGAAAGCACTGGTATGTAGTCACTAAACTTGTGTACGGCTTACGGCTTAAGATGAATTTGCTAAGAGCGAAATTTTCACCACTTTCCTGACGAAATACACTGTAGCATCAATACATCGGAAGCCCGCCAAGCGAGGTTGTGACTTCAGCAGACAACCAAGCCATAGTTTCGTTGTGTAGTCGTTTGAGCTTTATGCCAGATTGCCGGCCTCGGCAGCGAGAGTTGGCTCGCTCCTCAAAATTTGGCCCTGTTGTGGAAGCGGTAAAAGGAATTGCTTTGGACTATGACTCACCGTGTAGTTTTGGCGGGAAAATCTTCGAGTTGAATCACAGTGCCCTTTTAGGAAGCATATACCCATAGATAGAGGTAATTTTGCCTTTGCATTAATCTGCTCTGAGCCCTTTTAGGTAGCACATACCCAAGGGTTCAGTTAATTTTTCCTTCGCATTAATCTGTCCTGTGCCCTTTTAGGTAGCACATACCCAAGGACACAAGTAATTTTGCCTTTGCATTAATCTGTCCTGTGCCCTTTTAGGTAGCACATACCCAAGGACACAAGTAATTTTGCCTTTGCATTAATCTGTTCTGTGCCCTTTTAGGTAGCACATACCCAAGGGTTCAGTTAATTTTTCCTTCGCATTAATCTGTCCTGTGCCCTTTTAGGTAGCACATACCCAAGGACACAAGTAATTTTGCCTTTGCATTAATCTGTTCTGTTCCCTTTTAGGTAGCACATACCCAAGGGTTCAGTTAATTTTTTCTTCGCATTAATCTGTTCTGTGCCCTTTTAGGTAGCACATACCCAAGGGTTCAGTTAATTTTTCCTTCGCATTAATCTGTCCTGTGCCCTTTTAGGTAGCACATACCCAAGGACACAAGTAATTTTGCCTTTGCATTAATCTGTTCTGTGCCCTTTTAGGTAGCACATACCCAAGGGTTCAGTTAAATTTTTCCTTGGCATTAATCTGTCCTGTGCCCTTTTAGGTAGCACATACCCAAGGACACAAGTAATTTTGCCTTTGCATTAATCTGTTCTGTTCCCTTTTAGGTAGCACATACCCAAGGGTTCAGTTAATTTTTCCTTCGCATTAATCTGCTCTGTGCCCTTTTAGGTAGCACATACCCAAGGACACAAGTAATTTTGCCTTCGCATTAATCTGTTCTGTGCCCTTTTAGGTAGCACATACCCAAGGGTTCAGTTAATTTTTCCTTCGCATTAATCTGTCCTGTGCCCTTTTAGGTAGCACATACCCAAGGACACAAGTAATTTTGCCTTTGCATTAATCTGTTCTGTGCCCTTTTAGGTAGCACATACCCAAGGGTTCAGTTAAATTTTTCCTTGGCATTAATCTGTCCTGTGCCCTTTTAGGTAGCACATACCCAAGGACACAAGTAATTTTGCCTTTGCATTAATCTGTTCTGTTCCCTTTTAGGTAGCACATACCCAAGGGTTCAGTTAATTTTTCCTTCGCATTAATCTGCTCTGTGCCCTTTTAGGTAGCACATACCCAAGGACACAAGTAATTTTGCCTTCGCATTAATCTGTTCTGTGCCCTTTTAGGTAGCACATACCCAAGGGTTCAGTTAATTTTTCCTTCGCATTTATCTGCTCTGTGCCCTTTTAGGTAGCACATACCCAAGGACACAAGTTAATTTGCCTTCGCGTTAATCCGCTCTGTGCCTTTTTAGGTAGCACATACCCAAGGGTACGGTTAATTTTGTCTTTGCGTTAATCTGCTCTGTGCTCTTTTACATAGCATACACCCAAGGGTACGGCTAAAATTAATCTGCTCTGTACGGCTAACTTTGCTTTCGCAGCATATAAATACCCAAGGGAACCAATCGCGCGCGCGTCACGATTCTATGCTGCGGGCGATTTTCGCGCTGGCTCGCGTTCTTTTTAATTTGCTCGACTGTCCCAAAGCGAAAAGAGATATTGCTCGTAATGTGTACATGAGCCGAACCTAATCAGAATCAACAAGAAACCCCTTTTATATCGGAGACTGCTAGAATGTAACTGATAGTTAACGTTACGGTTATGCGCCGTCTTGATAACTCCGCTCTTGCGGAAACTTTGTTTTATAAATGGTCACCGGGCGTGAAATATAAACCCAGCTGATGTACACATCTCACGCACCGCGCGCCGGCTTGAGTCAGTATTAATATCTCGGAATTATTCACGCTGGTGGTCCAGGGAAATTTAAACAGAAGAAATCGAAAACCACGTAAAGCAGCGGAGAAACTCAATGCCCAGGTTAATGCTACTTTGATGTATGCCCAGGATCCAGAGAAGCGATGCCCCGATGGCCTTCGATGTCGAGTCACGTCAACAAGGTCGAATAAACAGTAGCAAATATTGCGGTGAAATTTATCTCACAAGCAGGCTACCTCTTCGGCTTATGTCTTATGCAAGCGACAAAAGGGTACTTGTCCCGCCTGTGCCCGCGAAGTAACTACTCTCTTTGTTTGTTTGTTTTTTTTAGTAGGAATCAGTTTAGTTACTTGATAAAAATAAGTTGCAATCAGGTTAAAATTTCACTGCGATCTTGTTTTCATTAGTCATACAAAGGGACAGACGAAAAGAAATTCAACGAAACCAAGCCAAGAAATTTCTAGCGAACACTTGATCCACGCCGGCTTTCACGATGTAGGGCAAAAAAATGCCCTGCAAAGGATGTTAAAAAAGCGAATAAATTTCTCGATCTTATGCGAAAAATTACGCGTGACCTGCGGCCAGACTCTATTTCCGTTCGGTTAAACGGGCCCGCGGTAACCGTAGAGCAAGAAAAGTTTTTAGCGGACGACCAAATAAGAGGAAATATAAAGGACGCTGCTAAAATTGGGCCCGATAGAAGATTATATTGCGCGCTTTATTTTCCTTTTTTTTTTCTCTTCTCTGTTTGTCAACGGGTCTCAATAAATTGTAATTATCTGTCAACATTGTCATATTTTGCAGCAAGAAGCTAACACCTCGTTTCATTCTTATGAATCCTTAAGGTGACAAATCATGGCGTTAAGTTACTGTTAATATTAACTGAGGGGGGATTCAATCCCCCTTCAGCTAATTTGCATATCAAATCCTGAAGCGATCAAAGCCTGTCAGGAGATCGAAGATCGGAAGGTCCAATGTCGGATGATCGCAGGGTGGGTGGATCGAGTTTAGGTTGATCTCTGTATAGTCGCCTTAGACAATCCTAGCGTAGTTAATTTAACAAACCGAATAAAAACCAGTCGAACTGAACCGATGCAATTAGTTCGGTTTGTTCTGCAGAGAAAAAAACGCATTAATATCGATGAGAACTGCAGTCTTAATAAAATCGAGAAATGAAGAAATTTTCCTCTTATAACCATGTGAGCCAAATGTAAAGAACATAAACACATTTCAACGCAAATCTTAATTGTTTTCCAAGAAATTCAGAAGTCAATAAGAAATTTAAGACAATAACGTTTCTAGTTGGGGGGCGGGGGGGGCGAAATGCTACCCCTGAGAAATGTGAAACTTAGGCCTCGGAAATGCAATTTCTATTATGTTGATGTGGTAATTCCAAATTTGATACTGTTTTATAAAACAACCTAATAAAAAGGATGACAATACAGTTGCCAAAACAGCTAGTTTTGGGAACTGTTAAGCGCACATCCCACAAGGGAAACTAACCGGCCAGGGCCGAAATTGAACTCACCAGGAATTTTTCAAGGTCTAAAATTCACCGGGGAGGGCAAAATAACTCACCAATTCGGATTTCATAGGATATGTTTAATAGGCGACAATTTCACAGCGACAGTTTTAAAAAATTTTACACTAAAGGGAAGCAAGACCAATCTAGAAAAGAACTTGAGTTAAATAGCACATTTCATGTCATGCTTTGAATTTTACTAGAATTTATCTTGTATCTATCAATAGTTATTTACTTATTCTATTTATTTATTTGTATTATTACAAAGTTAGTTAGTGGAAAATTATATTCGCCGACATCTTCCTTAACACCAGAGTTCTCGTGCTTGAAGTCCATACATTTCTTACTTGAAAGCAACACCCGTTTTAGAAATCGAAAGTTCGATCAATCGGGAGGTCAATTCAGTTCGACTAAAGAAGTGTTCGGTTGTCGAACGTTGGATTGTGTTCAATTGGCAAAATGTCTTGGTGAGTTCGGTGATTTTCAAGCCAGATCTTATAAACTAATTACGATTTTCAGACGGCAATACTATAAACTAATCGCAATTTTGAGACGGCAATACTGCATTATATTGACATATAGTTGGAAGAAAAAATATTCCGTATTGGGCGGAGTCGCTAATATACGGAGAATACATTTTCTTCGGCCGTCAATATAATGCAGTATTGCCATCTCAAAATTAGCCTGAAATATATCGCAACACTTAACCGTAACACGGAAACACAGAAAGCCGTAAAAATCTAGACCAAAAATTCACTTTTCAGATCGACATCCTTAATCCCCACGGTATCAACGAACGCTTTTCATTCAAATAATTTATTCTAGTTTTTTCAGGTTCCCATGTTCCTACCAATAGCGTAGCTCCACCACTCCCTATATAAGCCAAGTGCAACCCACAATTCCTTGATTCGCTCTGACGAAGGACTATCGCTCAAAACGTCAGCTTTCAATCCCTTTACGGTGGCCAATTTACCTTATCGACTCAGTTAATTATAATAAATCCAAAATTTTGAGAATCGTAATATTGATACAAATAAATACTGAGAGCGATCGCGTTCGATTGGGTTTGATTACCGACCATACGAGAAACAAGAAACTTAACTTGAGAATGTATCTCTCTACGCAGGCGTACAAATGGGTACCTGTGTCCTTACAATTTGCTGGGGGCAACCCCGCGATGGACTAGCATCCCATCCAGGTGGGGGGTGGGGGGGGGAGTAGTGAAAATCATTAAGGTGGGGTAGAAAAAACGAAAAATTGAACCTGAAACAATTCGTCTTCCGTCCCCTTTTGTGACTGACATTTGCCAAAACAGCCAATTAAAATTGCTTCTGCTGTATGATACCCGGTATACAAATTTCCCATTACGGCAATTCGACAAACATCCTACATTGTCTGGAAAAACTGGATAATCGCAGGCCATGATATACCTTGTCTCAGTCTAGGCACTTAGCGCTCAAATTTACAAGATTGTTAACTTGAAGGTGCTCGTTCTAGTACTGTATATGGTTTCTCCATTTGAGCTTAAATAAAAATTGATAAAACTAGGAGGAGGTCTATTGACGTTTCAAAGCACTTTGCTTGGTATTTTGCAAAATACCAAATCATTCTGCCGATTAGCAGAAAAAAAACGTAAAATTCTAGGTTTTATGAAAAAGCTGAAAAAACGTACAATTGGCCTTTATTTTGTTTTTGTTAAGCCTGGTTTTATTTCCAAGACGCCTTAAATTCATGATTAGAGAATACTTCCAAATTTTCTTTCAATGTTACGGGGAAAAATTGCATCATACAAAAGTATCTTCTCAATAGCTTTCACTTTAACGGTAACTCAACAGTTAGAATTTTAGTCCGAAAATGGAAGTTAACAGACCAACGAGAAAGTGTTATTCAATAGCTTTCATTTGAATGGTCAAACTTACCGAATTGAAGCACGGTCTTACGAAAAGTAATGAAACTGTGCATTTAAGGAAGTGAGGCTTTATCTGACAGCTTCTTCTCCGACTTGGGGATTATTTTTATTAGAATTCACAGGTTTGTTGAAATGACTTGTTGTCTCCGAAAACGTAATCAGTATTTTGACGATTTATGGGATTTT
This sequence comes from Siderastrea radians, assembly GCA_964017195.1. NCBI lineage: Eukaryota > Metazoa > Cnidaria > Anthozoa > Scleractinia > Rhizangiidae > Siderastrea > Siderastrea radians. Next base: position 36,998,816 of record OZ024897.1, on the reverse strand, counting down.
AGAGCGCAATTTCTGTAGGAAGTGCCTTATGACAACGAAGTATTGCGGTATAATCTTGACAAATATACATGGCGCAGTAGGGTACCAAGAAGTCTGTTTTTCTACAAAAGAATGATAAATACCACTCCACATGGAATGCAAAGGGTTAAGTTGATAGTGGACTTTGGACCTGAACGTAGATCCATAATTAGATGCTTGAGGTTGAGTTCTGCTAGAAGCATCGGGTTCTTCTGACAAAAAAATCTTTGGATAACGTTTTTGATAACAGAAAACTCAATAAAACCACAGGGATCCTTGGGGATAAACGCTGACCTCTATGTCCTTTTCTGCCGTTATCAGACTGATAATAGCTTTCAGTTTTTGGACAGTCGAATGTTACCAACATGTAACATTTCTCATATGTGGCCTGTCTGTGATTTCGCCATCCTTGGCCTTGAAGAGTAAGCATTTTTTTTTCACATTGTTTAGAAAACAATGCTCTGTTTCCTTGATGCATTTGCAACCTTGTAATGTACGGTAACGATATACTCGTGCAAGTGGCTGTCCTGAATAGACTTCAATAAATATTCACCAGTAAAGCCGTGCTTTCCACAGGCAGGTCAAGTCCAACTACACATTTCTTTTGATAGCAACCTTTTGTTTGAAAAGTGTAGTGCTACTCTCTTTGAAACTGATGACCATGCAATTGACGAAATAAGTCATTTTAGTTTTGAAAATCACCAAAACAAGTTGTGGATTGTTCACGACATCCCTGAATTTCGGGGATTACCTCAAGAATGCGAAAATGATGGAACTTTAAAGGGAAGTTCAAACCTGATTCCTCCTACAGTTAATGGCTTTGAAGGCCAAGGTAATGCGTGTTTACTTGATTTGTTTTAACGTGTAAGTAGAATAGGGAAAGAATTAGCTCTTCAGGACAGGTTAAAAAAATCTCTACACATTTGGACTTGTACACTGATAATTGATGCCAAAAGTCTACATGAAAATTGACTAAATTAGAGGTTATTTATTAATTAATTGTAATACAATTTTTGTCCCGGTAAGAAGGAAGGCATTTTTGTACTGGCACTTATCAACAAAGAGCCAGTACAGTATTTAAAAAATTCATAGCCTGTACAATGACAATGAAATGCTTGGTGCATTTCGCATCACTCCATCGCAAAACGAAAATGTGAAATCCTATGTTTTATGGAGAAACCGACTAGAAGGGCGAATTTTCTGCCGTTTTTCAAACTGTTTTTCCCAAGACACCTTTCGAAATCAAAAATCCGGAAAAAGAAAAAAACAACGTTTTTCCGGAAACTTGAAACAACAACTCATCACCCCCAGGAGTTTTGCCTGTTCACCTCAGATTGGCGGGGGTCAGTATTTAGAGTAACGCTTTTGACTTGTTTGGAAAACATTCGTCTGATTTCTCTTTAAAAAAACACGTCTCTTCACACATATTTAGAAACAAAAGAAACAAAAAGCACACGTCTAAAAGAGTGTAAGGTATAACATTGACAGCTTATTACACGTGGGCGAATCGTGTAATTCGATGAAGGTACCTGCCTAACAAATAAATTTTCTATTTTCTTCTTTTTTTTTCTATTTGTTAAGTTACAATAGACTCTTGCTACGACATCTACAACCTCTTGCTATTCTTAACAAAAATCCCATTCCAATATCACGGGAAATAACCGCATCATACAAAAGTATCTTCCTCTCGATAACTCAACAGTTAGAATTACATTCGAAAATTGAAGTTAACAAACCAACGAGAAACGGCTTTTCAATAGCTTTCATTTGAATGGTCAAAATAAGAATTTGAAGCACAGTCTTACAAAAGGTAATGAAATTGCATTCAAGGAAGTGAGACTATATCTCACAGCTTCTTCTCCGACTTGGGAATTATTTTTATTAGTTCACAGGCTTACGTAAATTGCTTGTTGTCTCTGAAAACGTGATATTGACGATTTTTGGGATTTTAGAGAACAATTTCTATAGGAAGTGCCTTATCAAAACAGAGTAGTGTATAATCTTGACAAATAGACATGGCTCAGTAGGGTATCAAAAAGACTGTTTTTACTACGAAAGAATGATAAATACCACTCCACATGGAATGCAAAGGGTTAAGTTGATAGTGAACTTTGATGGAAGATGGAAGATGGAAGATTGGAAGATAGAAGTTGACGGTTAAGCTGAGTTCTGCTCGAAGCTTCGGGCTCCTCTGGCAAAAAAGTCTTTGGGTAGCGTTTTAGATAACAGAAAACTCGATAAAACCACAGGGATCCTTAAAGATGAAAGCTGACCTCTATTTCCATTTCTGCCGTTATCAGACTGATAATAGCTTTCAGTATTTGGACAGTCGAATGTTACCAACATTTCACATATGTGGCCTGTCTGTGATTTCGCCATCCTTGGCCTTGAAGAGTAAGCATTTTTTTTTCACATTGTTTAGAAAACAATGCTCTGTTTCCTTGATGCATTTGCAACCTTGTAATGTACGGTAAAGATATACTCGTGCAAGTGGCTGTCCTGAATAGACTTCAATAAATATTCACCAGTAAAGCCGTGCTTTCCACAGGCAGGTCAAGCCCAACTACACATTTCATTTGAGACCAGCTTTAAGTTTGAAAAGTGTAGCGCTACTCCCTTTGAAACTGATGACCATGCGATTGACGAAATAAGTCGTTTTAGTTTTGAAAATCACCCAAACAATTTGGCAATTGTTCACGACATCCCTGAATTTCTGAGATGTACCTCAAGAATGCGAAGAATGGTGGAACTTTAAAAGGAAGCTCAAAACGGATTCCTCCTACAGTTAATGGCTTTGTAGGCCAAGGTAATGCAGGTTTACTTTATTTGTTTTAACTTGTACGTAGAATAGGGGAAGAATTAGCTCTTCACGACAAGTTAAAAATCTCTACACATTTGGACATGTACACTGATAATTGATGCCAAAAATCTATTGGAAAATTGACTAAATTAAAGGTTATTTATAAGTTTTTGTCCCGATAAGAAGAAGGCATTTTTGTACTGACACTTACCAACAAAGTTCATCCCTTCACTAAGACAGTTTTATTGCATATTTAAAACATTCATAGCCCGTACAATGACAATGGAATGCTTGGTGCATTTTGCATCTCGCCTTTGCAAAACGAAAATGTGAAATCCTACGTTTTATTGAGAAACCGACTAGAAGGGCGAGTCTTCTGCCTTTATTTCAACCTGTTTTTCCCAAGACACCTTTCGAAATCAAATTCCGGAAAAAGAAAAACCAATGTTTTTCCGGAAACTTGAAACAACAACTCATCACCCCCAGGAGTTTTGCCTGTTCACCTCAGATTGGCGGGAGTCAGTATTTAGAGTACCGCTTTTGACTTGTTTGGAAAACATTCGTCTGATTTCTCTTTTTAAAAAAAAACACGTCTTTTCTCCCATATTTAGAAACAAAAGAAACAAAAGGCACGCATCCAAAAGAGTGTAAGCTATAACTTTGACAGCTTGTAACATGTGGGCGAATCCTGTAATTCGATAAAGGTACCTGCCTAACAAATAAAGTTTCTATTTTCTTCGTTTATTTTTTCTATTTGTTAAGTTACAATAGACTCTTGCTAGGATCTGCAACCTCTTGCTGTTTTTAACAAAAATCCCATTCCGTTGGACTGTACCTTTGCACAGTAACTTTCTGATTGGCTCTCTCAAACCTCTCGTTATCGTAGAAAATACCTTTTTTCTCCAAAGAAATTTACAGATGTTATCTCAAGCCTCAAGTTATTTCGAACAAAATCCCTTTCACTTGGGTCCTAAAGATGTGATTGAAATAAGTTGAATAAACAAAGAAGTGAAATATGAAGTTTAAATTATTCACACCACAAAAAATTAGTTATTTCGTCTGTGTGTTCGATCACATATTCTGGGTAATTAATGTCGTTTAAGTAAATTGTGACATAAGATAATCGTGGCTGAAAAGTCGTGGTTTTCAACACTACAAAATGAGGTCCGTGAGTTATTATAACACTGACGATCGATCAATGACCACAAAAATTTTGTGGTCGTTGATAAGTCGAAGATTGATCGTTAAATAACGGCAAAACTCAATGATAAGTAAGTTGATTAATCATTCATTACTCAGCCATTGCTCACTGATGTCAATTAGTGTCATTACACAACGAACGTCTTGATTTGTTAAAAGCAGTTTCCAGCGATTCCACTGATGATATTCTGACTGCTATCCGTGAAAATTGTACAGTCTTCAAGTCGGATTATATAGACTTGTTTACCTTATATTTGTTGCTTTCTTTAGAAACCGTCAAATGTTACCTACATTTCAATTATTTAGTTCCTGTATGATCCCTCAGGCCAGCGTCATTCAGTTAAAAGTAGACATGCCCGGAGGGTTTCACTGGTTTGTGGCTAGGTACTCATGATATAACAAACTATCCTTGTCACTCCAGGAGGCTAAATTTTTTTAAAAGCCGGATTACGTCCTCAGTTTTTGTCTAATTTCATATTTTCTTTTAGTAACATTTGTGTTTCCTTTTCCTTATGTTGCATTTTTCCCTCCCTCGCCCGAATTTGTCCATGAAATCCCGCACGTATACGCACGCGCACAGGCAAATTACCTGGACTGCGAGGTTGTGCAAGCCCTCTCCGCTAGTCTTTTATTTGCACCACGATTTTCAGCCATGTTCAAAGGCTCCTAATTCGTCACTATCAATCTTAACGCCTTCAAACTTTGGAAAGTTGCTAACTTCAACCTCGCCTTTCATTTAGTCAGGTTTATTTGTCAATTAGATTAATTTCCAACACGACCCAGTCCCTCCTCGACCTCGAAATGGCCTCTATAATGATGAATCATGCTTTTACTCACGCTGAAAGGTGGCATTATTCGACGACATACACGTGTTGGCCTTGAAACCTTGAGTATCGAGACTAAACGTTGTTTTCACATCTACGTCACACACAACTTTGTTTGGAAAACACTGCACTGTTTTCTCCGCTCTTCGTTTGCAAACTTGTCATATAAGGAAGAGATATAATCGTGCAAGTGGTTGTGCTGAATAGTCTTCAACAACTATTCACCAGTAAAGCACGCTCTCCACAGGCAAAGTCAACCGAACTCGTTTTTCTTATGCATTTTTGCGTCATGAAAAGTTACTACATATTTCTTTTGATAGCAGCTTTTAGTTTGAAACGTGTAGCGCTACTCTTTTTGAAAAATGACCAAGGGATTGTCCAAACAAGTCATTTTAGTTTCAAAAATCCCCAAAACAACTTGGGAGATGTGCACGACATTCCTGAATTTCTGGTGAAGATGTACCTCAAAAATGCGAAAAATGATGGAACTTTGAAAGGAAACTCAAAACGGATTCCTCCTACAGTTCATGGGTTCATAGGCAAAGGTAATGCACGTTTTCTTGCTTTATTTTAACGTGTAAATACAAAAAAGGAACAACAATTAGCTCTTCAGGACAAGTTAAGGAATCTTTTAACAATCTGGACACTGACAATTGATGCCAAAAATCAATTTGATAATTGACTAACTTAATTAAAGATTTTTATTGGCATAATGTGGTTTCCTCATTAAGAGAGGGTATTTTTCCTCGGCTATTTCTCACTGGCACTTAAAAACGAAGTTCAATTATTCGCTGAGACATCTTTTATTGTAATGTTACAAAAACTGTTTGCCTATACAATGGCTTCGCTGCTTGGTGCATTTCGTATCTTTCCTTAAAAACATGTATAAAAGTGTAAAATCCTAGGTTTAAAGGAGAAATTCCCCAAAACGGCAATTTTTTCCCTCTTTTTAACGTGTTTTTCCCATGAAACATTCCAAGTAAAAAATTCCATAGAAAGAAAAAACACCCAACCAACCTTTTTCCAGAATCTTGAAGCAACAACTCATCAATACCGAATACCCCCAGGAGTTTTTCCGGCTTATCCTCAGTCTTGGGAGAATCTAGAGTATGTAACTTGTTTGGAAAGCATTTGTCTGTTTTCTCTTTACACGTATACTGGATATATTTTTTAATGCCAAAGACTCCAGCTTCAAAATCAAAACAGCAGAAAAATCCTTAATTTCACCCACAGTCTCAAAAACAGTAATAAAAGGACATTTAAGAGAACGAAAGGATCTACAGCCTAGTGTTATTTCAAACAAAACTCCTTTTCCCGTTGAATCGTATATCTGTTGTGTGTACATAATACTGCTGGACAGTAATTTACTGACTGAATGGCTCTCTCAATCCTCTAGTTAACTTGAAAAAAATACCCTTTACCCCACAGAAATTTGTTTATGGTGATCGCAAACCTCTCATTATCTCGAACTAATCCCTTTTTCCTAGGACACTAATGATATGGTTGAAATTAGTTTGAATTTTGAATTTTGGGCAATTAATTTCGTTTAAGCAGGCAAGAAGGTTAATTAAAAGAGGGTGACATTAGGCAGTCGAGGCTGAAAAGCCAGTAGTTTCCAGCAACGAGATGAGGTCGATGTTTAATCAATAAACATCATTGACTAATAAAGTCGTCCATCATCGATCAATGACTACAAAAATTTTGTGGCCGTTGATAAGTCATTGATTACTCATTGAATATCGGCAGAACTCAATGATTAATCAGTTGATTACTTATTGATTACTGATCGATTGCTAACTGATGACAATTGATGTCAGTTTATGTCATTGTTTAAAACGTTTGGATTTGTTTATAAAAGCGGTACACTCCAGGGATTCCACTAAGTTGAATGATATGCATATGCGCATGATATGATATGCGCATGATATTCGCATATGATATGCGCATGCCAGCTACGATTTTTCTCACCCTATGTGGTCTGAAATCCGTGAAAACTGCACCGTCTTCAAGCCGGATTATAAACTCGGTCACTTCACATTTGTTGTTTTATTAAGAAAAATATTATTTTCCATCTGCCTTAAACAAACATTTGCATTTCTCTGATATTTGTTCTTTCAAAAAGTTTGGGCTCTTTCCTACTTCCTCTTCCAAGACCAACAGGCATGCGCACAAGCAATTCACACCAAGAGTGGCAGCCAAGCCACTTTTTCGTCGTCATTCTTCAGTTTAGAGAAGCCGTGGTGATCACTGTTCACGTTTTCAGTCACGTTGATAGGTGACACACGTGTTAACCTTGCTTCCTTTAATTGAAAGCTTTTTCCGGTTCCCTTGTAAACATCAACGCGGCTCGAAATAAAGATTTTTTACCTCCGCACCGAACATTATCTTTCTGCAAAATATTTGTCTCGTTTCTCAGTAAGCCTTGAAACCTGATATACGACAAACAATATACCTTCGTGTCGATCCATTTTGAAAGACATCAACAACTTAACACATATTTTCTGTCCTGACAAACACTTGTTTAGTATCAGTGTGCTCTTAACTTTTGATACAAGATCTCGTCTATTTGCTACTTTTTTGCATTATGATACCCTACGATAATTTTCTTTTCATGGCAGCTTTAAGTATGAAAATTCTAGTAACATTTCCTTTCACAAATGACAACGCGATTGAAAATTCTAGTTTTGGTAGTCGCCGAAACACGATAGGAGAAGTTCGCGACATCCCTGAATTTCTGGTGAAGATGTACCTTAAGAATGCGAAAAATGATGGAACTTTGAAAGGAAACTCAAAGCAGATTCCTCCTACAGTTCATGGGTTCATAGGCCAAGGTAATTCACGTTTCATTATTTTTCTTTACAATTTACGACTGAATTCAAGGAATAATTTAGCGTAGTCATTTTTTGCTCCTTTTGTGAGACTCTGGAGGTACTTTCATACAACTAAAAAAATCTCCCAAAATTTTGAAACTCCTTCTAAGGTACGGTCCGCACACTGTAACTCCAATGAGTGCTTCCTCCATAGATGATTTCACGTTGATGCGGCAAAATATTTAAAGGCAGGCAGAACTTGCCAGAAAATGAGACACTAAAGTGACTCCGATGCATAAGATTTTGTGCTTTGCGAGCTTCGAACCTTTTTTGGTTTTGTTTTGTTTTAGTTTATCCGTTTATAAGACCTTGCCCATATAACGTCCACTCATGTTGTTTGCGCAGTTGGTTGAGATGAAGTCAGTTAGTGAACAAGGGCATGACATCATGTAGCATTTGTTTTTTAAAAGATAAACAGAAAATTGTTACTCCGTGCTAACACTCAAGGGTTTTTCCCCGAGGGTTTGGAGCAATTCGAAGGTACTTGATAAACCTCTCGCCTACGGACAAGTCATGTAAACTTCCAAATTCTTTCAAACTTCCTCTCGTGTTTGCATCAGGGTATGTTAGCACGCGCACCAGTTTAGATCAAACACTTAAAAGTATTACTCCGACAATATCTTTCACTTGAACGATCACATGTTAGGATTTTGTCAAAAGATTCAGTATTCATGTTCATATGACCATCATACTTACTTACTTACTTACCATATTAAGCGAGAAATTGAGTAAAAGAGGTGCCTCAGTAATAGTTGATGTTCCAAGGAGGAATCACGCAACATGCTTTGTTTACCTTCCTAACTAAAGTTTCTACTTTCACGTTTGTTTATACTTGTTAAGCTACAGTGACAGACAAATACTCACACGTCTGAGTACAGGTTACTAGTTTTCTTAAAGAGAAACCCATTGCCGGTCCATGAATTGGATGCTGTTCTTGTGTACGTTATAGTTGACCTTCTCGGAATTCTCATTTTGTCAAGCGAAAGTCCTTTTTACGTTGTTCTACAACAATTTATTACTGGGTAACTCAAACCGATCTCAGCACGCAATCTCAAGCAAAACCATTTTCTTTCGGTTGTTTTACAACTCCCACTGGCTATCTCGTACTCCTTTTATTTCACGCAAGTTCTCTCTTCCCGTGTGCGTTTAGATAGCGAGATACGATTGTATTTCTGACAAGAATCAGAACGGAATGGATCAACAAAACTGTAAATGTTGTATTTTAAGTCCACGTTTTTGTCTAGTAGTGCTCACCTCAAGTTGGTGATAATGTTTATACAATCGGGCAAAACTTTATAAGCCGATTTTATATGTGATCTTTGCCTGGATCCACTAAAGGTTCGTTCTGTTTGGAGCCTTTAATACGTCACATTGTTTTACCATAGTAATGATAGAACCAGTAAGTAAATTGATAAGGGGCCGCAGCCTGAATAAAGATGACACTCTATTATTTGCTCATCAACTATTAAGTAAACTCCGAAATACTTGTTTTACCCTCTTTTCCTCTTTTTTAAGCCTAATTCTACGCAAATAACCATGTAGTTATGTTTGTTCTTTAAGGATATGGTTTTGAGTTGCTTAAGTCCAAAATACGTTGTAGATTTTGGTTTGAAATTGGGTGTGTTTTTAAGAGTTATCGCGTTTTCAGCCTGAAAAAAAGAAAATTTCGAGGCTTAGGTATGAAAAGGGTGTTAAAAATTATATAGTTTGTATTTTGTCCGAAATAGTTTGGTTTTCAAGTTCTGGTCTACACGCTCCATCTCAGAATTCACTGGTTTTCTCCCTCTCCTCGAAAAGGTCTTTGGCCCATATATGTTACTGGTCCTTCAGTATAACCTGGGACCTTTTTTCTCAGTTTCAGGCCCCGTGTATAAGAATATTTCATATCAAAAATACACAGAGACTCAACGCTTCGGCCTTGGTGCATGTTCCGACTTCTTGGTGCCGCATACATGTCCAAAGCTACGGGATATTCAGTTTGTTTGTTTGTCTTTACCTGCAAGGCTAAAGCTAAAAGCCCAAACATTTTTAGAAACATTTCCGGTTTAATAGTCTTTTGATCCTTTATTTACGTCTCAGCAAAAGAACCGTCCATTCTATTTCCTCCTTTTTATCATCGTAGCAGAAACTTGAGTGCCATTTTCCTCGATGGGAGCGTCCTTCCGCTTGCGACAAGACCAAAAAACAATGGCTGCTGTACTTGATGACGTCAGAGACCATAGCTATTTTCCGTCCTTTTTCACTTTGATCTGCAGTGGTGTTGGTAAACATAAGCCTTTCCTCCTTTTTCGTTTACATCCAGTCGTGTTTTTGTAAAATACCCGGGCGAACAGATCTCTGGCAAAGAAAAGACAACCTTATCTAATTGCACAGTTGTGGCTATCTAAACAAAATAACACAATTTCCTTCTATGATCGAGACAATGTAAAAGATACTGGCTGAGGCAGTAACAGTAACACACACTGATCTCACGAAAACTATCTCTCTAAGAATGTCAAGTGAAAAGACTATCTGTTTTGAGATTTAAAGGTGATTTTGCAATGTTTTTGCCTGCATAGCATCAATAGCCACCTTACGTTCAGATAGATATTGGCATAAGGAGTTCCCCTGCACTCTACGAGTTATTGATCTCCACTGATGTTTTTGCCAAGGCCAATTAATCACCTAAAAAACAACGCGCGTTATCACAGACACGATACCCCACTGAACCCGACCTTCCGAGTGTTTACGGTTTGACCTTGCCATAAACCATTAGTGACCACCAGAGTGACTGCAAACAATATCCCTCACCCTTGCAGATTACGTTAGTACTCAAAATTTCCGCAATGGACAATTCCCGGCGCGGGTTCCTAAGCTTGCTACAAACCTCAGGTTCAACAAATAGGAGTCTTTGCTAGTGAATACATAGGCATAAGGTTTACCTAGGGGTTAAAAAGCCTTAAAACCGGTACTTCGACTTGTGGGCGGTAAAGTGGTAAAGGGGGGAGGGGGGTAAGTATAATTGTTATCAGAACACACCTTGTTTTTACCTAAGGTACGAATGGTGTAATTTGATAGTGCTAAATAGGCATCCACCTACAATTAATGAAAATGCGCAGTATCTGTCACTTGAATTGTTATAATTATTCCACCCACCAACAAACAAAAGATAAAATCACCTTTTACATGTTATACAACAAAATAAACAGAGGGCACGTACTGTTCAATATCTTCCAATGAGTGGTCACACTTGAGGATTTCATCCACAGACTCAAAAGTTATAACCTTCTCACCCAGCTTTATAAGCAGCACCACAGGAAAGTACTGCGTGATAGCTTTCATTTGAATGTCACACTTTCGGTTATATAATAGGTTGACTAAAGGTGGTAGTTCATTTATGGCTAAGGCTATAAAGATGCGGAATAATTTGCCACCTGACCTAAAGAAACAGGGTTCTCTTCAGTCTTTTAAACGTGCCCTTGGGGACGAATTTTATAAGGAAAAGGAACTATTATTTTTACCTTAAGGATCAATTATTTTCCGTATATTTGTAACCCTAATTGTAATTTTTTTTTATTGGAAATCTTGCCGTTTATTTTATACCTTTTTTATATCTTGTACATAGTTTTTAACTCTTTTTGTTATTTTTAATTTAACTTAGATATATAGAGGGCCACAAGTTTATTAGTGTTGTCAGGAGCCATAATCAATCATGGCTCCTGATGTTGTGCACTATTTACTGTTACCCTCTTTAAATAAAAGTTTTACTTACTTATGATTTCGTCCACAGACTCAAAAGTTAGAATCACCTTAGTACAGCGTTATAAACAGTATCACAAACCACCACCTTCAACATTTACTCCTTCTCGAAAAGCCAGGTTCTGGTAAACAAAAGATCAAAAGACATGATCTTAAATTAAAAGGAATTTTATTCTTCATTCACAGTCCCCCCTGATAGAACCGCTGTTGTCTTCAACCTGAGTGGCTCGAAAATTGAAAGGGAGGAACGCATCTTGTCAGCTAAAATCCGAATAATGGTTAGCACCACTGGTCCTCAGCCACCCCTCCCTTGGCATGAACACCTTGTTGTTTACGATCAGCACAGCCGCAGGCCAATTCACTCGCTTCCATTTCAGAGGGGAGGTGCAAGGTGGATTATGCTTCCCGCTCGTGCACTAGTGAAAAAGTGGCTTGTCTCGCGGCGCCTCAGCCATGGCGTTTACTTCAGGTTGATCTCAGATAATCCGCATACAGAAACATCAGTCAGGGCAGTGACTGGGGACTCAACTGTAGCAAGAACCAACCCACCACTGCTGCTTGTGCAGACAAACTCCACCAAGGCGCAGCTGTCTGAAGAAATAGCATCTTTGACAAGGTGAATATTTATCCGATTTTCCACATTTAGAAACGACTAGAAAACTGGAAATGAATTGTTAAAATCAAAACTATGTCTGTAATCCGATAAAACATCCCAAAAAGGGTAATTCTGCCAAGTTTATAACTAATCAGTTGAATAGAAGCTGAATTGTACAAAGTTCTACAAATCAGGCAATTGACGGAGTTTCTATGGTGGCTGGGTACACACTGTTCAAAATAGAATTTGGAAGAAATTTTCTGTCTTTCCTAAAAATTTGTCTTTGGTGACTTTCATTAGAAGTTGGTCACACTCATACCGCTACTAATTCTGATTTGCTGGGACCCTACTCGTTATTAGGATGGCGAATAGGCGAAATACTTATTTTCTTCAAGTCACATTCTTTAGGTGGTCTTCCACTCAAAAAATGAATTGTTTTAGGAAAGAACTTTGTGTGAATCATCTACGATCATTTTATAGAGCTTCACGCCTTGACTTCAAAATGGGACTCTTCAGGTCACATGTCACAAAGTTAATAATTAACTAGTGACGTAAGTCAGAAAAAGTGATGTTCACGGTATCAACGATATCTCACTAACGCAGGGTTGGAAAAGTATCAAACCCGCTTTAAGTGGGTTTGATACTGTAAATGGCATGATTGTGCAATAAACCTAAAATACTAACCAGTTTTCCTTCACTCGATTCTTTTAAAACCTTTTTTCCCATAACGTAAAGTAACGTGAAATAATTATAGGACAAAGAATCAGTTAATGAGACGTGTTTCAAACCTACATGCACTTTTTTAGATTCATCGCACCAAAAATGAAGTGCTTTAATATTGATGAAAATTTCAGGACAATAATTTAAAATACAAGAGTGAAAAGTTCCTTAAAAGTTCCTTTATTCCAAGAAATTCTGTTATTGGAGAAAAAAACGGTGTTGAAGATTCTAGACAATTTATCCGTCGCTCATTATACTAAAAATATTCTCAAATTAAAGTTGTCATGCTATAGTACAAGCTGAATGGTAAATTCGATGCAAAAATCATCGATTCTGTGAGGTTGGGTCATGTTTTGTCGGTTAAAAGTCGGACCTCAGAACCCTCTCCTCAATCAGGTGTTTCTCCACAGTAGTACCACATGTCATTTTACAGAGAGGCAGGGGGGTTTAATGTTCTTATTGAGAGTCGTTTGTGAGCACTTAATAAATGTAAACAATTGTTGCTATGGCCGTTGCTATGGAAAAAGTCACACACTGCTGCTTATAATTCTTAAATTTCACTGCTTTAATGATGGAAATCGAGTGAAATCATTTCAAGACAGCATTTCCAAGTGTTTAAAGGTTACAATTTTGCCATTTTAAAAGAAGTGACTTTTACGACCGAATATCACCTTTTTTGAGTGGAAGACCAACATAAGAAATTGTGTGATGAGCTCGTGCCTCTATCTCTTAAAGATTTTTTGCAGGGTTAAGTTTGTCTTCTCTCGGTTTTTGAAAGAACTCCTGAAATTCTTGAAACTCATTGAAATATACTGAGTATAACGGTCCAGATAATTTATTTCCAAGCGTTTTCTTTTCCACATAAGATAGTGGAACAAGAGCACACAGCGCGACAGGTCTGTGAGCGGGCTATTTCCTAGCCTGCGTGGGTTGCGCAAAGTTCATATATTGCAAGAATTTGGGGGTGTCTGTAAACACCCGGAACACCCCGGAACACCCCCCCGGAACACCTCCCGGAACACCCTCCGGAACACCCTGGAACATCCCCGGAACATCCCCAGAACACCCCGGAACACCCCCGAAACACCCCCCGAACATCCCATAATGTCCCGAATACCCTAAATACAGCCAGGAACACCCTTGAGCACCAAAAATAGTGGTCAGCGGTCTGACCGCTCACGCATAGACTGACTCGAGGACCTCCGAAGATTAACGAAGATTTCCAAATTTTTCCGAAGACTTTTGCGGATCACGCGAAGACAAAATGACAAAATAAAATAACAAAAAAATAACATTGGTGTCCTTTACATCAACAAATATTTGATTTTGAATATTTCAATTCAATTATTGAAGTTGTTGTATCTTATGCGAGATTCGCATTTTAACTCTCAACAAACAGATGTGACGTCATGGATATAAGTGAAATTCTGGGGTGGGCATCCCGGACAAAAATTCACTTCACTATGCCATAACACGTCACGGTCGCGATAACTTACTCTTGGACATTGCGTGACAGCTTCTGCGCGCAAAACAAAACAGATTTTGCAGGGTAATAAGCGCATATAGGATTTATTTTGTTTCTTTAAGGGTTTTAAAATACGGTGTATCTAGTGATATAGATAGCTTGTACTACTGCATTTTCTCAATAAGTGCCACACTTGCTGTTCCTGTACGAACTGAGCAAAGAAACACGCCGCCTCTTCTAAATAACCATTAGAAAAATGTTTGAATTAGTGTTTGAAAAGTTGTAACTCAAGGTTTATGGCAACGTATAAAGTTGGCATATTGAGGGAGTACATGAACTTTGCAAAGTTCAGGAAAATATGGTATGTACTCTCATCGTTGATATTTTCCTTTTTTCGTTTATTGAATTTTTTCTCTTAAAGTCAGATCTTGTGACAGTAAATAAAATACTTGTCCCTTTCCTTGCTATAAGAGTGTTAACTCGTTTGATCCTTTTGCTCCCGGTTTACGTTGTGCCATCCCACATTATAAGCCCTCGGATACCTTTACGAAATTATAGTGAGTACTCTTTTGCAGGCGCACATTTCTTCTACTAATTTATCTACCGAGCTACGCTCTTTTGTTAACCAAACATATATACAGGCCTAACTGCAAAAACGTTGTCATTCAAATATGAAAAGAGAAAGCTGTGAGATAGGAATTTATTAGACATGGAAACTACGTTCTCGAATTTTAATATTTCCGAAGCACTCATGCAGTACGGTATGATACTTCAAATTAATGCAAACTGAGTTGATAAAAGGTGAATTGGCCACCTAAAAGCTCACATTTTGAACGTTTTTAAACGCTCAAAATGTGAACGCTCGGGGACGCGTTTTTTAAACACGCAATTATTGAATTAAAATTGCTGTTCGTCAGAGCGAATCCTTGAATGCAGTTTGCAGGCCTATTCCTATTTCCCTCTTCTTCTTTTTTTATTTTTATTTTTATTTTTTTCATTTTTATATGAAATGTTTTTTTTTTTAATTAGGTGTATATATTAGCGTAAAGAACCGGCGGGCAAACATTTTCCTTGCGCCTGTGGTAATAAAACGATGATAATCGTGTGACCTCGGAATAATGACCTCATATGACCTCATAACATTGCGTGACACGCTGTTATTAGGCTTTGTTATGTCCTTGAGGTCAAACCTGTTTTTTTTAGCGTGATAATGCAAACCTCCCACAATAAAAATCAATGCAGAATCAACAATTCAACTGTCACATTTTCATATCACTGAAAATCGTAAGTTATTGATATGAAGGTCTCGTGTATAATATATTTGCCATTAAATAATGGTTCTTTCGCTGTTCTTAAAAGCTTCGAAATTATTCCGAAGCATTCTTGAAATGCTCGGAAATCTCAGGGTGATCCGCAAAAGTCTTATGAAGAATTAGGAACCTTCGGAGGTCTTCGGCTTAGTCAATTCGTGAGCAGTCTGACCGCTGACCACTATTTTTGGTGTTCCGGGGGTGTTCCTGGCGATTTCGATGGTGTTCCGGGGTATTATGGGATGTTCCAGGGGTATTCCGGGCTGTTCTGGGGGTGTTCCGGACAAGTTCCGGGGTGTTCCGGGGTGTTCCGGGGTGTACCGGGTTTTACAGACACCCAGAATTATTCTTGGGTACTTGTGTGGAGCGCTCTTCTGTCATTCTGAAGGTCACGCGACGTGACGTTTTAGATGAAAGCAATTGAGTCGATCTATATGATAGTTCTTACACTGTGCATAGTTCAGTAGATCTAACTCTTTTCTATGCTTACATAGTGATTATAACTTTTCGAGTGCGTCTAAATAAAAGCCTTGATTAAAGTGTGGCCATTCGAATTAAATGTCTAGCAGTACTTTCCTGTCAGTGGCATTCGCGTTTATAATTTTCAAACAAAAAAAACAGAAAATGTTAAAATTCGCATTTTATTTGTATCAGAAGGTAGCAAGAGATAGCGGTTCACAAAGTCAATATATTCTTCTCTTAGTCTTAGGGAAATGCCAGTGATGACACAAAAATCAAGAAGTCCTCGTGCAGCTCGTGATGAAGGGCCTTGTGCCATTCGTAACATGACCGTGGACGTCCGACGGCATCTCAATTTGAACCACGTTCTCTTCCCCCCCTACTTCAGTTCCTTCAGGTGTGGGGGCCGCTGCAAATTTCCATTGGATACAAAAGTAAGTTTTGCTAGTTTCTTAGTGTTTTCCAGGGCAACTTGCGATATCATATCAATGAAATAATATTTCGTAATTCTTTTACAAAATCGAGTAGCATTTTGAACAAATGGCCAATCAGATGCCACGATATCCGTACGTTATGGTCAGGTATGGCACGATAGATTGGATTGCTTGTTGTAATGATGCATTTGTTTGTACATTGGTTATACGAGTTGGGGGGGGGGGGGAGGGGGTTTTAACCTCCCGCTTCCCGTACCCTTTAATCCAGGTTCCCGCCCAGTATTTGCTGGCTCCCGACTCTTTGCATTTTTGGGATTGCAAAATATTGCTCAATGTCGCGTAATTTTTCCCTTTTTCTCCCGCTTCCCGCCCCCTCTTCTCCCGCCTCCCGTACAACCCCCGCCCCTCCCCCCCCCCCCCCACGTACGACAGCCGTAATGGAATTTCTGATAATTTTCTGCCAGGTCAATCCAAGTAACCACGCCATCATACGTGCTATTCTTCACTCATATGGGATGGATAAAGGTGCTGGAGAGCCATGTTGTGTTCCGACAAAACTGAAAGGAATAAGCGTTTTCTTGAAACAAGACCGTCATATAGTGATCAAGTCGTACCAAGGAATGGTTGTTGAGGAATGTGGTTGCCGTTAATAACTGAACTAACCTTTTTTCTCACAGAATAAAGGCTCAGTTCGTCTAACCTTGCTTATAACATTGTTGCGCGCCGCTCCATAGCGGGCGCAATTCCTGCCATAAGGTTACACACCAGAAAAGAGAAAAATATGCAATTCTCTACTTTGTTATAAGCGTTTCTTTAGAAAAGGAATGGCGAGTGCAAACTTAGATTCGGACTCCTCCAATACCACATTCAAACGGCCAGTTGAAGCGAAAGAAACGCCTCTGAGAACTTAGTGGCGTAATAGCAAGCAGATATGTCTCTTTATGAAAACAACAAATATGGACCCTCCAGCTTGTTCTACCTTTTGAGTCTGTGTGTGAAATCCAGAAAGCGATCTTTAGTGGCTACTACTAACGGGCCACCCACAAACAAATAAATGTATGTGCTTTTGTTTGGATTTAGGGAAAAACAAGGGTTCGGGGTGCTATAGTCCTGGAGTATGTGGAAAATAAATATCTCTTTTCTCAAACCCAAAGTATGGCGTGGTTCTTAATGATGATATAAGCAATCGCTGCTTGGGGGCTAACCCATGTAATAGGGTTTTAAACATTTGCTAAAGATATTTTGGAAAAACATAAGGAGTGACGCACGAGAAAGCACTGTTTCATCTTCTCTGGAAACTGTATTTACTAAAACTGTTCTCTCAGTCGTTTTTCTTCAAGAAACGTAAGGCTAAAAAGAAACACTTATTTCTGGAGAAATTTTTCGTAAATTTTTTTTTGGCCTATGTCACCCCAGGCGCATGCGCGAGTTGATGATGATAACTCCTACAATATACACTTTATTTTGTTATAACGGCATGAACTCGAAGAACGATTTGTATGAATTGCCAGTAACACATCTATTATAGTACAAGTACTTCCAGTTAGTTTTATACACGTTTTGATTGATTGATTCCTTGGTTCTTTGCTTGATCTATCGATTGATTGATTGATTAATTCATTGATTGGTTCATTGATCAATATCTTTTAAAAAATAAAGTTTACTTTTGTAAATTTAAGTTAAACGAACAATTTTTAAGCGAAAATTGGAAACTTTAAATTCAATTCAATTGAAGTTAGTTTTATGTACGTCTTGATTGATTGATTGATCTATCGATAACCTTAAATATATATTAACGCTCGAAATTTATCGTTAATCGCGTGATTATTGACCGCAAGTTGAAACACTGATCAGACCTTCATTTAAATAGAAAACGTATACTTCAATAAAATTTGCCTGATACCGCTCAATGTTTACTTTTTTCTCCTCTGTCTCTGAAGGTGCCCGCTCATTACAAATTTCCCATTATCTAATTAGGTACTAACGAGCACATACACCCACTAAAGAGCACTCAGGACCACTCTTGAGTGTTCACAATCACCGACTTAACACTAGTTTACACGTGCCGATTTATTGGCCCGAATAGTTTGGTCATTCGTATAGGCCAATTACAGTTAACAATTTGTCGGTCGATTACTTTTTTGGGGGCGAAAGGGTGAAAATCGGCCTGATGTAAAATATCTGTTGCACTGCGACAGTTTTTAGAAATCCGGCCCTATTTTCGTCCGCTCACTCGTTTTTCTTAATCAGAAAAGGCCAATTCGGCCCGATAGATCGGTTCGCATAAATTAGTCTTTACTGGCACACAGGGGTACTTACATTGCACTGCAACACAATGCCGCATCAACAGGTTGGATCGATGGATTACATAGTTTAGTATTGCATTAAATGCACACATTGAATAAATAGCGGAAAAACAACCCAAGGTTGCTCCAAATAGTGCATTACATTGGCAGGTCGAACCAATGCGTTGCATTGTATTGTATTGCTTTAACTGAAATGATGATTGGCAGTGGCAAGTCAACCAAAGGTAGGAGGTCGGGCTAAATCAAATGTGGCATATTCTAGATTCCACTGAAGAGTTCCACTCCGTTTCCCAGGAAAGACTGCTTTAAAAAAATGTTAATGAAAAGGTGTTCGCCTGCTGCACTGTTTCAGAAGTTTCCTGACAAATCGCCAACAGCATATTGTGGTCTGATGTCAGGTTGTAACTACTCCCATGGGTATTTGAAAGCAAAATCCTTGGACCTATTCATATCCTCCTTTATGTAGATGATTTAACATCTAGCATATCCAAGCTATGTAACAAAAAAGGTCAAAATTAACACTTGAGCCTTCCAAGTATCAATTAGGCATCGCAGTGGCAGCCCATGTCTCTGAAATTGTGACTGATAAAGCATAACGAAATACGGGTCTGTCAAGACCGAGATCTGGGTGTACTACCTAATAGATAAAACTATTTTTTATTGCTTTAATTCCAACTTTCTTCCTTCTTTCCTTCCTCTCTTTCTTACTCTATTTCTCACCTTTTTCTTTCGTTTGTCCTTTCTTTGTTTCCTTCTTCCTTTTTTCTTTCTTTCTTTCTTTCTTTCTTTCTTTCTTTCTTTCTTTCTTTCTGTTTTCTTTCTTTTCTCTTTCCTTCTTTCTTTCTTCATTTATTTATTTATTTGTTTCTTTGCTTTTCCTTTCTTTTTCAATGACAACAGTTTTAGAATGTCTAATTGTCATTAATAAAGTTGTAACATACTCAATTTTCGTCGGTACTTAATTTCATAAAATATACGGACTTCGGTATTTCGCAAGGCCTATTTTCACGAATTGTGATGAAATAATTGGCCCCAGATTTTGTACTTTGGTTGTTTATTTGTTTTAATTTGTCTTAATATAGAGATTTTCGCATTTATCTATATCTAATTTTTATTCCCTTTCTTTTACGCAAGGAAGGTCGGAGCAGTAACTATTTTGTGTTGGTCAGGAGAAGATATCGTCAGTAATCTCTACTCTTGATCTTAAATGGTCATTCGTAGTCTCCAGAAACGGTTCAAAAGCGTTAGTCATACGTTAATTTACTGTCATTTGTTGTAAATATTGATTATTTGATAAGAAATGACCTAATGATGACGACATGGTTACGTCAGTAAAATATTGTGATGAACGCTCACTTGACGCTAGTTACTTAAGCAATACAAAACTTTTTCCGTATTTGCATAGCCTAATAAATACACGAGAGGGGTTGGGTGAATTTGACACAGTTATAACTTTCGAGAATTCTCCTTACCCCTCGAGTGTTTATATCAGGCTTTTTAATTGCATTTATAAAACAACTGAGATGTTACACACAATTGGGACGGCACCATTTTGGTTTTATAAACATATACAAACACACCTCTCAGCCAATCAGAGCGCGCGTAATATCTTAGTTATTTCATAAATATATTTGTTTCAGTTCTTATTGTAATCAGTACTTACTTGAGTTTTGATTTGCCGACACTCAATTTAGAACCTTCTTTATGAGACTCAGTGCAAATTACTAAGATAATCATAACAATATATCTAGGAGCGTTGGAAGGTGACTGCAGGATAAGTCCAAAACTTACGAAAGTATCTCCCAGGCTCTCGAAGAAAGCCCAGAGTCTAGAGAAATCGTACTGGCTAATACTTAAATAAGCAAAATCAATTTTACTTTAAAAAAAACCTAAGTGGAGTATCCTTTCATTTCCTTAACTACGCCAAGCACTGTGACGTCATCACTTAAACAAAAGTTCAATTTTTACTGGACAGTTTTCTTCCTTGGTGTCAACTTAGTATGGTCGTATAGCAACGTTTTAGCCCTTCGACCACGCTCGTTACGGACTCCTCTCTTGTACAAGGAGTTACATTCACGAAATTTATATCAGCTCGTGGTAAATTCTGTTTAAACGGGATCCTCCTGAAGCTCCTCTTGAAGCTCGTCGGTGTTTAAAATTTAACGGTGATTTACGCCCCACGTGGCCAGCAACTCGTTGGAACTGTTATTGGTTCCTGGCCTCCTTGACTACCAGCAAGGCGTGCGAACAGTGTGTCAATTATGACTTTTATGACGTATACAATTACACGTCATTCCATAAACATGAAAAGACGCTATCTTAGGGTAGGAATACATTTCTTTCAATTTCTTCTGTACAATTTTTATCAAACTCTTGCCAAGTCATCGCTTAAACAAATACGCCATAGACTTAGGGTGGGGAATGCAAATCTTTCAATTGTTTCTGTACAATTTTTATCAAAGTTTTGTTGTTTTGATAATGAATTCTCTTTTCTTAGACATCAATTTGCAAGAAAGGCGCGATAAAATGTGTCAAAACAGCTTCAGTGATTCAGATTCAGGATCGTCTCCAGCTCCAGCCCCAAGCTTGGCCTGCTCTTGAATAAACAGCTTCTCCATTTTTTACTTCGCCAACCAAGGCTCAAGTGGAAGACATCTACGATGTTACAATGAAGTCGCTTTGACCAGCAGTAAATTGTCATACCTTAAAGAGTATGACAGAGACAAAGCTTCACCTTGCTTTAAGGATATGGCACAAGAACTTCTCAACATAACTCGCTGATTATGCGAACTTTAATGTAATAAATCCTTTGTGTGTTGTGTGTGATATAACCCAGAACAGATATGTTCTTTCACAGAAGTGTTTACCTGTAGGCCAAGAGTGATCATAATATTGATGATGATGATGATGATGATGATGATGATGATGATGATGATGATGATGATGATGATGATGATGATGATGATGATGATCATATTTTCTGTCAAAATGGTAGAGAAGCTGTCCAAATACAAGGATTTAGAAATCGAAGTAGCAAGGATGTGGGGACTCAAAACAGAAACTCTTCCTGTAGTAATTGTGCACTTGGCCTAATCAACAAGGGCTTGGAGAACTACACTCAAAAGATTCCAGGCAAAATCAAACTAAAGGAACTGCAAATTATCTCCTTATTAGGAACAGCCCATATTCTTCGTGCACACACACACACACACACACGCACACACACACACGCACACACAAGCTGCTCCCAAGGAAGCTGGTAGTTTCCAGGTGTTTACGAAAACGAGTTTTTCTAAGATCATTGTTTGTATATGTAATCGCATGAGGCCGAGTAGAATAAAGGACGGATTTTCACTTTTCTTTCAAAGTTTTCAAAAAATTACCCGAGTCGCGCAGCGACAAGGGCAACGTGTGAAAACTTTGAAAATAAAAGTGAAAATTTATCCTTAATTCTACGCTGAGTCAATGCGATTACTTGTTTATAACATAGAGGGCAAAATTTTCTGAAAACTTTTCATGCACGTCGAAACACAATCAGCCGGCCCTTAGAATAACAGAGAATAAACAATTCTCCACACAAGCAGTTTATTAAACTGCTGCTCACGAACAAAACAAAAAAAAAACTATCTATTATGCATATGTTCATCTTACAAGATAACTACAATTGTAGTTCATTGACAAAATACGCTCAAACCTCAGACTAAGTAATTTAAGATTTACCTGAGTTGCGAAGCTTCCTCTCGCCCGCTGAATTAACCAAGTTTTTCGGTAGTTTTAAAACAAATAACCAAATGCTTTTTCACGTAAAACGTGCAGGTTCACCTTCTGGAATCTCTCTTTGAGCTATCACCCAATTTCCATACCATTTTTGCCAACCAACTCCTTACATTTAAACTCTGAAGCGATATCTTTGCGTTGAACAACTCCAAATCTAATTCAAAATCTGCTTTTCGTTTCAAGACGTTTACAAAATGCAAATGGGCCTCCCACGCTCAGCCAATCAAATGCGAGTATTTTTGGCGCTTGGCCAATCAGGAGTGAGTAATTTTGCCCTCGTTAGAAAGAAAATTAAGAAAAAATACCCTCTGTCTTAACCAATCAGCAATCAGTCATTTTAAGGTTCAAAAAACGCTTATTGTTTTATTTTAAGTTCTGCACGTTGTTGCCTTTGATTCCGACTTAGTGACAACCGTTCACTACAAGAGGTGTAACGATAGAGCTAAACAAGGCGCATTAAAACTTTTGGAGGGTGAATTAGGTGTTAGAAATTCTCGTCGCTGTTCTGAGGGAAATGCTGTACATCGGATTGAGTGGATTGAGTGTGGCGCAGTGGTGAGAGCGCTCGCCTTCCACCAGAGTGACCCGGGTTCGATTCCCGGTCCCCGTGTCATATGTGGGTTGAGTTTGTTGTTGGTTCTCGTCCTTGATCCGAGGGTTTTTCTCCGGGCACTCCGGTTTTCCTCCCTCCATAAAAACCAACATTTCCAATTTGCAATTCGATCTGGAAGTCAAGTGTTTACACGTGAGCCCCTGGCTCGGGAGATTAGACGAGTAATCTCTCACTATGACGTTAAATTTGATTTACCATTTTTTTTTACCATTTGGGAGGATATTTAACAATTATTCACCGAAGTGAAGGCAAATATCTACCACTCTTCACCGACACTGAGGTGAATAATTGTTTTAGTATAATACCAAACCAGTGGAGACAGCCAGCACCAAATTGTTCCTTTTCCTGTGAAATGAGGCAAAACTCGCCCGCGAAATCCAGCAAAATGCCGGGAGGTGAATAGCAGATACTATCCCCAGTTTGAGTAGCCAATCAGAGCGCGCAAAAAACACTATCCACTGGTTTTGTATATACCAATCAGACCTATAGGACGATTTCACAGATACTATCCCCAGTTTGAGTAGCCAGTTAGAGCGCGCGAGAAACACTATCCACTGGTTTTGTATATACCAATGAGACCTATAGGACGATTTCACACTGAAAATTAAACCTATCTTCATTACTGGTGAAAGTTATATTCTCTTGTGGGAACTCCAAATCCGCTGGTGACTTGCAAACAATCCCCGCCAGCTTATTTTGATTGGCAACTGCATTTCATCTCGTTTTATAAGAATCTCAGTAAATCCTTTACGGACAAATCACTTAGCTCAAAAGCTTAAAAGGATTCTCTTCTATGTATCTACCAATAAGCTGATTTTTCGACGTTGTTAGCTATAGAACTGCTTGTACGCTAAAATTTTCATTAGTGTGCCGCAAGTGTCCTGCTGGATTTAACAAGTAACTATTGGCGAGATCGCTATGTGATTGGCTTTCTAAGGATCGTATATTAGTCGATAGACCACGTTATCTGTCGTGGCAAAGCATCTGTTCCTGTAAACTTAACTATTATTAAAACTTTAAGTTGTAGAGGAAATTCCCGAAATTATCGGAGCATAAATCGTACGTGGATTCACACTCCGACGTCTGGCCGACAAATCGTAGCGTGTAAACTGGACTTAAAAACTGAACCACCTGTTTAATGTTAGTTGTGTTTAATTACTAAGCAAAAACATGTAAATACTTCTCCCATCATAGCAACGAAAAATGAATGGATTGGGACATTGTTTTCGCACTACAGGTATAGTCCTTAGGTATTTGAAAGATAGCCCCTTAATCCTCTCTTGGTATATGCCATCAACCACAAAAAGTCAAGAAACATCGTCCGAGGAGCTTGCAATGTGAAGCAACTATGACAATTATATTTAATTGCTACCACTTGGTTCAATCGAATAAAAATAATGACATTAGTAGCCAGAAACTGTTACTCCATTAGTGTTTTATTTGTCTTCTTATTTCGCCTTGTTTACGGGCGACTAATTAAAGACTGTAATCAGCGTTGCTCATTCACTCGAACCAAATGTGCTTCTCGGAATATGCTTTTTGCACTTTTGTACTATTTTCAACAAGCCTTACGATTTCCGAGCGACAAGGATGAAGCCTGTAGTTGTCTTGTTTTTTGTGTGGTGCATATTGGATCAAGTTTCATTAGAACTCACAAGAAGCAGATGTAAAAGAGAAGGAGAATTTAGAGAGCCTTATACAGGTAAAATTTCTATTCACTTGGAGTAAAGCGTACAATCTATCCAAACTAGAGAGTTTTCCTCTCTTCGAAAAACAACAACATTTCCGAATCCCAATTTGATCCGGATTCTGAGGGCCACGTTGAAGGTCGTTAAGTGTTCACTCTGTCTAAACAACGTCGATTTATTGATTTGATTTATCTGTTAGAATAGTTAACCGCGCTGGAAATTTTTCTCACAGGAACAGGTTAGCCCGGTGACCGGGATGAAACCAGTTCAAATACGCATGCGTTTCTGTCAAAGGAGAGCGAAGTTATCATCATTCCAGCCTTCTTCAAGACTTTTTTTTGCAAAAATGATTTCTTGATGTCACAGAATGAGTAAAGATAACATAATCTAAATAATTACTGCTAAGAAAATTATGAGTTAATATTTTCGTGCACGCGGTCACGTACAGAACTGCATCCCGGTAACCAGGCTGACATTTTCCACATGAACAGACGAAAAAATTCGTCCCACTAGCCCGGCCGGCCCAGTTTCAGGGATAATTTGAAGAAGCCCTTAATCTGTCTCGAGAGAGTATGAAAGTGAACTTAGTCAAGGGCTTATGACGAACACGGCAAAATAGAGCGTATTGGGTCTTTAAGGCACTCTTTGTACGTTTAAGCTTGTAATGACAGCTGTAATTATTTGAAACTGCGAGGTGTTATATTGGAAACAAAAACTGCCAAGGAAAAATTAGCCTGTTTTAATCTTACAAAAACGAGATTAGAATGGCAAGCTAAATCTCCCAGAACTGAAAATATTTATGGACATAAATTAGTTATTTTGTCACCATATTTTCCAACCTCTAAAGTTTTCAAAAAAAAATTCCAATTTATTTTAAAATTAGTCAGGTGGTGATAAAGTTTTAGAGTCTTTACTGTCATTTTTTTGTATATTTGGTGCACCTGTTTTTGGGCACAATGTCTTTGGAATATAAAACGAGCTTTAGCTTGTTACGGAGTCAAAAGCAATTAGCAAAAACACTGACTGTAAATTGTTTTCACACATTCTTAAAAACTCTTTCCACCCAATAGTTGCCAAGTTTAATTATTTAAAAAGTGAAAAAGTATTCAATATTTGTGTTAAGAAAAAGTTTCAAAATAAAACAATAGGACCGAAATTCTCTTATTGAGTATTTCTCAATACCTCATTCACTTAACGATTCCATCCATGATGTACTCCAAACGTTTAGACCTCCTTCACAACATAACAAACACACAGCACCATAAGAAAATACTGCCCATGGGCTTTCATTTGTTTGTTGAAATATTTGGATTTCTATCCTTAAACTAAATATTTCAGCTTCGTTATTGCTTGAGTGAGAGTGTTATGTTGTACCCACAATTAATTTACCAGGTGCTCATTATGGTCAAATCAGGTTGACCAAAATAATGTTTTTCCTTCCAGACAGGTACATATAATTATATATAAAGAATAGCTTTTGTGTGGAACAGCTACGCTTTGTCTAAAAGGTTGTCTTGCGTCCAGGAGGAACGATAAGGCTCATCAAGCCGGCGCTAATTCAAGTTTCTATAACATAAAGTGACTAGGAGCATTGCTACTCCTACCCCCCCCCCCTCCTCCCTTCCTGGATAGGATGCTAATCTATCGCAGGATTACTCCCCGGCGTTTCTATCTGGATTCCTTAGCAGTTGGGTAGAGAAGAGAGACAATATGGATTAGAGCTCCTTTACTCTAAGAGAAATGTTATTTCTTCCAGCAGTTGAGGGGTGTTGGAAGAACAGTTTTTGTGCGGAACGGCTACGTTTCGTCCTTTTTAACTAAGGCTTAATTCATTTTTTTCCAATAGTTTTTTTTTTCTTTTTTGACAGATTACAGCCTATTTGGCCACGTGATTTCCAACATTACAGTCACAGACGCAATGTCTTGCTCTTTCGAGTGCTTAAGCAACCAGCGGTGTTTGTCGTACAACTTTAAAGATGAACACAATAATTCAACAAACATCTGCGAACTGAATGACGCCACAAGGGACGACATACCGCAAGACTTCCTTAAAAGGCCTGGGTACAAGTATTACGACACTCAAAAGGTTTGCTTTTGTGTGACAGATTGTCAATCAGATTCTTTCGTAAAAGTATTTGTTCGGTTTTATGCCAATCTAGCCTCTTTTTAAGAACGCGGATTATTTATTACAATTTAATGGCAATTTATTAATTAATGGCCAATAAAAAAGACCACGAGGACCTTATTCAAAATAGATTATTATACAAATATATGAAAAATACTACCACTAACAGCTAACTATAAGATAACTTTAAAAATCTATTTACATTTTCATTGAAAAGTTTATAACTTTTGATTAGTATTACAATCAAATACAATCCCTTTCAAACAGACAAAGCACCTTAGAATGCGTATTCTACGTGCCAAATACGGCTTCGAAAAAACGTAGCGTATTTTAAAAAACACTACAAGAGGCCTAATCATTTGGAAAAATAAACATGACACAACAACATAACAAAGTTAGTGACATGTTATGTTGTGCTCTAACATTGGCGAATTAAAATACGAAGCCGATTAAAAGAACAATCACAACTTTTTAAAGTAATAAACGAAACGCAACTCTGGTTATAGCGACAGATAAGACTTGTAACTCTAAAACATTAATAAAAGCTAATTTTGGAATGCATTCTTCATCAGTCATCGAACCCAGGCCACTTCAAAGTGCGCATTGTCTCCATGTTTGAATGGCGGCTTATGTGTGGACACGTGTTTGAGTGATCAGGTCAAGTGCGAGTGCAAGCTCGGAACAGTTGGTGACAGGTGTCAATCATTTAAAGGTGATTCTCTTCTTTATCGCTTTATTTTACCAAAAAGAGGAAATAATGATAATATACTGGCTTCCGTTTTCTGTATTCTATTCATAATGTTTGGTCTGCGCGACAATTTGACTTTAAGGCAAATTGTACAAACTGTTTTTCAGTTCATAACATACAAAAAAATCAAACAAAATTAACACCGCTCGTTTAAGCATAAATTTGACTTTTAATACTTTTACGTTGATTCGTTTCAGCTGAGTTGTTTAATTATGATGTAGCATTTCCAAACAAGGACAGCACAAGTTTTCACCACTGTGATCCTGAGCACAGATATTACGTTACACGCATTGACGTTGTGCATGTGGATTCAAACAATCGACCCAGGCCCTTTTCACCTTTTCTCGTACGTGACGTGGAATGGAAACAAGGAACTGTCGCTGGGATGTAAAAGTAATGAAGAGTGTGAATTAATATTTCTATCTATAACAACCCTCCTCGTAACTACATTCCCTTTTTTTTTAACCGTTGCCATAAGACCGTTCCATTAACTGAGCCTGGTTGTTAAGAAGACCACTTCACTCAGTTTACTCTGAATTTGTAAATTCAGTTAAACCGACCAGCTCGTAAATATCAACCTTTTTGTGGTCCGTCGATGGCGTATTTAATTGTTTTTATTTCGTTAAATATAAAAATAGCAATGGTTAATTTTTTTTGGTGAACTCTATGACCAAGTTGCATGTTTGTTAAAGCAGACAAGTGTAAAATCAAAACCTATGGCATTTTCCCATGCCCAGCACCTGTTCTGCGCTTCTTATTTGTGCTCATATTGGTTAACTGATTTGTTCTTTGCAAGCGTGTCATTGGCCAGATGTGATTTTTTGTGTTTAAGTTTTCTTCAAATAAAAAACTGCTGTTGTCCAACCCAGTTGGCATTCAAATGTTGATTATTCGATTTTTTAATACAGAACAGTCAGCCTGTTTTCTCTCAAAGATGGCAAATGGCGTCACATGTGTCTTACGTGGGAAAGCACTGCAGGTTCCTGGACGTTATTCCTCGACGGCGCGTTAAGAGGCATTGGCAGTAACCTGGGAACTAGACTAACACTACAAGGAGGACGAAGAATGGCACTGGGGCAGGAACAGGGGAATTCCACTACCCAGTCTTTTAACTCTACTAAATCATTCGCCGGTAACATCTCTCAGTTTCACTTGTGGAATAAAGAGCTGGATAAGGTCCAAATCAAGAATATGTCAAATTATTGCCATTGTAACTCTACTGCTCCTGGAAATGTTGTCATTTGGAGTGAATTTCTTGCAGCAATTCGTGGAATGGCACAGATCAGATGGAATTCAACATGTAACGCCACAGGTATTGTACCGATACCTTGAATATTTCATGTGTCATAGTCCATACTATATGTCGATCACGTCTTTACTATTTTAGAATAACATAATAAAAGGAAGGAAGGAAAGAAGGAAGGAAGGAAGGAAGGAAGGAAGGAAGGAAGGAAGGAAGGAAGGAAGGAAGGAAACAAAGGGTAGCTGGCTGGCTGACTGGATATAAACTAACAGAACATCGTTCCCCTTTAGGCGAAGAATCGCGATTTGTTCTTAACTTCCCAGTTCGTTCAGTGAACAACACTGTTGTCCCGCCTCTCTCAATACCATCTTTGAACGCAGTGACCATCTGCTGGTGGATGAACAATGCTTTAAACAATTACAATGATTTTTCGTTTATTGCACCCGGAGAGAATGATCCAGCTCTCTACATTTATTTTGGCACATTTTGGAAGTTTGAACTCAGTTTAACATCGACAAAGTAAGTAGTTTCTTTGTCATCAATCCTGTAAGTTAGCTCTTTGACATTCGTTCACCAGTTGTTCACTCTCAGTAGGTTTTGCGATTGTCTGACAGTGACAAAAACTGATTTTGTTTCCAAAAGTTTACTTCATTTTTGACAGCTTACGTTGGAATGATCATAGCACGTTCTACTAGTCTCCGTTTTTAATTTTATTTTTATCGAGTTTGACTAAATTTTCCAGTAGGCATTATTACAATGTTTTAATTGGTCACGCTAGCCAAGAATTGTGCTTTTGCAGGTCCAGGCATTACGATCTGCCCCTCGGAGATAGTTACTGGCATCACTTGTGTACAACTTGGGATTCGAGCACGAACCATTGGAATCTTTTTCTCGATGGTGTGCCGCAGATTTCGGAGACGCGACGTGAATTAAGTGGTTACATGATGCAGAGAGGTGGAAAAATTCATCTTGGCCAGTTGGTAGCAAATGGAGCCTACCACGAAGGCAAAGCTTACCAAGGAATGCTAACTGGGCTCAATATTTGGACAAAGACGCTCTCCTCGAAAACTGTGGCAGCGTTAGCTCAGGAGCCTGGTACAGAGAGCGAAGATGCACTCGCGTGGACCACCATGAGAGAGGGTATCATGGGAAACGATGAGATTTACCATAATAAGGACTTTCAACTCAAAGGTTTGAGGCAAACAATAACATTGCATATCGCTATGATATTATTATGTCCCAAAATTGAGCTTTGGTAAAAAAGAATACCACGCCTCCACGTAGAAGAACTGCTCAGTGGCTTTCATTTGAACCGTCACACTTTAAGATTCCATCTACAAACTGAAAATTTAGAATCACCTTGTAAACAGCAATACTGAATTTTACCTCTCAATAGCTTTGGAGAATTTCGTCCTCCAAAGTTAGAACCATCTTTTGAAACATAGTACTGAACAGTCATATTGAAGGGCTCATTAGTTTTGGTTACGGTCTAGAACTTAAACTACAGACTAGAATCCTTCTGGAAGCAAAATATTTTATGACAGGTTTGACTGGTCTATTTCAGCCAGAGAAAGTGATTACACTCTCAACTTTTCCACGAAATCAAACGAAACCTTCATCTTGTATGATGACAACATACCGGGATTGATTGGATTGAGCGCCTGCAACTGGTTGAAGACAACGGCATCCACTGGAGAGCTCACACTTTTAGTGTACTCAAATGATGCTCATGTGTCAGCTGTACTGTGGTCTATTATCGACGGAAAAACAATTCAAATGAACGTGAATGCCTGGGATCCTAGGTAAGAGTTAAGTTTAATGGACGTTTACTTACTGTCCTAAAAAATTTTCAGAATTCATCTTTAAGGGAGAAAAGCAGTCAACACCCTCATGACTATTACAAATACGGTTGCATTCACGATTACAGTTACAATAATCACTGACAATGATCATTACAAGTTATATATTATGACCTACCCCCCTCGCACACACACCCACAAACACCAATGCGTATTCCAGTACCAGAGGAAGATAAGCTAGGACAATACATTACAAAGTCCACTTTTTCATAAATTTTTTTAAACTCTTATTCTTGGTGCATATGTATTTTTCTGTTTCGTACTTAATGTAAACTTTTTCTTTTTACGCAAGCGTACAAACATATTATATAGTTATTAAATTTTTAGATGAAATCCATGTAAATTTTTAGTTAATCCTATTTTTACTTAAATTATCAATATCATGTAAAGCGCATTAGAATATTTTTATAAATTATAGCGCTATATAAGTTTATTAAATTATTATTATTATTATTATTATTATTATTATTATTATTATTATTATTATTATAAACTTTAACTTTAAAACTTTCTATGTTCTGAAGTAATCAACTCATTCTGCCGCTCCATAGATAAATTTCCCTAAAGGTATTAGGTAGTTCAGTGACGAGCTTTCTGGTGTCAGAATGTCAATCAGCAGGTACTTTAAAGTTACATGAACTTGTTGTTTTTACGCATGTCCGCCACTAGTAAATGGACGTTTTTTCTTTGTCATTTTCGTCGTCGTCGCCCTAAGTCAGTTATTTAGTCCTCTTAGGGTCGCACAGCTAACAGACACAACTGCACATCAGACTTACTGAACGACAATAGCATCGCTGTTATAACAAGAGGTTGCAAGTAAGCACTCATGCCGTTAAGATCCAAATGGAACCCTTGCCTGTTAAAGGTTGAAAACTTCGAAACAACTAGAACAGTGTTAAGTCTGTTTACCACGACAATTGACTGCATATTGATGGGGAGAGTTATCACATACTTAAAATATTTTGATACAGAGAGCTTCCGTTCATGTACAGCCTTATGCTACCGAATTTAATTTCCTACCGCTCCAAGTTCTCTGCAGGCCATATAGGCGCTCAGTGTTCTTTTTGGTTAACTACTTACATTAAAATTAAATTAATGCATGCAAGCATGCGAGTATCGTGGGTATTAAAAGAAACACACAAAGTGCGTCATTCAGGGTCACTATGAAAGGACAAGTATCGTGGGCTTACTAATCGATTTTATCACTGAGTTTTCAGACCATCTGTCAAAAACCGGACATTCCCCTCGCGCATAGTCACGATTCTGATCACGCAATTCCTTTTCCGGAAGTGCAAATTGTCCATAACAAGTCACCGGGAAAGAACTACTAAAGTTTTTTTAAACCTTTTTCCTTAGGAAAAGGGGAGGCGGGGGAGGTTGAGAGACTATCCGCCGCCTGTAAATTCTTCAGAATTTCTTGTCTTATGACAAAATAGTATGGTTCGAAATTTTTCCAGAATGAATTTAAAAAGTAACGACGGTCCCAAAAGAGATGGGTGATCGTTTCTGATTTCTGTTTACAGAAAGGACACAAATTATCTGTCCTATACCCAATCGTGAACAACTTTGAATTAGTAAAGAGTATGGAGTTAAGTATTTTAAATTGAAAGGCTTTATCATAAGGTTCAAAAGCAACAGAATGGGGCAAGAGAAATGCTCGTTTCAATTTCTTGTTTGATTGATTGAAGTCGATCTTTAATTTCTGCGCATAATTGGGAAAACAAGCCTTCTTTTTTATCGAACGCGAGTAATAATTATTTGACTTTCTTATTGTTGTACATAGCGAACACACCGTTATCAATTTTAAAGGATGTGTAAAGGTTAATAGGACTGTGGTCAAAACAACTGGAAGATTTTTGTTCAGGTGGTATTGAATTCCACACACTAGTCCATTCTAGAAAGTTCTTTCGCAATCAGTTCGTAGGATTCCATGTTGTTTAAGTCAAAACGTAGGAGGTCGCCTTCATTCCAGATACCAGTGTCGTGATATTTCCTATGAAAAAAAGATTTGTTGACTTTTCTCATGTCTTGATTATTCCAAACTATGTAAAGCCAAACACTGACAACAGGAATTCCGACCACCATTTAAACAATTCTAGATAAAGTTAGAGGTATAAATTGGAAGATCATTTACATAAAAATTGCAATTAAAAAGCAGTAGACCTCCTGAATCTTTTAAGATGTATTCCAGATAGTTTTTTTCCATGTGCCTGAATTGTCAACAAAGTCAAAGAGATTTCATTAAGCTTTCAGTGTCAATCACTTTGATGCCCCCTTCTTCATGGTTATTCATTGCAGATACCCTTATTACTTTATCTTTGCCTTTCCATAAATACTTGTATATCAAGTAACGATAACGATAACGATATTTAGGTGTAGGCGACAAAGAACACGCGTAGACAACCTTTGGTATGAGAAGTGTTTTGATTAAGGTGACCTCTCCATAAATGGAAAGCCCCCTCGAGGACCAAATATTGATCATCTTTTTATGTTGTCAAGTTTCTCGGAAAAATTCTTCATGTATAACATTTTATAATCATAAGTGAAAAAAAAGACTCCAAGGGCTTTTATTGGCTCTTGGGCCATTTAATTCCTAGAGGCTTCATTTCACTGTCCTTCAAAGATCCTATCCATAATCCTTCAGTCTTTTAACTTTTAAACCAGACGGTTCTTTAAATTTAGCTAGCAACTGGGAGAGTTTGTGGGCTGAATCTAAATCGCAGAGTACCGCAGTGGTATCAACAGCGTATTGGAGAAGTTTGGTTTCTACTTGGTTGATTACGATTCCTTTTATTTACACATTTTCCCTAATGGCAATCGCTAAAGTTTCGACAGCCAAAAGATAAGGAGAACGAGGGTCACCTTGTCTGACACCGCGTGCACGTGAGATCAAAATAGTCTAAACACAATCAGTGATTTATCACACAACTTTTGATATTCTTGTAAAAAGTTTTACCGAAGTCGATGACATTTAGACCGTCCAACAGAAATTTCCATTCCAAACTGTCAAATGCCTTTTGAAAATCAATAAATATCCAGAGACCAGGCTAGCTGGGGATCGTTGGGAGTCAATAGTTCACACTCGCTTGAGACTCAATTTTTGCCTGGAAAGTATGATCTTTTTAAGAAGAATTATTGTCCTCCATCAGCCTATGCTCTGTTGAGGATGTGTCACATTATTTTCTGTACTGCCCAAGTTTTGCTGTTCTGCATGAAAAACTGTTCGCCTCTGCTGCACACTGGCACTGTGACTGATAAGAATGACTCAATTGTGAATGAAATTTCCGAAGGTGCTTTTCAATTTAATGTTAGTTTATTTTAGTATCATTCAGTCGTTTATTTCTCTATCGAACCGTTTTTGTTAATTTTCGTTGTGACTTTGTGTGTTTTTTTTATTGTGGCAGTATTTCTTTCTAAGTTCTTGTATTGTTCGATCGCGACGTGTAAAGGCGGAATCTTTTGTAAATTAATTTTACATATGTAAGCAGCATACCGTATTTACACGAGCAAACGCTACAGCGTCTATTAAATTTTTACTGCATTGTCGATGCGGCGTTTATTCGAGGGCGGCGTTTATTTCAAAATCATATTTCTTTAATCACTGACAACAATTACGGTAAATCAAATCATTTGTTAATGTTATGTAAAACAGAAACTAATGTCTCGTTTTTTTGCTCCGGTAGAATCGTAATTGTCTGGCTTGTGATATGTACAACGATTACCGAGTTGTACCGCACCTGTTTATATTTCATCTTTTATAGTTAAATTAGTCGACTATTTATGCCCCTTACGTTTAGAGAGATTAATGCACCAAAACTGGAAGATCGTTTGAAAAAACCTAACAAGTGTGAGACTCGCTGACAACCTCACCACACGTCTCTTGTGATCCGTCGGTGAAAGGCGTGTGTTATTACTGACCACCGAACCATTCTCCCAAACTGACAAATGGTAAACACAGGACTGTATCGAAATGCTGCTGTCTGTAAATAACGCGTCACAATTTGTGAATAAAACTTCTTCTCGGTGCTCACTTCTGTTTTTTTTTTTTGTTTGTACCAGCAGCAAAAGGTAGGCAAAGAGACAAAACAAGGAGATGGAATGAACGCCAACAACAAGCGAGCGGTGGAGGATGATATGAGGGATATCAGTTTTAACAAACGTGGGGAGATGCCGCGTCACGGCTCTTTCATGGATATCAATTCAGCTTTGTTTGCACAATTTTTCCAAGAAATGAAACTCGTTTTTCCATTTCCCCTTGCGCTCCCAATAAGTTTTTCTCCTGAATGAGACCCCCCTCCCCCCCCCCGACCTTAGATGAATTTGTTTTTCGAACTGTCTGGGGGCCTAGTTATAGACAATGTTTAATAAAATTATTGACTTCAATACTTCATTGTTCAATACTGTTGTGCCAATTATCCAAACCAGAAATGTCACACTCGACTCAAGCATAACTGACGGTAGCTGGCATCACTTGTGTATTAGCTGGAAGAAAAACGAAGGAAAATATCGCATTTATGTTGACCAGCAGGTGAAATTACAGGGAGATGGGTACAAAACATGGCAAAACATCAACGCAGGAGGAGAATTTATTTTTGGGCAAGGATTTGCAACGCAAGGTAGGTTGGATTAGTACATTTTTTTTTACCAACAACAACAAAACTTTGTTTACAAGAAAAAATCAATATCAAATCGAAAATCAAACCATGTTGCATTGCAACGTTGCAATGCATTGACGGGTAGGATCAACGCATTGCATTGTTTAGTTATACATTAAATGCATACATTTGCAATAGCGAGAACAACAACCCAGGGTTGGTCGGATTAGTGCATTACATTGCAGAATTGCAATGAACTGCATTGG
Organism: Siderastrea radians; assembly: GCA_964017195.1. Taxonomy (NCBI): domain Eukaryota; kingdom Metazoa; phylum Cnidaria; class Anthozoa; order Scleractinia; family Rhizangiidae; genus Siderastrea; species Siderastrea radians. The sequence goes on along the minus strand of OZ024897.1, from coordinate 36,963,163 downwards.
CCGGTCGAACTAATGCAATTCATTGTATAGTATCGCTTTAACTGAAATGCATTGCATCGGCAAGTCAAAGAACCCAAGCTAGGAGGTCGGGCCAATGCATTACCGTGCAGAATGGCAATATAGTGCATCTTTACGACTGCATTGGCAGGTCGGATGTAATGCAGTGCAAAAGTGCAAAAATAAACCAACAAACCAATAACTACATATTTCGAGTTTCACTCGGTTTCCCAGGAAAGGCTGCTTTAAAAGATGTTAATGCAACGGTGGTCGCCTCCTGCACTGGTTCAGAAGTTTCCTGACAAATCGTCAACAGCGTATTGTGGTCTGTGATTAGGTTATTATTCCTTTTTTCTTTCTTCATTCATTTATATATTTCGTTCTTTCTTTCGTTCTTTTTTAATGACAAGAGTTTTCTGAATGCACGTAATTATCATTAATGAAGTTTACTTACTAACTTAATTTTCGGCCGTACTTAATTTTGCGAAAACGACAAACTTTGGTATTTTGCAAGGCCTATTTTCACGAATTTAGAGGAAATAGGAGGCCACAGGATTTGTTACTTTGTTTGTTTGTTTGTTTGTTTGTTTGTTTGTTTGTTTGTTTGTTTGTTTTGACTCCATGTCTCACATTGCTAGAAGAAAAAACGACTCTTTTTAACTCCAGCACAGTATGATATCTCGAGATTTTCGCATTTATCTATCTCTAATTATTATTCAGGAGAAGATATCATAGGTATTATCTTCTCTTGGTCTTTAATAATTGGTCATTCGTAGTCTTTGGAAATGTACAAATGTATGATATTCTTTGTAGTGAAGTCTCCAGAAACGGTTCAAAAGTGTTCTCCACCTGATTTACCGTCGTTTGTGGTAAATATTGACTATTGATGAAAATGACCTGATGATGACGTCATGATTACGTCAGTGAAATATTTTGATGCACTCTCACTTGACGCTTGTAACATGTATTTTCAGTTCTTATTTAATCAGTACTATTTGAGTATTGATTTGCGGACACTCAATTCAATTCCTGCTCTTTGAGACTCAGCGCAAATTACTAAGAAAATAATCATGGGAATATACCGAGGGGCTTCGGAAAGTAACTGAAATATAAGTCCAAAACTTATGAAAAGAGCTCTCAGGCTCTCGAAGAAAGCCCGAAGTCTCAGAAAAATTACACTAGCGAAGCCATATAAGTAACTGAAATAAGCAAAAGCAATTTTACTTTCTAAACCATTTCATTTCCGTAACTACACCAAACATTGTGACGTCAGCACAACGGAATTTGTATCATCCGAGTCTTCGGGCGTCTTTCCGCAAGGAAATGTTGTTGGGTAATTGTGTCCTTATGGTTGAGCAGGCTGTAAGGCTTATTTGGAGATGGTTACACATGGCTATCCCTGTTATGTTTGATTCGGTTTGTCAAGAAACAAATACTTAACTAAAGAGATTGACTAGTCACGACAACGACAAGGAAAGCGTCAGTTTAAAGGATAAATACTCGTTACTTCAGCTACTTTGTGATTGTTTAAGTTTTGCAACGTGACCGAATTATTCAGCAACTGCATTGATAGCTACCGCGTTAAAGGTAAGAAAGAAAACGAACAGAAATCCCTGTCCTGTGCTCACTTTATCCAAAAAACGTTCGTTTTGTTCCTCGGTGTCGAACCTCTGCTGCACACCGTACATTTGGCTACAGAGCTTCCATATCTTAGAACAATTTTCCAGTGCAACTAGAAATTTTACTTCTGCTGGTATTTTTAAGAAGACAGCTTAACTTGAAATCGCCAAGACACGTAAATAGTATTGGTAATTTACTGCAGTTTTATTTAGCTTAGTTTAAAAGTTTATAACTCATAATTTTCAATTTTTAGTATCCAGTGTGTAACTTAGATTTGCCATTCATTATTATAAATTTAGTATCTCGTAAGTAATTTAGTAAGTAATTCAGCCGCTACTTTTTTAATTTATTCTGAAAAACTCACCTGGGAGCATTAATAAAATGCATTGTTTTGCACTGTACTTTACTATACTATACTGTACTGTACTGTAATGTACTGTACTGTAATGTACTGTACTGTATTCGTCCCCACCTTGCCCTAGCTTGCCTTTCCTTGCCTTTCCTTGTATTGCATTGCATTGCATTGTATTGTATTGTATTGTATTGTATTGTATTGCGTCACTGTTTTCAGGAGACGACCAAAAAATGTACCAAAATGTACAACGCACGTGCAAGAGTTATTGCTTTCTTTTAGTTTAATAGTATAAAACCCATCTGCATGCGGTCGCATCGTCAAATGTGTTAATTTGCAAGGAACTGATATTCTAGCCCAAGACCTAAATCTCTGCATAGTGCTTCGTTTTTACTTAATCTTTACTTAATCTTTAACTTGCTGAAGAATTAACCTCCTAGATACAGGCAAAGAAAACATTAAATAGCTGTCAAATTTAAACAAAGTTTGTATTGTAGCATTGGCCGAAATAACCCGACTCAAATTTAAATGACCGTTTTTACAGGGAAGTTTGATGCATCCAAATCTTTCGTGGAATCTTTCAATGTCTGGAAACAGAGAGTGGAACCGCCTTACGCAGAGACAATGGGCAGAGGATGTGTTCTGTGGAGTGGCAATGTGCTCTGATGGAGTGAAATGAAATCCAGAGTGGTGGGAAACGTGCAGATTATTCCTTCATCTGAGTGCTTTATTCCAGGTCAGTTCACTCAACTGGTAAGGTGCAATTGAGTTAAGGTTACCGTGTACCTTCAGAGGTGTCTTCAGTCTTACGCATGTAGCGCTTCTCAGTTTCGCCGCAGATACCCCAAACCCTATATCAATCAGACAGTCAGTAAGTAACTGAACACAAACGTTATTTATCGAGCGTAGCACTAAACAAGCAGTAAAAAAATACCTAACAAAAACCAATGGCCCTCGATATTAAATAAAAGACAACGAAAAGTTTACTATTAACCTACAAGATAAGGTAAAAGTCAGACATGGTAAATTAAAGTACAAGACGTAAGGAATACACTAGATAAAAAATTAAACTGTAAAAATTAAACCATATACGGGACAATTGATGAAAATGATCTAGAGGCTGCTGGTGGTTAAAAATACTCTTTCAAAGAGGAGGCGTCAACGAGTAAAGTGACTCATTCGTGATCTCTGCCATACTGCAAAGTGAAATGTCGCGGGATCGAATCTCGGGCTTACCAGCGACCAGGGTCTAAAATAGCTGGTGAGATCATGGTCGCCTCATCATAAGTTACGCAACTTCCATTTTCATAACTATAACACAAGAAGCAGAACAAATTTTTTTCTAATAAAAGTGAATCTTAAGTGCACACAGCAATCTTTCTTTTATAAAGGGGCACGTATTTATAATAATCTTAACAAGTCTTGAATCATGATGTATATAAGCACTTGCATTTATCTTTTTTGACTTGTAAATAGCATTATTGTCAGTCTTTTATCCTTTTTAGTTTTTAACAGCAGGGTCTGCATTGATAGCAGTTTTTTTTTCTAAAACTGTTGTAGTTATCCAGAATAAATGTGTTCTTCTTCTTCCTCTTCTTTTTCTTCTTCTTTTTCTTCTTCTTCTTCTTCTTCTTTTTCTTCTTCTTCTTCTTCTCCTTCTTTTTCTTCCTCTTATTATTATTATTATTGTTGTTGTTGTTGTTGTTATTGTTGTTATTATTATTATTATTATTATTATTATTATTATTATTATTATTATTATTATTATTATTATCATTATTATACTGGGTGACTTCAGTATCAACGGTCGCGTCATTGGACGGTAACGTAAAGCAGTTGGTCTTGTCTCCTACACCTCATTGTTATAAATAAGAAGGGTACGTTAAAGCACCCACATAACTGTTCCGAAAGAGTAGGGCACGAAGTTCCCGGGTGATATGGTCTGGTCTGTGAACATTTATCCATGGGTAGGGTAGCTGGAGTAATCTCACAAATGCACTGAGAGCCGCGGCCAAGGACACCTTGAACTGCCGACGTCCGTTATGATCTCTCCGTTTAGTTGATATAAGGCGCCTTTAAAAACGTATATTCATCACATAACCATTACCAGTACAATGCATACTTAAAATGGTGGTAACTTAAACGAAAGTTCAACTTTTATTTGATAGTTTTCTTTTCTTTTCTTTTCTTTTCTTTTCTTTTTTTTTTTTTAATACGGTCTTGTGGAAACTTTTTAACCCTTCTACCACGGTCGTAACCGACTCTCCTCTTGTCTAAGGAATTACCTTCATGAAATTTTGTTTATTTTAGTTCTTAGTAAAATCTGTTGTTAACGAGCTCCTCCTGTACGTGACCAACCTTCCTAGTCTTAAAGCTCGTCGTTGTTTAAACATTCAACGGTGATTTACACCCCACGCGACCAGCAACTCATTGGAACTGTAATTGGTTCCAGGCCTCCTAGTTCCACTGCCTGCGAGCAGTGTGTCATCTGCGTAAGCAAATACGCCATCTTAGGGTGGGGAATGCATTTCTTTAAGTTGCTTCTGCATTGTACAATTTTTATCAAATTCTTGTTGTTTCCGTAATGAATTCACTTTTCTTAGACATCAATTTGCAAGAAAGGCGCGATAAAATGTGTCAAAACAGCTTCAGTGATTCAGATTCAGGATCGCCTCCAGTTCTAGGCTTTGCTTGCCCTGGAAAAAACAGCTTCTCCATTTTTGACATCGCAAACCAAGGCTCAAGTGGAAGACATCTGCGATGTTACAATGAGGTCGCTTTGACCAGCAGTGAATTTTCTTATCTTAAAGAGTATGACAGAGACAAAGCGTCACCTTGCGTTAAAGATATGGCACAAGAACTTCTCAACATAACTCGCTGATTGTGTGAACTTTAATGTTATGAGACCTTTGTGTGACTTGTGTGATATGACCCAGGGGCAGGTTCTTCAAAGCAGGGTTAAGCTAACCCAGGATTAGAGTCGATTTTGAATCCAATTTTATAGCCTAACAATGTGGATTCCTGTAAATTATCTTCGCTTTGAAATTTGATTTTGGCTGCTTTTAAGTAGCAGTGGAAATGCCTTTGAACAAGAGAAATAGAGACCTTGTTCAACTTTTAATCCAAAGTTAGCGTTAACCGGCTTTAGGACAACCAAGCCCGGAAGTATTTCCATTAACCCTAGTGTGATCATTCGAGTGAGATTAGATATTTGAAAAACGGCTTTTCCATAACTGATTTGAATCCAGAAGTAAACACAACGCTAAATGCTTAAATCTCTATTTCTACACATTTTCTTGTCGTCCTAGGAAATCAAACATTCCGGAACAATTTTGATTGGAATTTCTCCTCGTCCATTTTCCTCGCCGGGGTGCTCGCAAGGAAAAAACTTTCAGCTCACTTTGTTGTTGAGTGTTTTAAAATTGACCATATTTAGTCGCAGCAGGTATATGAGCTGATAACCTAGCTCCGTTCAGCCAATCAAAATGCTAGAATACCAATATACCTATGAAAAGGGTGTTTTTTATTCTGGTAGTGACACAGGCGACTCGGAAAAAATACAACTTCTCCTAACAGGAGTCGAACCTATGACCTTCTACAGGAGACTCTGGTTACCAGTCCAGATGCTCTACCACTGAGCTACAGGAGACTCATGGGAGCTAAGGCCATTAAACTGGGTTCATGTGACAAACGTCCTGCAAACTGCTAGGACTAAAATGTTGATAGGTGGCATATTTGCAAAATTATACCGATGTCTTATTTTAATTAAGCGTGTTAACATTACGTATTATGACTAGAATTGTAGGTAATTGGAGAAACAGGTCTAATTCTCTAGAGGCTTATAAAGTCCTTCCTTAATGCTAGGCCTGAGATTCTTGATATAGAAAGCTAATTGTGACCAAATTGTGAACTAATTGTGAACTAATTGTGAGCTAATTGTGAGCTAATTGTGAACGCTAATTGTGACCAATTGTAATTGGAATCAATTATTTCATAGTTGTTGTGAACTGCATTAAGAAAATGGTCTTTGAAACTAACACAGGGTAATGAATGGTCAATGAAACAATCAGGTAGTCCCTGTAAGCTAACCAATTCTTTAAAAGCTGTTGCAATTAGCAAGATGGTGATACATAGGTTGTAAAAGTATCATTACATGACTATGACTCTGTAATAGAGCCGAAATATTGTATCAATATCATTTATCTTGTTTAGACCACTGCAAAACCGTGTACGATCAAAGCTTGCTCTACGTTGGATCACTAGATCGTGACCAGTCAAAAGAAGATAAAATATGGAAATAATGCAAAGACTGGTCAGACAACGTGCACGAGGCGTAAATACAATATTTCGGCTGGCCAACACCAGCCTTCTTCAGGTTTATTGAATGAAACGCGAATTTACATGGTCTTTATATAACAAACCGGAAATAACAGGACAGGGCTACGTGATGTGTTAAAAATACAGAAAAAATAATAATAATGAAATAAAAGCGGAAATACAGTATAATAGAGATAAGGAAAAAGCTGGTTGGATTACATTTCATCCCTTCTGTTAAGACCTGCAGGCTCCAGTGTGTTTCCTCGGCGGATGAGGAATGCCTCACGAGCCTTTCTAACTAAATCACGATTGGTATATAATTTTTCAAGTGGTATAAGAAGCATATGATCAACCGTATGATTGCCAGTAATAAAGTGTCGTGAGACAGCGGTAGGATTGTAGCTGGAGGTGTTGATAATGGGTCGCCTATGTTCATTAAAGCGTTCTTTGAGGCGACGTTTAGTTTCTCCGATATATTGATTAATCTTCAATATATCGGAGAAACTAAACGTCTTTGCATTATTTCCATAATTTATCTTGTAATAAACCAAAACTTGGTTTCTACAATGATATCATCACCCGGGAATAACGAATAAAAAATGTGTCTATGTAGCGAGCATATCGAAAATCTGACATGTCTGATGCCCTCTTGACAAAATGTTTTACAAACTTACGCTCAGATAACGGGCACTCCGAGTGGTTGCACGAGTATGACGTCACATAACATTTGCTCAGCTTTTACTCGAGGGAGTTTGTAAGAATCAAAAAGTACTTAAAGCCTCTTCCAGGGGCTTAGGTTCTGACAAACTCTTTCGAATTCTTTCAATCGCTTATCGTGACTGCATCAGGATACGTAAGCACGGGCGTTGTTGAACGTTTTTTAAATGAAAGTGAGATCCGCGGCAATCAGCTTAAAACTGATGAAGTAGTCAAAACACATCTAGGAGCCGGACGCGATGAGAGGCGGTTGTTATCGCAGATTACTCGTCAAAGCGCCTCTGGCAGCCTCTAGTTGCATCAAATTGTATCTGATTGCCCCAATCCAGTAAGTTATTAAACTACCGTTAACTTTTTGCCAAACCAAACAAGAAGTATGTACATGTCACAATTTATTTCCTGCCTTTAGACATAAACTTCCGGCGACAAAAATATTGTGAAAGCCTTAGCGTTCCAGTCCGTCAAGAATGCCTGAAAACTGCAAGGATTGAAGAATCGGTGCTATTGGGAGGACAATATTGACGAACCTAGCAATTGCTGGAATCTTTTCCTCTTTTTAGAATGTAACAACAAAAATGATCTCTAATCCATCTCAGTGGCGTAGGCCAAAAACACCCTTTTTCAAACGCAAATGATCAACATCTACACCCTTCCGTTCAAACGAGCACCTTTAGCCTGCCACACGCGCCTCAACGTAATTGGGGTCAGCAGTGGTTGAAAATCATAACCCACTGGAAGTGTTTTTGTCGTGAGCAATGTGCTTATCAAGATCTATACATGTATCTTGCAAGCAAAGGGTAATGCAGACCGTCCAGGCCCTTTTCTCGAAACTCTCGGAAACTTACCGGGCTGGAAAACTATTCAGTGCAAAATGTTCTTTAACAGATACTCAAATTTTATTGATTTTAAAAGATATAAATTTTAAATTTTTCTAGTTTTATGGAACACACAGGAACGTTTGCACTACAATAATACCAATAACCGATAAAAACCGGATTGAAAAAAAATACGTACACGCTGTCCAGTAAATTACCGGGTGTTTTGAGAAACGACAATGCAAACGCACAGAAATCACGATCATTCACGCGCACACACTTATTCAAATCACTGGCAGCTGGCAAGAAAGAAAACACTGACATTTATACAACCTACTCATCGCATTCACTCAGTATGAGTTTATGAAACGTCCCTCTCAGTATCGGGTTTTGTTTTAGGCTATGTTTACACTTGACCGGACCGGAACCGTTCCTAACCGAACCGAACTGGATCGGCTTCTGTTTACGTGGAACCGCTTGGAACCGATCCAAGTGTTTACAGGGGAATCGGCTCTGGAACTGGTCCGGAACGGATCCAAACGGATCCAAAACTGGACCTACTGTTTTGCAGGTCCAGTTTTGGATCCGTTTGTCCCGTATAAACAGAAGGCATATCCGGTCCGATTTTCGGACCGGATCTATTTGGAACCGGTGCCGTGTAAACATAGCCTTAGTCACCGTCACATTGTTAGAAACGACAAGTTTTAAGGCCGCGGGTGAGAAACTAAGTCATCAGCATGCATTTACTTAAAGCGTATGCACGGAGTGCGACGAATGATAGCGACATTGCGCGAAATATTCATGAAGAGGCTGTTCAGTAAAACTTTCAGTTTCTGAATCAATAATTGCACCACAGGACACCCAAGCATAACATTTGAATATTATTAAAAATGGCGTTTCAAAATATAAGACTTTGTATGGGATTTCGAAGCGAACATTTTGAGCAATACATAACCGCAAACTAACTGAATAAAGTTCATGAAACATTACATGGTGTTGTTTGCTATCCTTACAACGCATTTTGAGCAATTTAGGTCTATTTACCTTACTGTGTATTAGTACGTGTATAATACATTGACAAGGAAGGAGTCATTTGGCCCGATTTAGCCACTATCACCGCTCGACACGTTTCGGAATTCGCTCGAATTTACCCACAAATCTAGTTCAGGCTCCCATTCTGACTTAGCGACTTGACAAAAGGAAGACATACAAGTGATTTTCTCAAAGCCAATTGCACATACCTCGTGTCCCAAAAGAATTATCCACTGTACAAAATCGTAATAGCATCTCAAAATAGGCCGCCATGGATGCGTGAGGATCCCGATAGCCCCGTTTGACCGCGGTCGGCACTGGACACCAGTCAAATCATGCCCTTATCGGGAGGGCCACGCTCGTTTTGGTCGTGTTACAATTGTAGTAACTATGACCCGGTACGGACACAAAATTGTCGCTCCAACGTAGTCTGGTTCGCGTGAGAAAATCGCTGCGTGTTGCAAGCGGATAGCAAAAATAAATCATTCCCATTTCTGAATTTATATCCATTTTCAGGGTGTATATTTTCTTGTTTTTTTAATAAGTAGGTTACCTGACCGGCTTCATGCAAATATAGAAATAGATATTGTATTATACAGTTATAACAATTTTAAAATAAAACATTTTCACGCGCGTGAGGATATGAATTTAAATGAATTTGCCGACTTCGGTTCGAAAAATATACCTCAGTGGTATATAAAACCTATCGACGATTCCAAAAAATTGAACACATTCAATTCACGCAGAGTACGTATTTAAAATTAACGCAGTAGACTGACCTGTATTACAAACGTTTTGTACATCAACGCAAATATGTTCAATTTACCACGCATGAATAGAAATATAGGAGGAAGGAGAAACACGGTTCACTTTCTCGTTTTCTTGACTCGTTTTCAGTTTCTAACGGCCAAGATCGTTTTAATTTCTTTCGATAACTTAATTCTCTCCATAAGGTCACGGAGTCCCGCGCAGCGATTCCACCATTCTCGCGCGAACCAGACTACGTTGGAGCAACAATTTTGTGTCCGTACCGGGTCATAGTTACTACAATTGTAACACGACCAAAACGAGCGTGGCCCTCCCGATAAGGGCATGATTTGACTGGTGTCCAGTGCCGACCGCGGTCAAACGGGGCTATCGGAATCCTCACGCATCCATGGCGGCCTATTTTGAGATGCTATTATGATTTTGTGCAGTGGATAATTCTTTTGGGACACGAGGTATGTGCAATTGGTTTTGAGAAAATCACTTGTATGTCTTCCTTTTGACAAGTCGCTGAGTCAGAATGGGAGCCTGAACTATATTTGTGGGTAAATTCGAGCGAATTCCGAAACGTGTCGAGCGGTAATAGTGGCTAAATCGGGCCAAATGACTCCTTCCTTGTCAATGTATTATACACGTACTAACACAGTTAAGTAAATGGACCTAAAATTGCTCAAAATGCTTTGTAAGGATAGCAAACAACATCATGTAATATTTCATGAATTTTATTCAGTTAGTTCGTTGTTATGTATTGCTCAAAATGTTCGCTTCGAAATCCCATACAAAGTCTTATATTTTGAAACGCCATTTTTAATGATATTCAAATATTATGCTTGGGCTTCCTATGATATTTGCGATCTCTAAATTGCAATGTATTGTTCTTTTCTGGACAGTAAACAATAGCTGTGAGAATTGAATTTCCATAATTAGCATAATCTTACCTAAACATTCGTGTTTATTCGGTAAGCCTTCGGAAGCCCTAAAACCACCAATTTTGTGTCCAAGAATACAGCGCGGATATAGAATTTCCTGAGCTGACACAACAGAGAGGTAAAATAGGTGGGTTGTAGGTTGTCACAGCAGAAGCACTTTTTAAAAACAGACTTTTTAACAGAATTTTGAAGGCTTCAAATTTGAAGAAGGACGATTTTATTGATTTAAAGGCTTATAACTTTCAGTGGAACTTGAAATCACAAAATCGGCTTCTGTTGTGACACAGTAGAGGTTTTAACGGATCTATGAGTGGTAAAATCAAGAAGTGTTGTCTTCTCCACGAGGAGAAAACTTGGACACGGAGTCGCGTTTTACAAAATCTTAACTTTGGAAGCTTAAAACATCGCAAAGAAGGGCAATCTATCAAACCAAAAGCAACCTTGTTGCACTTCCATCACTGTCCAAGCTCTCTGTTAAGTTTAAACGGAATCGACTCCCAAACATTCAAGATATAACGTTTTTTAGCATGAGACCTCCACCAAACTTTGTCTTATAAATTTATTCATGAGCAGCTTGTCACCCGCGGCCTTAAGGTTTGTGGAGAGCAGAAACATAGGAAGGTAAAATTCTCTTTCTCTAACTAAACATGACTGCCCTTCCAACGAATTCATTTCCCGGAATGTTCAGCTACACTGGTCGAGTAAACGAGTTGGAATAATTACAAAGTAGACTAACAGAACTGAAATACATAATTTAAATGAAGTTTTCCTTTCCGTTCCGTCGTCGTTACGTTATGTCCCTAGTACCTAATCCCTCTATCCCCCCCACCCCTCCACCCACCTCTCCTGCCTGATCCAATGGCAAGTCCATTTATTTCAATATAGTCTTTCTTCGTCTGCCTTTCTATCTTGTCTCCATCGATCATGTTAAAAAACATTTTTTTAGAGTCTCCTTAGCTTTCAACGCCTACTTCAACCTCGATCTCAGGTCCGTCCAGATCCTCGTTCTCAGGACCTTCTCCAGAGTGAAAATACAAATAAACTGCGAGGGTTTCTGTTTTAGGAATCCTAAGGTAAGTGCAAAAAAAGTGGGCACGCGAAGAATTCCGAGCAGGTCGCGGGTAGCGGTCGCCGGTCGTTCTTCAGATCGTGCCGTGGCGCCATTCCCAATTCTTCGCGCTACTGGTTGCATAAAATGGATAAAGGACTAGAGTGACAAGATGACGGCAAAACAGCAAGACAGGCAAAACAGGCAAAACAGCATGACGCATTCAACACAAAACCTTTTGACATCCGGGCATAAGCTTCATTATTTGAGAGGGAAGGGCTTACTACCCGTGGGTACAGATATTCTTAGTAGCCTGTTCCTGGACCTTTAATTTTCTCATGAGTGCACGAAATCACTGAAAACCGAGGGGTATTAACGACTGCAAACGCACTGGTAGTGATAATCCATTTATATTGTACTCAACAGAGAATTGGAGAGAGGAATCGGTGTAAGCAGGCGGTGAAGGAGGTTACCGACCCTCCCCTCCCAGGTTACGCTGTGAGTCATAATTTCGATCGCACTGTTCACATAGAGACCGTAAACATTAATTTATAATCAAGCCTTTGTCGATTTTGGTTCTATAAAGTCTATAAATATAATAAATTAAACTTTAAAATAACTTGTTTAATGACAACTTTAGGTGAAAACATAACGCGCGTGGGACGTATTTGTAACGTGATCGCATTTATAACCTTAAGCTGACATTTAGCTGGAAGCACTTACGTACGAACGTGCTTTAGTTCGCAGCGCAACTGAGGCTCAAGGAATAGTATTCAACTATGGCGATCAGAGTGGCTTCTTTTCTGCTGCTGTTTTTGTTGGGATATTCTTTTTCGGTCGCTGGTAAGTGTAGCTCTGACGCGTCAATCAGGCATGAACACAGATTTGTTTTAATTCAGAGCAGCGTGATCACGGTGTCACTTACACTCGGTCAACATACATGCCAACACAAGAAAATGTTCTTTAATATCGATTTAATATACTATTTATTTGTATTTTATTTGCCAAGATGAGATCACGAACAGGATATTTTTGCTTTAGGTAAAACAGTAACGCGATTAGATGGCATGCAACGTGTTTTGGTGGCGCTTGTAGCGTCCACGATGGCATATTTTTTGCTGATAAATCCGCGATGTCGCAACACATTGTCAACATGAATCCGTTCTAAGTCTTTTTAATCTGTTTTAATGGCTGCCAAAGAAACGCATTTGAGGAGAATCGCTGGTAGACAACGTGTTAGAAATCTAGCTAAAACTCTAAACAGGCGCAGAATGCTGTTCGGCGTTTCTGCCAGGAGGTAAGAGAATTGACAGAGGTGGAGTAGGGTGGTGGATAGGATCCAAAAATTTCTGTGCAACCAATTTTGAGGCACAGAATAAATCTTCGCTGGAAAAACAAATGTCTTGAATGAGGAATATTAGCTTTGTTGCCATGTTACAAATAGTCTCAACCACCTCACTTAGTAGCCATTAATATACCCCTCTTGTAGCTAGGGGGTGTTAATGGTTTTAATGGGGGGGGGGGAGGGCAGAGTTATTTTTATCGCTCCTGTGGGGCGCTAACTGCGAGCAGTCTCTCTTCCGCTCTAAAATCCTACCGGACGACTATTGCCGCTCGCCGCTCGAATATCGCGCTCGCTATTTTCGCGTTCGTCCAGCACGGATTTTAGAGCAAAAGAGAGACTGCTCGCAGTCTAGTCCGGCGCTGGGAACAAAGCACGTCGATTCAGTTTTAACTAGTCAGTGGAGTCAGTTAATCGAAAATTTCACATCAAAAGTTCGAAAAAATGTTCTGTGTATCCCGTTTGCAACTCCTATTTTCTCACGCTCCAAGGAGAGAGCATTCAGAAAACTAGAGAGCAGATCCGTTCCGAAAAGAAATCCTCGAATTATTATTGCGTGTGGGCCCAGCGGGAATAGTCAGGTATTTTGGTACGAGGAGGTCCAGCAGAGTGTTCGTAAAATAACTGTTGGTTTGACCAGAAGAGTTTCTTGGCTGATGACAGAATTGTTGGTAATTTTTTATAATTTAGAGCAAAGCTGTGGTGGGGTACTAACAAACGTCTCAGGTGTAATAACATCACCTAACTACCCAAACGACTACCCGAATGGAATCACTTGTACCTGGAAGATTTCCACTGAGACAACTCATGTGAATCTGACAATCGAGGACTTTATGGTAAGTAGGACAAATGACACAAACTTTTCTGGACAAGCAGGAGGGGATACGAAAAGTCCCGTCCCGTCCCTCACTTCTAAATACTGCGTCCCCTTACTTTATATCGGAGGGCAAGAAGGTGCGAAAAAATGAACAATAATCAGTCCGGGATCGTTATCAATTTTGATAACTCAGAGCAAAACAAACCATTAGCCAATCGCCTCTCAAATTTTTGTGCACGTGACGCTATTTGCGAGGCATCGGCCATAAATTCAATATGGCGGACGAATGCGAGACGATTTCGGAAAGGCTGAGAAGTAGTTACATTGTACCTTCTTCAAGTGAATTTCATGTTTATATCACAGGAATATGAAAAGAACATTATTTGAGAATGGTATTACGTATTAGACGTCTCTTCCCTCCGAACGCGGCAAGCTGCCGGAGCGCGGAGACGCAGCTATATTCGCAGGCTAAGAAATTATTTCCAAAAGCTGTGACATGAATTTCGAATACTTCATTGACCCAGCTCGATATCCTGTTAGTAGAGTCTCCTTCGATCTAGAAAAATCGGAGGAAGATTGAAGGAGACTTTGCTCGCAGGATACGACGTCAAATTTTCTCAAGCAACGACTGTTCTGAGGGAAATGACAAGTGAAGGAAGACAACAATTATCTATTAACAAAGCGTTTATTCATTCATTTGATTACATTTTATTTTCACAGTGTTCGCTCTGTTCTTGCTTCCTTTTCTTTGCCGTGTTCATGGCAGGGAAGGTGAACGTTCATCAGTCTGTAGTAAAAACGAAATAATCACCATGAACAAATATTGCTCAGCTTTCACAAACGACGATACAGCTTATACTTGTGCTTGTATATTGAAGTATTCTATTGCACGGGAGGTGATTGAGGCTGCAATTATTCACGTATTTAAGACTTAATTTCCATGTGTGGAAGTTTGTTTAGAACGAAAGATATAAGCTTAGCTCTAAAGAAGCTACAACTTTCAATTTCTTGACGAAAAAGGTCTATAACTACACTCCGTGATGCGCAACACAACATCCTGCAACAGAATTAAACACAATAAGCCGCGGCCGGGCCGGCTAAACTTTAGAATACCCGGGCACATATTTGCATGTCATTGAATATTAAACAATTGTTTCTTTTGTTTTCATATGGCTCGTTTTTCAAAGCATTGAAAGATATGTAGATAAGTGGCCAGGTATTCTAAAGTCGCTCCGAGAGCAGCTCATTAAAACCACATTTAGTCGCTTAACAGACGATCAGATTTGGTCAAATTTAACTAAGAATAACACACAGGCACTAAGCCACAAGATATCAGAAAGAGACAGATATGAACTCGAGATCAAAGTCTTAAAGATGCGACGCCTAACCTTATAAACTGCTCAATTCAGTCATCATTCAAACATCCTCCAAACTAAACCCACTACAAAAATATAAGAAGCAGAATTGGTCGAAAGATCGAGATATATCAGACGCGGCTTACAAAGACGTGAAGTAGGAGTCGTGCAGGTCCTCTAATACCATTTTATAGCCGTAAGCTTAAGCTTCAAAGCTTAAATTTGTCACAGAAATTCAAACGCATCTGCGTAACAATGTCTGGGGATTACCACAAAAATCTATTTAACGAAGCATCTTAGACACGACGGATCAAGCGACGCAGTCAATAGGATCACAAAATGGCTGTTAGTGATGCAATCGGACTGCAAATCAAAATACCCCAGTGCACTTTTTAAATAAATCGTGCACAACGATAAACAAACGACAAATCGAAAGGAATAAGGTTAAAGATTACGACATAATTTTTGTGGATGCCACAAAAATCTTTAAACAACTCAAATTTAACGGCAAAGTGGAAAAACATACCTGATTTGGACGCAGAATCTGTAGTGTTCTTTCTCTTTGCGAGTAAAATTTGCTTCTTCATCGTCTGCCTTCATCCGCCATCTTTGACACACGTGGAGTTCATTCCTTCCCTGGCTTTCTCGAATAGAACTATTGGTATATAACCCGAGTATTACCGAACAAATAACGAATAAAGCTGACCAAGTACGAACATCCCCGATTTCTGAAATGGCCGCCATGTTATGACGTAACATGGTTATCAAAATTGATAACGATCCCGGACTGATAATAAGTCATGTTTTGCAACTAAAAATTGCAGAAGCGGGGACCACAAGAGAAGAGAGGGAACCAAGACATTTCCCTCCGGGCCCCCCACTCCCTCCGGTATCAGGGGATGCAAAAGACAGCACTGTGCTCTAGTAGTGCCCGGGCCGGAGCCTCAGGCTACTTACTTTTGTCTTCTGGCGACTAGAAAAAATATTTTTTTTGCATGATGCCTGAGAGTTGGGCACACCAGATTCCATGGTTGAGAACCTCTGGGTACCTTGTGATTCTTCTTAGAGCACAGCCTTGACAAGACGCTCTTGATTTTAGTCGAAGCTTATATGGCATTATTAGACAGGGCAAAGATGCTGCATGCTATCAAATGTTGCTTTCATATGCGCATCGAGAACTGCTGGCTCTGATGCGCGTCAAATATGTCAAAAGTGCTCTTACACTCCTGATACCTGGGTCAAAGATAATTAGATGCTAATCCAAGATCATCAAATACGAGTTTTCATGCAGGAGAATCGAGTTTAATACTAAACAGTATTAGTCCTTACGTATGTTTGCATCAGACTAGCTAATTTCACAAACTCCTAAAGAAGTAAAGTAAAAAAGGACATGTGCGAAACAGCGTCAAAGAGTTTTGTACAAACATGTCTGGGGAAAACTTTTTGAGCTGCTGTCGTAGCATGCATAAGACCTATTAAACCAGTTTACGTAAACTTAAATTAGCCAATAATAGATTATGAGTGTGAAAACAGGTGTCTCATGGCTGGGCTACATGAAGCCAAGAGGAATAATTAAATATTAGGAGGTAATAACCTCATCTTGTCGATATCGGGACGCACAATTCGTAACGTGATAAGGTCGTTTTGCCCTCAAAAAAAGGTCGTCGAAAAACTGGAACTAATTTACATTGAATATGTTTTAAAAGGGTTTTCTTCTTCTTTAGCTTGAAGATTCTCAAAACTGTGAAGAATTCGATTACGTTAAAATCTCAACCAAAGTCAGGTACAGGAGTGAAGCTGTGACAGTATGTGGATCTATGCCCTCTCGTGAACTCAGCTTGAAAGTGGAGGGCACTGCAGTGGAAATTAAATTCAAAAGTGATGCGTCATTTAACGCAAGAGGCTTCAAGATCAGCTACCGCGCCTATGGTAAGTTTTACTTTTATTTGCGCTTCAAAAATCAGCGTCAGGAGTGCATATGGAGACTTACTAGAGAATTAAGACAGATAATTGTAGGAGCCCATCGGCTGATTGTACGTAACTGTACATATTTGTTGGGTTTGTTCTTGTTTCGAAGGTCATTCTCCGATCTCCGGTCTTCAAAACATATTTCTGTAACAGAGCGCTAACTGGGAATCTATGAATTATCACTCGTTTATTGATATTTGTACCAGTTGTCCTAATTATAAGCTAGTATGGCAGAGGTTTTGCGCTCAAGCAAGGTTATAGCCAAGTTAACCTTAAAGACGTTCCTTAGAAGGTGTGGTTGACGGAAGGAATTCCTTTCCCATCCACGCTCCTTACTTAGGTCTGTTCTTCAAAGTACAACTCAGAGCTCAACCCTAGCCTTGCTTTGCAACTGAGTACAAGATGTAAAGAAGAAGTAGAAGTGACTAACAGAGTTGAATGCCCTTGATATAACAGCTGAACCTAATCTTTTGTTTATGTCATACTACTGAACTCTAGACAAAGCCATTCTTAGTGGTGGACTAGATATTTTGGTTAAACAAGAAAACATGTCTCAAAATCTTAATTCCTATTGACATTGTTTGCAAATGTGACTACCTGTGTTGAATTTACGATCAGCACGGTCAAGGTTACTAATTTAAGAACGTGAAGTAAACATGCAGATTTAGCACAATCGCTCAAGTGTGTCAAGCATTACGAAACTCCAAAACAACAAGAATTCCACTTCATAACATTTCTAAGTTCCAACTGGATCTGGAATCCGATTACCAAATGTTTCTAAGTCTAAAGACTGCCCGTTTGAAACGAAGTTGATTTGTTTGTTTCTTTTTTTATATATATAAATTTATTATAATTTAAATTTTTTTCCCCGCAGACGTTGATCCTTGTTTGGAGAAAAATGGTGGATGCACCCATACCTGCAACTTGGTGAAAGGAAAGCGTGTTTGCTCGTGTCCAAGTGGCTACAAGCTGAAGTATGATTCCCAGACATGCAAAGGTTGGTCTTAAAATAGCTTTTATTCCATGACAAGTTTTATAACTTAAGGAAGAATTTGCATGGCATGGTTTCGGAAAACGGAAGGTTAACCTGACACTCAGTATTCTTTCAAAGTGTGGTCTGTTCGCTGGTGCCGGTAATTTCCATTTCTTCATTTGTACTCAAGGGACTTTCCAGTTAAGGTTGATTTCCACTGTCGCGTATATTTTACGTGCGTACGGGCGTGAATTTAACTGGCTTTACGTACGTAAATAAAATTGGAGACGATGTAGGAACGGCTTGCGTAAACGTAAAAAAGTTGAAAGCTTCTCAACATTTTTACGTTTACGTACGCCGCTCATACATCGTCTCTTATTTTATTTTCGTACGTAAGGCTAGTTAAATTCACGCCCGTTCGCACCTAAGATTTACGCAACAGTGGAAATCAACCTTTAGTACTGAATATGACCTACCGTGGCCCGCAAGAGCATCTCTACAGTTCATCTCCCGTCGGGGACTCAGATTTTTCTTTGTCAAGGGCTTGTGACATACTAATACTCTATCTTTCTGCTTTCTTCACCGAGCTTAAAATTTATCAACATCGATTTAAATGTCGAAGGAAAAATTGTGAGAGTGCGAGGAAAAACAATCAATTTTCTGCGCGATTTGTGGTGTTACTGGGCAGCTCCGTCTTAAAGTTTTTTTTTTTTTTTTCAACAAAAATAAAACGGGTTGGACTAATATTGTGAGATCATTCTTGGTTTAAATTATACCTGATGGAGCACGTTGCTACCAAGAAATTATTCATTGTGTCCTAATCTAAATTTATTTTACAGACGAGAATAGCTGCTACTTTGTAGGGTATGAAAAGTGTCCTTATCATACTAGGACATTTTGTAAAGACCTCCCAGATGGTACAACCACATGTGAGTGCTGGAATGGATACAAGGAACAAAATGGCAAATGTGTTGGTAAATACTAACACCTTAGATTTAAAAGTTTCCAATTTAAATATTGACAAATTATCATCATCATCATCATCATTCCTAACTATCACTTGGAATAAAATCTCAGTGAAAAATTGAATATACTGCTCAAGAGCTTTCATGTAAGTGGCCAAAAAATTTCATCCAGACTCAAGCTCCGCCTCAAAAGTCCAAATCAACTTGTACAATATAATAAGCAGAGGAAAGTACTGATCAATAGCTTTCTCTTAAATGCTCACATTTTTAGATTTTATTTACAGTGTCTCAAGAGGTACGCTTTTTAGGCTAGACTTGCAGGACCCGATAGAGTAAATTTAACAAATTGACGTCAGTTTTTTATGCGTCTGTCCTCTTATTGATGATAAATTTCGTCATAACATTGTCAAAGTGTTGTAGATTCACGAGCCGCAGGCGAGTGGATCTACAACAAACTTTGACAATGTTATGACGAAATTTATCATCAATAAGAGGACAGACGCATAAAAAACTGACGTCAATTTGTTTTTTACAATAACAAAAAGTCCAAACTGATTTTCAAACGAAGGAAAGAAATGCTATCTAGAGTCAATGGAAGATGCGATTGCCGCAGAATCTGAATTTCATCGCTGTAATTCGGAGAATCACAGGCTCGTAAATTAAAACTTTAGTAAGAATAGGTCAGAAATACAAGGACAAATTCGAATTGCTCAACTAACCTTTAATCCAGTGAAAACTGCTCACAAAATAATCCGTTAAAACACGGTTCAGCTTAATTTCATCGACAGCACAAATTCCCGCTCACCGCCGATTTTCAGGTCTGAATCCACAATAAACATCCTCATCTTTTCGCTCTAAGGTTGCAATGGTTTCTTCAGTTTTAACCCATAAATTTTAGATGATTTCCTCGTTGACGACTACTAGATTTGTGGTACAATTCTCGCCTCATCAAGAACGTGGCACTAAAAAGTTTGACAAAACTTTTTGCTGATTGCGTCAGCTTTACGTGTTTCATCCGTCTGTACTCTTATTGACGATAAAAATTAGCCAATCAGCGCGCGAGAATTCGCTCAGTTATTGTAAAAATCCCGATCGAAGCAGAATTTCTTGAGTTATTGTTAAAAATTTGATATATTAGGTAATCTCCATCAAGTATCAGGGGCACACAACGAGAAAATTTTAGCAAAATAAATTATCATTTTCTGCCTTCTTATATTGTTTTACAGCTTTTTAAATACATATATTTGTGTAAGCTAATACTGGTCGACCTGCCGGTTCGGTGTTTTTAACTGAAAATTTAGGCTGCAAAAATTTTAGGAAACAGAATCCTATCTGCCGAACTTTCGAGCTGCTGATGACTCTCCGAAAATGCTAGCTGACCTTCTTTTATACTATAAACGGCATATTTGTCCATCCGAAAACAACAGAAATTAATAAGTCCTCTTGTTGCGAAAGTCCGAGGTGATGTTTCGCCAAAGAACAGTGCAAATAAATCTGAATATTTCAGGCGATTTTTTTCCTTCCGAACAGATATTGCCCGAGACGAGCTGTTGGCTGCCCCTGAAGTATGGTGCAATTCATTTAAGCTTATTGAGTGATTTGTCCCCTTTTTAGATATCGATGAATGCAAAGAGAAGCCGGGCAGATGTGGAATTGGAAAGTGTCGAAATGGAAGGGGTTGGTTTTCGTGTGACTGTCCCAAAGGCTATAGATACGATGGAACAACTTGTATTGGTATGTAAACTATACGTTCAGTAGTTGCTCCTTTGTTCATTAACTATACAATTTTTATGAAAGTGGGGAGAATCAAGTCAAACTTAGCAAGTGGTAAGTAGGAAGAGGTCTTGCCTTTTTACTGAATAAAAGACAATGTGCTTTTCTTTTTTCAAAAGTAGTACACTTATTTCCTGTCGTTATTGTTCTTGGGTTAAGAGATGCAGAGCAACATTCTGATGTAGTCACAAGTGACACAGAGTGTCGCTAGAGGAGCGAGGATTTTTTTCTTCAGGCGTCTTGGAAAAACACGTGCCTCGACAACATCGCTAATGCGGAGAAACCAATAACAAACGATAAGCCCGAAGAAAAGGTCACCGCTTCACCGGTAGGCCCAGTGCGCCGAACATAAAATTGTGTGGACGAGGGGAGGAGAGGAGGTGGGGTTGCGACAATGAACTTTAGTCGTGTTGTTTTGCCATCGAAAGACCTCGAAGTGCGCTATTAATTCAAAAGAGTGGCTGATATGGCAACGTTACACTAAAAGGAAAGACCCGTGGGGATAAAAAAATGTTAGCCTTCAAATCATGATGAATTTAAATGGTTGTTTTTGTAACTTCAGTTGACAAGTTTTGTTTCTTTCTTCAGATCGAAATGAATGCAAAGACTACAGAAAACCGGACTGTGGGGACGCAACTTGTGTTAACACCCCTGGGAGCTTCATCTGTCAGTGTGCTCCTGGGTACCAGTTTAATGACACTCTTTCATCCTGCCAGGGTAGGTGAATAACAAAATTATCGCCGAAACTTAACAGAACGCTAAGTTTGTTAGAGGTAAGACATAGAGGTTAGACATGTAAGACGATCAATAGAAGAAGGAAAGCGGGAGGTCATAAAGTGAACTAATGCTACAGAAAGCTGCAAAAAAGAAAACGAAGAGTAATTAAGATTGCATTTTCTATCAAATTCACTTTCCTCAATGTCTGTCTAATTTAGCCTTCAGTATGGAGAACAGGTTTACTTTTCGATTGCTTCTGGATGGTGTCAATAAAAGAGTTTCTGTTTACAGATATCAACGAATGTGATATTAACAGCGGTGGATGCGACCACGTGTGTACCAACACAAATGGGTCTCATATCTGCAGTTGTCGCCCGGGATATTTTCTCGATAGCGATGGTAAAACCTGTCGAGGTATGCTTCCGAGCTTTTTTGCTTTTCGTAGAGTATTTGGATTAAACCTTTTATTCTCAGTCCATGTGATGTAGTTACACCTTATGAGTCTGTAGATTGATTTCTAAATTAACGGGTTTCATATGGACTTATCTTCAGCGACGAGAGTTGAAGGACTTGGACGTGTCCGCAGCTCTTTAACTTGCCAAGGAGCATCACTGGACATCAGCTGTAAAGATGGCCAACAGGCACTCATCATATACAAGGCATCATATGGTCGCAGTCGTTTGGGCGTGTGTCCTTACAAAAACAAACAGGGCGTCCCTGAAAACGATACAGATGATTCCTCGCTATGTGAGAGAGTGGTGACGGACAATATAAAGGATCTGTGTGGCTGGCACAAACGATGTAACATTACAGTGAACAGCGAAGCTCTTGGCGAGGTGTGCCCAGGCGTCTACAAGTATCTGACAGTCCTATATTCTTGTGGTAAGATCATAAGTAGCCTGCGTTGCAGGCGCGGAAATTGGAGGGAAAGGGGGAAAAGTTATTGGTGAGCGCGAAGCGCCAGCGGAAGGGAGACGGCGCCCTTTCCCTTCCGCTGGCGCTTCGAACTCACGAATAATTTCTCCCCTATTCCCTCTCGTTTCCACGTCTGCCAATCAGGCTAGATCATAAATTGCCTATGGTTACGTGCGTATCAGAGTCCGTCAGGGATAAACAGAGGGTCTTAAAATTACGTGTATAGTAATTTTACCCGGAAATATGGGCAATTTTTATTATTTCTTTTGAATAACTTCACTCTATAATTTCTCTTGTACAATATATACTACGTCCTCCTCTATTTTGAGGGGAAAGTTTTTGTGTTTATTGCGTAAATGACTGGAAGCATATTGGTAAACCAAAATCTGATTCCACGAGCGTCCCTGACATATACCCAATTGGAGTAAAGCGATGCATGGGTACCTTTTCTTAATACGAATTTCAGACTTAAGTAATAAAAAGCGACCTATTCCTGCAAGGATAGCTAATCATTTTTACGAAGGAGTTTTGTTGCCTTCCCTAAAACTTGTGCGCCAAATAGCGCAATGATCAAGTTGACAAAGCATGGATCGATGTGATTCCCCTGAAATATGAATTTCAAGGCATCCGATTTTATTTCTTTTGTTGCAGATTATGATAATTCGTGATGAGACAAAAGAAAGTAAAAATCGAACCAAAACCAAATTCGATCCACAACGGAGGTTTCTGTGAGTGAAAGATCCATATGGTGATGTTTTGACGATGTTGGATGTTAGCACCTCCTAATCAGTTGCAGAAACACCTGTACGAAATTCAGGTGTGAAAGGGAAACGAACTCGTGACCTTGCGATACCTGTACAATTCTAGCTATAGCGCCCTTACAACTCAGCTGTCAAACCATTTGGGAACTGACCAATTGTGGGTCGGTTTTGGGAAACGCCATGCAGACTTTCGAAATTTGCAGCAGATAGCTTCGCCCCTACAGAAGATAAGTGCTGTACTGTGACACATTTTGCTAAATCTGAATGACGATTTGTAACAGTGCTAGCATTGCTCGTTTCCTGTTAAAGCCTGATTTCAAACAGTAACATTTCCATGCTTTGTTTACTTGAATTATTGTCTCACAGGTACACCCCTCATGTGTCAAACTTTGCCGCCATCGGGCCCGTGTTCTACCACTGAGGAAGATGACTGCACCTCTGACGAGTCTTGTCACAGTTCTGAAATGTGCTGTTTTAACGGATGTAAACGAGTTTGTGCAGTCCCTTCTTTGTACACGGGTAAGTAGGAAATAGAAACTCTCTAATAAGGTCTTTAAGCAGTTTGGGCTTGTTTTTCCCCCACTGGGGCGGGGACAGGGGGGTCGGAACTTCCCATACCCAGTGCTCCCACTTCGCGCCCTTTCTTTGTTAGCCCCTCTTTCTTTGTGCTTGTTCTATTTCAAGGTTTTATGAAATGGTGCGAAAAATGTTTTATATTTCTCTCACTGTCCGCCACTTTAGGAATCCCGCTACGCGCTCCTCTTTCCCCGCCTTTGGTAGAGTTGTCATCCTTTTTTCGCGCCGTTTTCCCTAGCGCCCACTTGAATGAGAAGCGTGGCGCGTTTCTCGGCCCAACAATTCAGGAGGAGACTGAAAGAAGCGGCTGCGATGGTCAACTTTAGTTTTTTGTACGTAACTGGGTAAAAAAAAATATTGAGGTATGGTCCGCTACCAAGATCTTGAGACTCGTATCACTGATTTTTGTAGCACGTAGCACATAATCGATATCATCAAAACAGAATGATCACTACTTTCCCGTGCTGCTATTTAACCACAGCGTACCCTTGGAATCGTGTCTGAAGTCCCTTCCCAAGGGATAATGGTGGCTGCCATTATCCCTTGGTGAAGAAAACTTCCATGATAATAAAGTGTCTTTGCCAAGCAGACACTGACACTGAGCAAAGATTGAACTTCCACAAAGGTGTTGTTGTCTGATATATATATTTTCATGTGTTCTTTTCAGCGGATACTTAAAGGATGTCCTTGGAGAAACAAGTATCTTACTATCCATGGACAGCATAGTAAAGAATTAATCTCCAAAGGCCATTCCGCATTTCCTCGATTAAGACACCTAACCCCATCCCTCATCTGCAAAGTAAACACTCTACCTCTGACTTCCCACTACATACCGTTAAGGTTAAACGTTCCCCCGCTCACCTTGATAGCAGTCACAAACAATGTGTAAACAAAGACATTTATCCTAAAATGTTAACGATTTAAGCTGGTTTATTAGGCCAATTCAAAGAATAGAAATAGACATTCGACAATCGTAATCTCGGGAATGCGGTATGACGATAAAGCTAACTACAGTGTATGCTTAGTCGCATGATTGAGAAAGGGTAGTGTTTATTACACAAGCCACGAGTAGAATAGAATCAAGGTACAATAAATGCCGATTTCTTTATGAGTATCAAAAACTTGTATTTGTGGTTGTTCACTTGGGTAGTTACATCAACTTTATTCCTTCCTCAGAGCAGCTTGCATAGCTACCGGGATGGTTCGTGCGATGGCAAGGTCTGAGCGCTTAGCGCTGCGAGAACGAGCGGCGATCTTGCAGGGGATTGGGGAGGAGGCGAGTATCTCGCGGGCTTGCCGCTTACTTTTACGGCTTTCTTTACGAGACCACGACGACAACGGTGACAAGAGGTTAATTAGCAAAACAAAGGCACTGCACATGCGTTATACATTTTGGTACATTTCTTTGCCATCCCCTGCAAAGCATGAACGTGAAATGAACAAATTCAAGCTAAGCATTGTTATAGACACATTGTGGAAGTAATGTTTCCCACTTTACCCGCGCGAAAAATTCCGCAACATATAGTTTTATGTATTTTTTAATGTATTTTTATGTATTTTTAGTTAAAACATTGTTGCTTCCCGGACGCTGACTTTGCGTTGGAAACATGTCTCTCAATTTAAACACAAAAGAAACAATAAGAAGATACGATAACTTGAAAGCAATGTTTCCTGTGCAGCCAGGCCATAGCCGGGATCAATTTGGGATAGGTGTGTGCAACCCAGACCCTATTTAGGAGGAAAGCGAACAGTGTTTTTAGGGGGTTACGGGACGGGGACAGGGGGGTCAGAACTTCCCATACCCACCTATACCCAATGTTCCCACTTCCCGCCCTTTCTTTGTTTGCTCCCTCTTCTTTGTGCTTGTTCTATTTCAAAGTTTTCTGCAGTTTTGCGATTTGTTTTGTATTTGGGCTCCGATTTCTCTCACTGTCCGCCACTTTAGGAATCCTGCTCCGCGCTCCTCTTTCCCCGTCTTTGGTAGACTTGTCACCCTTTTTTCGCCCAGTTTCCCCTAGCGCCCACTTGAGTGAGAAGCGTGCCCCGTTTCTCGGCCCAACAATTCAGGAGGAGACTGAAAGAAGCAGTTGCTATAGTCAACTTTAGTTTTTTGTACGTAACTGGGTAGAAAAAATTTAAGGTATGGTCCGCTACCAAGATTTTGAGACTCGTATCACTGATTTTTGTAGCACGTAGCAGATACTAATCGATATCATCAAAACAGAATGATCACTACTTCCCCGTGCTGCTATTTAACCACAGCGTACCCTTGGAATCGTGTCTGAAGTGCCTTCCCAAGGGATAATGGTGGCTGCCATTATCCCTTGGTGAAGAAAACTTCCATGATAATAAAGTGTCTTTGCCAAACAGACACTGACACTGAGCAAAGATTGAACTTCCACAAAGGTGTTGTTGTCTGATATATATATATATTTTCGTGTATTTCATTTTCAGCGGATACTTAAAGGTGTGCTTGGAGAAACAAGAATTAATCACAAACACACCGTGGAAGCAACGTTTCCCACTTAAGGACGTTCGCGCGAAAAACTTCTACAATACAGATTTTTTTCATACTTTGACTACAGTCATATAATGAGTTACCCATGTCAGAAATGGAAAAAAATTGGGGGGTCACCGACTTCGTTTTAGAAATAAAGCGCGTTAAAAACTACCCCAGTTTTGACAAATGGGCCGTCGTAACTCGACATGGCCTCAGTGCTTATTAGTTGACAAATATTTAAAATGATTCGCTGTAGACCCACTTTCTTAGTCAAATTTTACTTAAGTGGGTCTGTTAAGTAAATAATTTGAACCGGTGTCATCCTTTTAGTCAAACTCAACCTCTAAGATGGACTTAAACGAACACCGTGCAGCTTCAATAATAGTAGAATTCGATGATGCGAGGGCAGAAAAGTTGAAAAAAATCAAACTTCTACAATACAGATTTTCTTTAATTTTTCACAAAACGTAGATAATCGACAAAGAAAGTGATCTATCAAAAGAAGATATGGGGTCACCGAACATTTAAGAGAGTTAAACCCGTGCATAGATATCAAAGCCCCCACCAGCGCTATATATCTCCACATTTTTTCAACAGCTCGCGCGATTAATACATGACGTGGCAAGACATCACGAAGTGAATTGCGTGCGCAGTAAGGATGCGCAGAAACAATTGGCGCGAACGTCCTTAAGCCGCGCGAAAAATTCCGCAACATGTATTTTTATGTATTTTTTGATATATTGTTATGTATTTTTAGTTAAAACATTGTTGCTTCCCGGACGTTGACTTTGCGTTGATAACATGTCTCTCAAAAAACACAAAAGAAACAATTAGAAGATACGATAATTTGAAAGCAATGTTTCTGTGCAGCCAGGCCTTTGTGCAGCACTTGAACAGATGTCCGTGAATTTCTCTTTACCTATCTGAACGCTGCCAGGAGCCCATTACCAGGAGCGTGCAACTGCCCTACATTCCTGTCACGGCGTTTTCACAGACGAATTTATTTTTAGATTTGAATTTACCGCGAATACCAGACTCCCACTGACCCGTTGAGCCCCGACGACCAATCACAGGTAGCATATTTAATTTTCAACTTGACGTCTTCGGGTCACCGGAAGTCACAAAAAGAAATCAAAATGGCGGAGAGTAGCGAGGAATCTTCTGATGGTTCAAATGTGGAGTCAAGCGAAGACTTTGACAGTCCTTCTCAAAGCAGCAGTTCGGAAGATAACTCGACCGAAGATGAACCTGAAACAAGGACTTCACGTCCATCCGGTTCTAAAAGAAAGAAAAACAGTCACGGCAGCCCCGATCGTCAGTGAAAGCGGCCACAAAGAAGAAGCGAACGACGCGAACCAAACCAGACACCAGTTTAAAGAACGACGAATTAGAGGAACTTACCTCTTGGATATTTTCGACTGAGCAGGCAGCTCAAGTAGAAGCTGAAATTCGTCCACAAGTCATGAATTGCCCGCGCGTGAAAGCATTTCCAGAGAGGGAACGCTTCGCAAAGCATGTGCTTTGCGAAGCTCAAAAGCCAAATTTTCAGCTACTGATAGCTGGATTCTGTCGGAAATTTTCGCCCCTAGTCAGTCAATGTTCCAGCTTGCCCGATAAACAAAATAGGTGATGGTAATGGGCTCCTGACGCTACCCCCACCCTCCCGGGGGGTACTCCCGTCAATTTGGGTTAGGTGTGTGCCGCAAAGATTTTTAAACCCAACCCTATTTAGGAGAAAATCGAAAATTGATACCTTTTAGCCTGAAAAATGACACCCTATTCAAGGGAAAAACGACCACAAAAAATTGTGTGATCAGGACGTTTTTATTTTTTTTCCCTACCGTGGGAAGTTTAACATCAAGCATAGAATACTACACCAAGCCTAGGTTAAATATGCGCCGTCATCATAACCATGGTATACTTATGCAATTTTAGTTAACACAAAAAGGTACCCTGCCTAAGGATCACACCGAGATGACAATTCCAAAAAGAAGCAAATGGGATACCCTATTTAAGGACTGAGAACCGCAAAACCATACCGGAACCCCCACATAGTGGGCTACATAAAAAACAAACCCGGGGTAACGAACGTCATTATTCAGCCCAGTAACAGTAAGATGTATGGAGAAGAATCCCCAATATAACGAGCCCTCGTTTTGACAAACAAGCCATGATTTTTCCACTTCGTTATATCGGGTTCCCACAATGGTTCCGCCACATTCGACCAATTGCACAAGTTGAATAGACCACGAAGAAGTTTCAGTAATAATAATTTGTTTGTAAAACAGACGTTTTGCCTGGTGTCGTCTCCGTGCTGCCGTCAAAACTACCCATTTGCACCAATTATTCCGCCAGTGTTACGCAGGCTTTCCTCAGAGCTCCGGGTCCTGTACTCACTCTTGCAACTCATCTCAAACATGGTTGTGCGTGATTTAAAGTTTCTAACATTTCAGTTTCTCTACCAATCGAGCTACCGTATTGACAATGAACAATGAACTTGATTAATCTTAAACAATAAGACTTAATCCGATCCACTCACCAGATTAGCTAACCGCCGCTGTTCGAGTAGTCTCCTACGCAGCCGTTCTCAGCGTTGCGTGACGACTCTAAGAACGGCTGCGTAGGAGACTACTATTCGAGGCGGCGACAGACATTAAACGCTCGGCCTTGCTGACCCAACGTTTACTTGAGCCTGTCGTTTATTCGGGACCCTGCTTATCACGAGAATACGCTAACCCGCCTGGTGGTAAGCTTAGTTGGTAGGGCATCAGACAGCAGAACGGGAGATGGCGGGTTCTTACAATCCGGCCGAACATTAACCAGGGGCTTACAATCACCGTTTTAAAAAAAATCATGCTGGTTTTGTCCAACACTTTGTTTCAGGTCAGATGATCGCGTCATTGAACGGTGACGTAAAGCAGTCGGACGTTTCTCCTACATCTTATCATTATGAATAACACGAGTACGTTAACCGTTTAAGCCCTAAGCCCTGATGAAAATGAAATTTCTCTTTACATAATCACTACTTCTTTGAACATTCAAGTGACAAGAATAAAAGAAGTGATCACTGATAGGATGTCTTGATATTTAGACAAATTCTCCTTACTATTTCCATAAGAAATGTATGGAGATCAGTAGTGAGAATATGCATTTTTATGTCAGGGTTTAAAGGGTTAAAGAACCTGCACGAAAAGAGTAGAAGACGTATTTCCCGGTATTGTTGTACGTGCCTTTTTAACATTGATCTTCATCTCACATTTCATGGGTAAGGTGGGATAACTGGACGGACCGCAGACGTTCGATCTCATCCTCAGTCTTGTTCTTTTTCAGTTGTTGGTTTACACTACAATTTTTTTCTTCCTTTCAACAAAGCATCCAACCGTGACAACAATTAAACGTTTTCCTTCTTTAATTTTCTTGAAAACAGTACTTTATAAGTAAACTTTTTTTTTAACTTTGCACCTTTTACAGATCCCTTTTTCGAAAACAACTGTCAATATTCTCACATTCAGACGTAGACTTTCTCACTCACATTCGACTTGTGGCACGTCTAATTCAGATAGTTTTGCGAATACTGCTCATCTATGAAATGACAAATTATGAATATATGACAAATCATATATGTGAACCGTAGAAATGAAATCAAATAAAGAAAATGATCCTCGCAGTGGTATACGCAATTAAAGAAATTGCGATTAGGCCTGAAAAAATTGTGTAATTGTGCACATCACTGCGAGGATAATTTTCTTCATTCAATTACTCGTCTAATTGCTATTTCTTTATAATCAGACTAAATTATAAATTGATGTTATATTACTCGAATAAATAATTTGTGCGACCAAAAATGGCAAGACAGCGATGGCATAGGACTGAGCCGTGTTTAGGATCAAGCTCATCCCATATCAGTCACTGTAAAGCCGTTTGCTTGCCATTGTAATTTGCAAGTAATTTGACAAACTCTGACAGTGGTGTAGAGCTTTTGGCACAGGTTGCTAAATGCAAATCAAACTAAATAACTGCGATTCAGTGAATTCAAATATCAAACTAACAATTTTGAATGAAAAATTGTCCATCAATGAATTTAACGGCTTGGAAAGTGAAATTTCAATGAAAAAATGGAAAAACAATGGTTTTGACAAGAAATTTATCTCTTCATGCCAAATTCAAGCAGAAATCAGTTCCAACCATCACATTTTCCAAAATTTTCAAATTTCCAAAGCCTCAGCATTAAAAAATCCAGGCAGTGGGCCACTTAATAAAACCTCATCTCCAGGGCATGAAAAAGCTCGGCACATGCCCTGCAGCCTGAAAGTTTCAACTCTTGCCAAGGATGATATCGAGGCTAGTTCATGGAAATGAGGTTCAATTTCATGCCCGGCATGAAAATCTGAATTTCATGCCGGGCATGAAATCGGATGATATCGAGGCTACCGCACGGAAACGAGGTGCATTTCATGCCCGGCATGAAAATCTAAATGTCATGCCGGGCATGAAATCGGTGGAAACCTAAATTTCATGCCTGACATGAAAATATCTATTTGGCTGATTTCATGTCTGGCCGGGCATGAATTTTGGTCTCAACCAATTTTATGCGGGGCATGAAATTTATTTCTTGCCTTATATGCAGTAGAAAATTTGGACGTTTTCTGTTGGTAAGTTCATTAAATGGCGCTCGGATTGTGTCATGCAATCTTCCTGGACCCGATTTTCAGTGACTGGTGATCTCATTGCAATCCTCTAAACCACTCAATAAACAAATTCTGTCGAGAAAAAGTTTGTAACCTTTTATTTTCATGGTTTTGTTCCTGAAGTTCACAGTATAATACTCTTTAGTCGACCATTCGTTCCCCCCATCAGTGTTTGATTACATTGGTATCAATAGCTTATGAAAACATTCTTAGAATTGGCACTACCAGTAATGCACTTCTTTGGTCAATAATGCTCAGCTCAGTTACTGAATCAACCACCACCCACCAACACACTCATTCGCACACTCACTCGCACTCATATGCTATGATAAAAGCTTCTGTGCGGACAACATTGACGCTGTCCTCCTATTCCATAGCGTTGTATTGGGCTTGGACGTCTTTGACTGCAAAGTGAAGAGACAAATATATTAAAGAGAAGAACAAATAGATGCACAGTTGACATAAGCTCAGGGTGAAGTATCTACTGTCGAACCTCCCAGTGCGACCACCTCCCTTGACAGCGACCACCTAAATTCCCCCAGTCAATTCACTATATCTGCCACAAGCAACCACCTCCGTAAGCGTCCACTTTTAGGCGGTGAAATTTTCCATTGTTTTTAAGGACGGTGCCACCTATTGTTACTGCGCATACGTTCTGCGCATCTCGGGATATTCGGATTTCTTAAGGAATTTGCCCCCTAAAGCAACAATGTTTTTGCGTGGCTTATGACTATGTGGAAAAAGCAGATCTTAGCAAGGGCTATCAGAATCCAAAAAGAAAATTGGGGGTAACCACGCATTTTTCAGAGATAATTGAGCTTAAATTTGGAAAGAAATTGCCATACATTCTTTGTATTTTAACGCTTTTTTAGAAATTATGTTTGCTTAACTAGTTATCTCTGGAACATGCGTGGTTACCCACATTTTTCTTTTTGGATTCCAATAACCCTTGCTAAGATCTATTTTTTCCCCATAGTCATAACCTTTGCAAAAATACATCTGTATTAGAAGGCACCGTCCTTAACTTCCGATAAGCGACAACTACATCAGTGGGAACCATGGATTCCTTGAATTAGGGTTGCGTTTTCTTTTCACATTTGTGTTTTCGTTACTTTTAAAGACATACGCTGTATTAGGTATTTCACAAGGCAAACTGTTATCGTTTCAGCAATCATCCTGTCCGTATAACAACAGATAATAAATACCCGAGTGATTCAGAATCCGAAAACTGGTCTTCGCGATGCCAATCCCAAATTTCCTTCCCTTGTTGAGCCAGCAAAAGCAGAAATCATACTCAGCGGTTCCTCCATGGTTTCCTTTTTGACAAAATGGCCACCGAAGTCTTATTTATAGTCAGTGATTTTTTGGTTTATTCTGTCCATGGTTTACAAAAACAACAACGGAACTACTTTACAGGAAGCTACGGATAATCACCACAACGTACTGCTTAAGGAAGTTTTCGGTTGTTTTGGAATATAGCCGTTTTGACAGACAGTCAGGTAAATGCCGAATGGTGGACTCTGATCTTGATTTGAGCCTATTGTCATTCTTTAAAAAATCGTTTCAACTTACTTTTAAATGTCTTGAATTATTCGGCAGGTCCTGGTAGAATATCCTCACCGTCCGATTGCAAAGTCTGTGGGATTCACACATCTGCCGTCCAGATTTGAACACCTTTATTGCAAATCCTGTATATACAAAACAAATTGGAAGTAAGAAAATTTGAGTCCACGGAGCTAGAGCGCTGATAAGAAACTAATTAGCTTACACATCGGTCATTTGGATGTGAACTACGTAGTTGAAATTTCAATTGACGTTGCGTGAGAAACATACACAGCGGTAAAAACAATGTAAACAAACTTACCAGTTAGTTAAACGGAGGGAAGGCTGAAAACGTCGAGTAACATTTCTTTGCGCCTGGGATACTTTCTTGTTTTGCTCTTTTGCGCACGAAATTTTTACCTTGCTGACGATAAATTGCGTGTTCAAAAGCGAGAGAACGTCAGCGTATGAATTCGCGTCAGCCGAAGAAACCCTAGTCCAGTTCTGGCCCCTCTCTCATTCCCAGCGTTGCGTGACAAAGAGAGAGGGGCCAGAACTGGACTAAAGAAACCCGAATATTCGAGCGTCAAAGTGTTTTTAGTAGGACTTTGTCGGCAAACAAAGCAGCCGAAGTGCTGTCGGAAAAGGGTGAATTTTTGTGGCGTAAGCTTATATTTGTGGCGTCACTTGCTTCATATTCGCGTAATCGCTTTTTCGGCATTTCTGTCTCTCACCTTTCCAGCTGGTTCATCTATCTTCGTTCTGCAGATACGCAAATGGTTTTATTGAGAAACTTTAACCTCCTGTGAGTGTCCGGTGGCAGTTTATTTCCCCGGTAAGTAAGCTTACATAAACTTAACACTTGCTCTTCTTTGTCTTCGCGGCGAAGACTGTTTCTTATATCTCTTTCTTTTCGTTTGATTGTTTGTCTTCTGTTGGTCACTATAGCTAGTCTCGTGGTTAAACCAGCGACATTATATTCAGCTGCATACTCAGCTTATTGGCTTCGGTTTCACTTTATACTTTTAACAGGAATATGTTATTTCTCTGTTGTTTGCTTATGGTCGCAAACTTTGACCTCCTGTTTTACACACACAATCTATTTCGTCCTATTTCAGTTTAAGAGAAAAACAGATTTTTTTAAGCTCAGGTAAATGTAAAGCATTTAAACGTAAAGTTCAGGTAAGCTTAAAAGTAACTTTGCATCAAGCCGTGATATTAGTCAAACTCAAAGAGTTTTAGGTTTACTTAGCTCGTCAACAGACTTGACAAAGGTTTATTCATGTTGGAAAGGTAACATCGTTTCAAATAGTTTTTGTCATTCATGATCAGTGAAAACTGGATTGTGGTTAACAGAAAAACGGGAAATTTCAGGGACGGTTTTTGTCTGATGAGTGGCAACCTTGTTTTCCCGATCCTAAAATTCAGGTGACTATTGTGTTTTTCGTGTCAGTAAAAGTGAAAATTAATATTGCCTTAATCAGGTCATTCATTATTGTTTAACAAGAACAACAACAACAATTGTAACTTTGTTGAGGGTTGCATTAATTATAGTTTAGTTTCACTTAAATATTTTTAGGTTTACTCAGGCCAGTACCTGGACTAAATGGCTAACAAAGACCAGAAAATTTGTCACTCCAAAAGGGAGAATGGCCAGTAAAGAGGGTTATCAAGGAGAGGATAAATCATAGAACTGTAAGTAGATAAATTCTTAGTTTTAGGTTGGAATACGCTTGAGGCAAGAGCTTACAATTGGCAAGACATGGGGTGGAGATAGGTCAGAATGACAATTCCTTCTGTGTGACATCATCTGCTATTTCAAAGAAAATTGACAAAAAATCTCTGCTTACTATGCATTGCTTATACCACCTGTCCCTGCGACAAAATAATTTTAATCAAACAGTTGGAAGCATTATTTATTCTAGTTACTTCAGGTATCCTGATCATAACCTAGGAGTGCTAAAAACTCCCTTTATGTGCACTATTTAACCCGTTTATTAGCCCCATGCAGTCTCCTGACTGCATGTTCTCCTTATATCTAAGAATTTCCTTCAACATCAAGACTCTGACTTTTATGTTTGATCAACTTTCTTTACTTTGCTTCTCACAAATATACGACACCTGTAACAGGCCACAGACACTGAAAAATATGAAGTGATCAATAGATTGTAAGAGTTGTTCTGCAAGATGTTAGTTCGTGTATTAATTTTGACAATTGATACTAAGGTGATTCTATTCAGTTAACCAAGGGTGCGTCAAACCAAGGGTTCAGTTAACCAGGGAAGCCCTCTGTGTGTTATTAAGTACTATCACAACAGTCATAACATAGTTGTCATTTATCCTTATGTTCAATTTCTTGTTTTCAGCTTAAGAAAGAATTCCTGGTGAAGAGGAAACCCTCCTGGGTGGAGCCAAAAAATAGGACAAGCAAAAACACAGACATAGAAAAGGAAAATGGAAAATGAATGTGGAGTAACTCCTCAAAGTAGATAAAGCATTTGGTTTAAAAAGTAGAAATATATTTATTGATTTTTTAAAATTTTTTGCCTATAATTAAAATGGGAACAGGGCCCGGTTGTTCGAAAGCCGATTAGCGCTAACCTTGGGTTAAATGTTGTACAAGGTTTCTGATTCTCTTGATGTTAAAAAGTGTTACCGCTGCTAACTTCATGTGGCAATTTAAAGTAGCCAAAGTCAAATTATTAAGTGAAAATAATTTACTGGAATCCACCTTGTTATGGATTAAAAGTGAATAAAAAATTGAAGCTAATCTGGCGTTACCTTAACCGTGCTTTGAACAACCAGGTCCTGACATAGTCTGTTTCCTGACCATGATGGTCTGTTTCCATCAGATGGTTTTTAATTGGGGAAAGGGGATTTTTGGTGAAAATTGATTTTTGTGTTGGGGAGCTCAAAGTGGTTAAATTTGGCCTTTTAAACATGTTATTTTACAAGCATGGAGCCATGTTATCACACTATACCTAGCCATTTTGACCTCACAGACAGCCATGACGTCTAAATTACACTGTTTGCAAAGGAGACTGACATGGAATATTATTTTTCTCTTGGTCACATATTCCATCCTGCATGCAATGACCCAGTGAAAAAATTATGATTCCCCCTCATAGTCCTCTTTGGCATCCATCCACATGAGCAAAACCAAATGAACTGTCTTTAGTACCTTCAAGGGTTCAGGGAAACATTGATGCTTATTTGGAATATTTGAAATTTATCATAGCATCTCCCCCCCTCCTGCCCCCCCCCCCCATCACCACAACCTGCCTCCAACCTCCCTATTCCTTTCAATAAATAAGTCTATAGGGAAGATGTTACTTTTAAAATAGGGGCACTTGAATCCCAAAGAGCCAGGGGGGCAGAGGGTATCCCTCCCCCCCCCGTATAAGCTGTATAGATATCTGCTGCCCCAAGGGGTATGGCTTTTTGGTTTGAAAATGGGTATGGACTTTGACTGTTTTGATCTGAAAGTCTGATTTGGGTGTCTGAAAATGGGTATGGATTCAGAGGTTAGGGCTAAAAACATGTATTGGAAAGTTACACTGGAAAACTTGGCAGCACACCCCCACTAAAAATTCCGAGGAGTACCGCCTCCTCCTGGGTCCTGAATAGTGAACTTAGAATAACTGCACTTAGCCTGATGTTGATCGGTGTAAAGTATACAATATTACATCTGTACTCACTGCCCTGTATGAAAAATGACCAGTTAATTCTTAACCATCAGAGGTTAAATAAGTAAACAGTAAAAATTGGGAAATTGAGTTATGTTGGGTATTCTGAGCTTGGGACCACGTGCAGTTTATTTTTCCCAGAATGTGGAAAAAACTTGTATCATAGGATAGCAGTAGCTTACCAGTAGACTACTAACTTCTTTTGGTATTGGTCATCGAGTTAAATTAAAGGCCTCTTAATTGTTCTGCTATCGTATGAGAAGGTTGATAATCTAAGTTTTATCATTGAGCACACTCTAAGGAGTCGTATGTGTAGGATATGGTATGTTGTATAAGCATTTCATTGGACTGCAACAAATCAATAATAAAGGATTTCTAACTACCCCCTGTTGCGTCCACGTTTGACACTTTGAGTATTGTAAGTACTTGGGCCAGTAAAGGTTCTGGAAGAGACAATTTGTCAGTGTGGGGACGGATGAATGTAGAATTTCAGTTCATTTGTAGGAGTCAACCAAGGGTCATCTCATTGTTTACACTTTTGATAAACGCTGGATTTTTTATAATCCTTCATTGTTAGCAAATTTCTTTCAATTTAGATACGACGGTGGAGAAAAAAATGCCGTTTCCACCTGAATAGAAAACTGACTTTATACCCACTGAGCGTGTCAACTCAAATTTTACTTAAGTTTATACCAGGCAATTTTCAAGTTGGTTTTCATGCCCTGCATGTAGAGTCGATTTTCATGCTGGCCATACAAAGTCGATTTTCATGCCGGGCATGAAAAGCCGATTTTCATGTCGGGCATGTAAAGCCGATTTTCATGCCGGGCATGTAGAGCCAGATTTCATGCCGGCATGAAATCTGGCTCGACCGAGAGAAGACTGGGTTGAGACGAGAAAAAAAGTCATGCCGGACATGAGATTTCGATTTTCATGCCCGGCATGACTTTTTTTCGCCTCAAACCCAGTCTTCTCCCGGTCGCTCGGTAGAGATTGTTCCTGAGCGAAAAAAGCATCCAGGGCATGAACTTTTCCGAAACATGCCCTACCAAATTTTTTCCTCAATGAAATCCTCTTAAGTTTGCTTCCAACAGTATTGGGTTTAGAGAGGCATGAAAAAATGCGTTACATGCCCAACTAGAGGGGATACCCGGTCGGAAGTAGTACATTTTCCCCTACATGCCATGATCCATGCAAAAAAGAGCCTTTGATTTTTAACATCGTTGAAAATAGTACCCACAAGGGCATTTCTTCATGCCTCTTATGGCTCAAAAGAGGTTTTCGTGGCTCAAAAGAGGTTTTCGTGGCTCAAGAGAGGTCGTTGATCATGTTTTGGCATTAAAATGTCCAAAAATCATGCTCATACGATGAAAACTGTAAATTTTTAAATGAAATTTCCCTTTCCAAGCCGTTATTTGCAGCTCTTATTAGTGAAAACTTTCCCGCTGAAACTGGAGCTATTTGTTTTAGTGATGGGAACCACACCCTTCTGTTTTCCCTTTACAGGGTTCATATCCTTCTGAGCTGCTGAAATTCCTGAACTTTCCACCCTTTTCCATGACCTGATGTCAACCCAATCCTTTCCAAAAAAATGTCAAAACTAGCCTCTGGCTTCGTGGTAATAGTTCCATTCTTTACTTGCTTCATTTTCTCTTCTCTTTTCTTGTTATTCATGACAAACACTTCTAAATTTCCATGACTTTCCAAGCCGGGATAATAAAGCTATAAAATTCCAGACACCACAGGTTTTCCATGACCAGTAAGAAACATACTTTTCCTCGCATTTGACAGGTGGCAGAATCACGAATTCTATTACACCTGCCTTTACGTAGCTTGATCCATAACACAAATGCTCACACCAGATATAACCAGGACCATTCCAAGGAAGGTCCCTGTAAATTAATAAACAATTTCTTGTCAGCTTTTGATGGTAATCATGGTTACAATTATCAAGGAAAGGTTAACTTGAAATTCTGACTTAATAAAGAGGTGTATTTTACAGGTCACAAGTACAGATCACTGTAATGCTGACATATAAACACAATGGACAGTGTCCCCTGGCATACTAGGTGATGCTTTAGCCTGATTTAGGGCTAGGAGACACTGTTTAGCTTGTTTATTTATCAGTAACACAGTGACCTGTATGGGTGACCTGTGAAATGTGACCTGTATGGGTGACCTGTGGAATGTGACTTGTATGGGTGACCTGTGGAATGTGACCTGTATGGGTGACCTGAAGAATGCGACCTGTATGGGTGACCTGTGGAATGTGACCTGTATGGGTGACCTGTGGAATGTGACCTGTATGGGTGACCTCTGGAATGTGACTTGTATGGGTGACCTGTGGAATGTGACCTGTATGGGTGACCCGTGGAATGTGACTTGTAAGAGAAACCTGCCGGATTTAACCAGCTCTCTTGCATTTGTGTTTTCTGGGTAAACAAACTTCAAGCCTACATTCGTGTTGCAATTCTGCATGAAACATTACAATAAAACATGGTTTCAGTGTCCATCCTTGGAACTATGCCACCCTTCAACTACAGAGTTCTTGGGCATCCTATGGGAATTTCTTGCAGTGTTGCAGTGGTGTATGGGCATTCAGTCATTTCTGGCTTAGCCATTTTGATTTTTAATTGGCTTTAGTCTACTATGTCTACTACCCCATGCATAGTCTGTTTATTTACTTGTTATTTACTTTACTTACTTATTTTCAGCAGACTCAAATGACTTTTAGGCTTAATTTCCCTCTTAAAATTGATTCAGTAATGTGTTGCACTGTGGTTAGGATACATGCACCCCAGAATTCAAACCTATCCAGGTCTCAGGACTACAAATTTTTTTCTTTCACTGGTAGAATTTTATTATCTGCAGGTAACATTGTATTATGAAAATATGCACGTATGCATTAGCATTCTAGTTTTAAATTACCTGCTTCTAATAAAGGTATGAAACTATACTACAGGCAAATGAATTACACAGATCAGCCAAGAACTGCCTTGTTCCTTGGCAGGTTCTACCGGATTTCGAATCGAGCATGAGATTGACTGAGTGCACAAGGTCCTTTGCACTAATGCTAAACTTTCCCATGTTCCACTGCGCGAGCTACTCATCGGCCTCTTCTTTCTGCTTTTTTCCGACACATTTGAGATGCCTGGGTATGAGGCAGATGTTTTGCTCATGTTACATTATAATACTTTCTATAGAATCGCATGCATGTAACCTCGTCAATCAGTCAGAGATAATGAATACCTGCATTGATTTTGCCTTCTCCCAAAATCCTCCCAACTAGTGTTGTTATGAGCAAAGTCAGAGAGTTGGTAATGGGTACAGCAATAGACAAATCTGTAATAGTATCACACAATTTGGTGTCATGAAAATGTCTTTGTAAAATACTTTGACTATAAACCAAGAGAAAAAAACTAAGAAGAGAACATTGTTTGAAAATCTGAAGCCAACTGAGCGCAGAAGTGATATACACATCAAATCAGCCAAAAGTGAGCAAACCTATTTAGCACTGTGACTTTTCATATCACTTCTCTATTAAAATGTGGTAACAAAATCTGACCAAATAAACAAGTACTGTAAACATTGGAATACAAGCTGCTCTTTTTTTAAATCAAAATCTCATTCAATGTTTGGGGTGTAGCTTATCTGGAAGAACATGTAGGAAACATACTGCAAATTACTACAAATCAATTCTTTTGAGAAGGTCATGAGTCCTTTTTTACTTAACCAATGACAAATACTTCATGAAACTGAGAGAATAGGTTACCAGTCACTGCTTTTGTAAGTTTGGTGGCTGCTGTAGGAGCCACTTTGGTGGTCTCTTAAATAATGCTGGTGTTTTTGGTTATGTAGTAAATTGTGAAGCTGTATTCAAGAACAAATCATTTACCTACAGAAGCAAGTGTCAAGTAGAAAACTACCGATCCGCATTGGTTTAACAAGAAAGGAACCAAATACTAGGAGAGATAAAATCATACATAATTAGCCCTTAAGAAAACTAGTAAGTTGAAGTTGAAGTACTTAAAAAACTACTCTTACCTTCCAGTTGGATGCAAGAAATATGACTTCTGCAAGAAACTGTTGAATACGACTTGACCTACGAATTTCTTCAATTCCCTTACTTCCCTTTCTAATGAGTGGATTAGTGGATCCCCACAACAAGGACACAAAGCAAAGCCAGAATGTGTCAGCTGTAAGATTCAAGCAGATACGATTAAGAGCTTTTGGAAATAATCCCCAATATATAATAATAATGATATAATCCAAGTTCTTAGATCAACCTGTATGTATGCTTGCATGATTGCATGTATGTGCTTATGTGCCTTTTGCTTAAATAAACAAATTCATAACTTAACAGAAATATGTTTTTGTATGTTGGAAAGTGCAAACTCTTGTGGAAGTGAATATATATATATATATATATATATATATACATAGAATTGATTAAGTGTAACTTAATTCCCCATCCCTGGGACTGACTAAAAATAAACTGCTCCCCATTGCAAGAAAATGAAAACATTTATTTTGATGTTTAAAACAAAAACTTAACTTTTAGAACAATTAAACACCCTTCTGAAGTAGAGGGAATAGACTCTTTTAAAAAGCATGAGCACTTCATTTCAAAATCAGAAATCAGGAGAGACATCCAAGTCCACACTGTCTCAACTAAAGAATGAAATAAATAACTAACACACTCCAAATCCCTGGATACAATATGCAATAATGTCTATAGATGGTAACAGCTAGAATTGAACCACGCATTATTGACCATTTTCGATTATCAATTAACCGAGTAATCCTTCTGTAGAATCCATTAAAAAGAGCGTATGAACCAAAGAAACGCATCATTTTTCATGCACACCCGTAAAGGATTCAATCCTTTCAGTGTTTATGTATAAATGACAACGGCAGTCCTGAGTCGCAAAGTGTTTTTAACCTATTGTGCTTCTCTAGTGCAAACGTTTTGGTGTGATATCTCGGGATTATTTACCGACTTAATAAAGTGTAGTTGTAGATGTACATGTACATGTTTCTGAACTACTGAAAACCCCCTGGATACGGTTAAGTATGATCATCCGGGTTAGTGTAGTCCTGAGAAGGACTGTTTTGATGACATTGTCGGCATTGACTGACGTTTCGACAGCGCCCTCAGAGAAGCAGCAGAGAAGTTATCATCACGGTCGAGCAAGTTTTTCTTTTACAGTTAAAAGATACTATACTTACTAAGAGCGTTGCCCATCGTTGATATAATGAAGATACAGCTGAGTGTACTAGCGAGTAAACAGGTGGTCTTCTTGAAGAAAAAGAAGAAAAGAAACGACGCCTTTTCCTCGAGCTGCAAGTTCGAACTTTCCGCCATGTTTACCTTTCTAGTAGATGAGGTACTGGGAACGAGATACCTCTGTATAGTTCCCAGGCACCAGCTCGGGCACTACCCTGCTCACAGGAAACCATAAAGAATTATGGCAATCAAGGAAAAATTTCAAAACTACTCCCCCAGTGCATTGAAACTACAAATAAGTGCCTTTGGCCACGTATGGTTAGGGTGGGAAGATCGGGTGGGAATGGATTGCAGCTTGAGAAAATCGGGCCCCTTTTTCAAGTTTTTCCTTATTCATGGTATATGTTTAGCAAAAAAAAAAAACCTTATCACCTGGCAATGTTTTGATCCCCTTTCAAGAATTGACTTGATTTCTTCGTCTTGTGTATAGAAAAATGTTCTTCGATTTTGATTTTACCTGATTTAACGAGAAACACACCAATCCAGACAATTCATTGACAACAACTCCAGTTCGCATTTTCATACAAACTCAAGCTTGGTGACTCTGTTTTCTGTCTTAACAAAACAAGAACAAGAAAAAAAAAAAGAAAAAGCAAACAAACAAAAAAAAAGCGTGCCCAAAGCAAATAAAACTCATAGGGCCGTATAACGAGAGAACAGAAGTGATTATCATTAAGGAAACTTAGATGTTGGGTGTACGCTGATAGCTGGATAGCTGGCTCAGGCAATTCGTACAAGGAATGAACTGTGGCATTCAGGGACCTGAATATGGCTTTCAGCGCTTGGGTGACTGCCTGTTCCTCTGGACTCTCCAGCTGGTCGTTTGGTCTCTGTATCGTGTATGCATTTGTCCTTAATGGATTAGGTTCCCTTTAACAATCAGCCGTGCACCTCAGAGATCTATCCAAGGCAAGAGTTACCTAGTTCTTCGTGTCTATATCTGACAGCCTGTGGAACACTTTAAAAGGATCTTTGTGTCTTCTTTTGTCCACCTCGGGAGCGTAGGCCAGTTGCCAGCTCGCCATACAGTGGACGTTGGGAAGACGCTCACGAGACACTCGCATGTACGAGCAGCCCAGCGCATTTCGTTTACCCGCTACAATGGGCAGTTTGTCGGAATGAGAACGCTGAGAAGGAAAGAAGAGAGAGATCTTCGCAGATGTCTTTGATTTTTCGCTAGTCATTAGTCCCCGAGTCTAGCATTGAAGTAAGCATTGGTAGCGGACTACAAAACAGTAAAACAGACAAATAGCTTTATTTGGGCCCTCCTAATAGCTTTATTTGGGTCCGCTAGAATGACTAGAAATTAAGATCAGGCGTGCACTTAGCCAATTTGTTAATTATCTACATTGATTTAAAAAAGGCGTTATCAATGAAAAACAATATACTAAACTTGAGATGCCACTTTGCAATTATAATTTGTAAACTAGTTATGTGGATCCGAATCAATCAAGAGCCGTTAGTGTGTTTTATGAACTTGCACATGATCGCATTAGGGCCTCAGTATAATAAGGTGCTTTTGCGTGAACAAAAAGGGAACGCTTGCTACTGTTGCAATTTTAAAAAATTCCCTCAGAGGACTTGCACCAACCAAAGCCACTTAAGGGTGTCATGACTTTCTTTTTGTTTTGAATTACGAGAACTCTCCTTTGGTCACATCAATAAACAATCTAATGCAAACACTTCTCTCATCCAAAGAGGTGTTGCCTCACGATCTGAAGACTCTTGATCGATGAGGATAATTTTTATATTTTATATTTTTGAATCAAATT
This sequence comes from Siderastrea radians, assembly GCA_964017195.1. Taxonomy (NCBI): domain Eukaryota; kingdom Metazoa; phylum Cnidaria; class Anthozoa; order Scleractinia; family Rhizangiidae; genus Siderastrea; species Siderastrea radians. The sequence goes on along the minus strand of OZ024897.1, from coordinate 36,919,934 downwards.
TACGAAATAACAGCAGACAAGAAATAATCTTCAAATAAAGACACACAGTTTTAAGTTTGAAAAACATGTTTCGGATGATCGACATCCATCTTTAGTTTCGAATGCAAATTAAACCGCTAGTCGGTGTGATATAAATGCAATGTACGTAGAGAATTAATTAATTAATTAATTTTTTGTGTTTTCAACACCATTGTATTTCAGTCATTCATATTCATGTTGTTATTTAGTAATTAATATTCTACGTACATTGTATTTATATCACACCGACTAGCGGTCTAATTTCCATTCGAAACTGAAGATATGTAGATCATCCGAAACATGTTTTTCAAACTTAAAACCGTGTGTCTTTATTTGGAAATCATTTTTGAATTAGCTAATAAAATGTGTAAACAGCGCCACAAGGAAACTTCAAGAAAACCTACCTAATTATTAAATAAAATTATTAAGGTTTTAAAAATTTCGAAAAATCTTGAACTGATCTTTCTTTGATGACAAGACAACATCATCGTGTATCTTTCTCTTCCAAAGCTAAAATAAATTAAACATTTTACCATTTTTATGTTTCTGGATACTTTTTTTATAATATATAACTCAACTCACAAATAAAATAACAAAATGAACCTCTGTGTTAAATGTGAGAACAAAGAAAAAATTTCGACCAGATCAGAAGCAAGGCTTCTGATTGGTTGATCCAGATAAATTCCAATTAGTTTTAACCAATCACAATGAATACCAAGACTGAGATAACACTAAGTCATTTGGTAACTAGTTACCCAGCCCAAATGCAAAATTGCAGACAACACATTCGCCAAGTAACTCACCAAGACGATTAAGTCAATTTATAGATCTTAACCAAAGACGGCCAAAATAAATTTCATTGTTTCGCTCAGTTAACCAAAAAATCATAGACTGGTTTTCAGTTCTCTTGGCCGCCACTCTTGAATACGGTGTGTAACAGTATATATTTCAGTATTTCACTACATATTGATTGTAGCTATTTTCACATTAACGAAAACACCTCCACCGTTTCTCAGTGTCAGCCAGTTAACCTCGCAGGTGGCGCAAGTTGAAATGTAAACGAATCTACTCAATATAAAATTTTTGTGGTGAAATATAATTTTTTTGCGGTGACGCGAAATGGAGACTGGACAGTATTAAAGGTCGATTTCTTCTGGTAGAATTTCTCACTTTCGTATACGAGTTTCTAACACAGTGGTAAGAATAGATTTGACTTCTTATAATATCTACTACTGTGGATTAAATATCTCAGTAACGGAAAATGAATTAAATATCGCCAAAGATCTCTATTTTTCTTGTAAAACAGAATAGCCCGTGTTACAAGCGTTTTCGTGTATTTTTCTGCGAGTAGGAAGAATTTTTCGCTTTTTTGGCACGCAAAGGCAAAAAGAACGGAAAAACGCTCTTCCAACGCACAAAAACACCCACGGTAAAGGTTGCAAGGACTCTGTCACCAACGCTGTTGACATAACGTTAAGTCAACGAAAAGTGAGATGTCTTTCATAACTCTTCAAAGAATTGTATTCTAGCTGTGGATGTCCCAGTCTGAATCTGCAACAAAGGAGAAAGATGGTTGCTTCAATGTAGAGACGAGAGTATTAAAGAAAGGCAACAGAACGAGGCCGTGACAGAGAGCTTACCACTATATACATACACAACCGACCCTATCGCTACTGGAGCCATTCAGTGAGCCGTGTACAAGGTGGTGATAACTTTTCGGTTTGCGGAAGAAACTCAAATGAAGGCGAATTAGCAGCGCTTATCTAGTGCACTTTACAAGGTGTTCTACCCTTTAAGACTGGATAAAATCCTTTAGTGATCATTCAAACGAAAGCTATTGAGAAGAGCGGTTCTATCATTTGAGTCAGTGGACAAAATACTTTTTTAAGTGACATCCTTCAAATAAAAGCTACTGAGCAGTACTTCAGTTCTTGCAGAGCTGCAAATAACTGTCGGCCATCGGACAATGTCCGACTAAAATCGGCCCATGTCCGACGAAATCTTAACTTTGGTCGGACATTGTGTCCGGACAAATTTTTTTTTTACCAAGTAATAAGTAAAATATATAGATTTAGCCAAGCCTAAAAGCGGAGCCCCCCTTTTTGTTTTGTTTGTTTGTTTGTTTGTTTGTTTGTTTTTTTGCTGGCAGTTATTAATTTGTGAAAATACTCTCATTCAAGCCGTTAAATTAAAAAAAAAAAAACAACAACAACAAAAGAAAAAACAAAAGAAAAAAATTCCTGTCCTCGCTGAGAGCCGAACCCGGATCATCGGCGTATGAAGCCGAATATTAGTCCACTTGGCCATGAGCGTTTATTGGCATTTTCTCTCTTCGTGACAAGCTGTCTATCAGCATGAAAATGCTGGTGTTTTTCCTGGCAAAATGTGTTCGGAACGCCGTAAAAACCATGGTTGTGGACAGAAAAAACCAAAAAGCGCTAGCTCTGCTATATTTGGCGTCGAAACCGCTGCGAAAAGCTGCGAAATCAAGCGGTGTGCCGACCGAGTTCGAACAGAACCGACAAGGCAAATTTGAACTTTTCGCCTGAACTTTATCGCCTAATTTTTTTTCGCCTAAATTGAACTTTTCCCCTTCCACCAAAAAGACAACTGAGTATTCTTTTGAACATTTTTTTTCCATTAACAAATTTGTTTTTGACTTTTGTTGTCTTTGCTTGTTTTGCTACAACGCGGGTCAACATGCGATTTCGCGCCAAAAACACATGGGATTCAGCACAGGGTTATATCCAGTGTATGGAGTGTATTGGTAACCCTGTGGTGCGGACGGACGGACGGACGTACGTACGTATGTACGTACAGACGGTCACGTGACTATTACGTCACTACCAAAATTTCTTGGCTTGATAGGTTACCAAATTTCCTTAGCAATGGAGCTCCGCTGACGCGCTAGCGCGCTGGCTCCGCTATAATGATAAGAAATAATTATTTCAAAAAAGCTTCCACTTAAAATAATAATTTTTAAAAAAAGCGGTCGACCACAGTTCTGTTTTGTCCGACCAAAATGGAGACTTGGTCGGACATATGTCCTTTCAAGAAAGAAAAATTATTTGCAGCCCTGTTCTTGTGGTACAGTTTATTATGTTGTACAAGGTGGAGCTAACATTTGAGTTAACGGATGAAATTCCTACGTAAGATCATTCATTCATTCCTATGCCGTTGGTTTTGGCAACTGTTTTGCAACATGAAACATGTACACAAAGAGCTGTCCCCGTGCCGCTCAGAAATGGTCAAATGATACGCGAGCGCCCGCGAAAATCGCCTGCCCGTGTAAACGTGACGCACAGGAGGGGAGCTACCAAGCAGCAACCGACCTCCATGCGCGTTCGCGTGTTTTTCTCGCACGATTATCCTTGAGCAGAAGGAAAGACTGCTCATAATCTATGAAAATTGAGTTATTTGTGTCATTTTTCGAGTAAAAACGTCAAACATGGTTTCCGTTGCTGTTGTCAATTCTTAAGTTGAGAAGAAGTCGGTGGACAGACTCAAAAATGCAGTTAAATCACGTCGCTTACTTTTTGTAGTGTGGAGTATTTATTTTCTCCACGTCTTAGGTTTTCATCGTGAATGTAATCCCAGCGTGTCTGTCGATCATCAATCTTCAGTCCCTGAAAATGGAGAAGTTTGAACTAAAATTAATCTCAAGTTTGAGTACAAGAATTGTAGGCATGATCTTAAGATGTCTCGTACACTGTTTAGTCCGGAAGACAAGTTCTGGTTTCGACGATATTCGCGGAAGTACCCAAAGAGTTTCTGACTATAATAATCCAATCAGAAATAAACACTACCGCTCACGAGTCTATCCGAAGTGTTTCCGATTTTCATCGAGGAGTCCGAAGCTCAGTAGTTTGGTCTCTGCATTGACGTGTTACTTCCTGAAACAAGACACCTTATTCCAGATTGTTGTTTCTATCCGCGAAAAAAAAGGAAAATGCTGGGGTAACCTACGATGGAATAGCGTGCATGGAGGAGGGGGGGCGGGGTGGGGGGGGGGGGGCGAGTAGCAAGAAATAACACAAGGACTCCGAACCTTGTCATCACAGCAGGAGACGTCACCTAATAACACGGCCAATCCCTGGTGATGGATTTGGGGGTTGCTTCTGATTTTACAGACAAGCGATGCATTAGAGTGGTTTACACTTAGTGAGTGTCGGTTGCCTCGGTTTTGCTTTAGTGTGCTCTGAGATTGGCTAAAATCACTCTTCTGATTCGTTCGTTGTGTTGTTAGCGCCTGTTGTGACTGGCTAGAGTGATTACTCTTGGTTTTACGACACTCGGTTGAAAACCGCTCTACTTTCGAATTACATTGCACTGGAAAACATCTTTACGTGTATAACAAATGACTTTACCTCCATCTGGGACTTGAGATCTCTAAGCTGTTGCTGAATATTCCGGTTTCTATCAGAAATTAAAATGTTTCATTTATCAGTTTAGGTTATTCCAGTGACAAACTCTCTGTAACGGATAGTATATACGACATACAAGTAAAATTAATAAACTAATTTCTACCTTTCTCTCTCGTATTCTCGCGACAGCTGATTAACCTCGCCATCTGTTAACTGGTCCACACTTCGGTCGATATCCGCAATTATATCCCTCGGATCATTGTACCTCTAGAAGATAAGATAAATATCACTGATTATTAAATTCTCCATCTTGGTTACCGAATTTTTAGCTTTTTGTTATTGGATCACTGCATACAGGTTGTCAGCGAATAACCCTGTTTTTCACCTTATAAAGAAATTGGTTGACACGTCAAGTGCCGTGGCACTCTAAGCTTTTCGCCTCGAAGCAAATGTTTTGTTGAAAAAGATGGTAAAAAAACTCTTGTGACGATTTCCGAAGTTGAATTTTGAATTTAACCATCATCATCATCATCACCATCTTTGTAGGGGAAGCTCCCGTCACATTAAGTGGTTTCAGGGAGGTCCTCCCAAGACAAAATAAATATAAAAATTTACTGAAAATTATAAGTAAAATGTACATAATAGTAATAATGCCAATAAAAAGAGATAAAAATGATTATAAAATTAGTTGCTACGTTCCTGAGTCCTCGCTCCTCGCTGTTGCTGACCAATAGGGGAAGACTGACCATGGAGACCACCTGTCTCCAAAGCGTGCTTTCGCGAGGAAGTCGTCGGCCGAAGACCGATCAACGAGCGGCTCAAGCTGCACTAAAGTTCACGAGTGTAGGAGTGCACGAGAAAAGCCTCAGGCACCCAAAGTTGAGGATGAGGCTCCAGGAACGAAATTGTTGTAACAGGTGATAATCTAACGTACGTACCCTGGGTTTGAAAAGTCGTGCTCGTACTCAATCTCGTACTTGTAGTCATTATGATTATTATTAGTACTATACGCATATTTATACTTTTATTAGCTACCACAATTCATTAAACTGTATCTTGTATATAGTTTGTATTTAAATTAGTTCTATTAATTTCTAGTGTAGCAAACCTTATATAAGTTGTCCTTTTTGTATCTTTTGTGTATTTTAAAGAGGGCCACAGGGTCATAAGTGTTCACCAATTTTACATGCTAACCTCGTAAAATGGTCTTTTGATTTGATTTGATTTGATTTGATCTGATGGTCCTTTTTGCTAGAAATTATGAACGGCTACGGTTTTCATTCGAAAGGCCACGCGGACCTCGCTATACTTACAGAGACCAAATCCGGGGATGAGGTAAATTCCAGCAACCTCTGTTTTGCCAATCTCTCTGCCTGTCGGGATTTCATCAAATCCTCTCTTAGAAGTAAAGCTTCCCTTGCTCTACAAGAAACGGGAGGTAAGTAAACGCAATGAAATACAAATGTTACATACAGTTGTCGTTTTGAGAATATCCTCTTGTTGCTTAGCAATTAATATATTGTTATTGTGAGGAAAAATAGAAGGTGGGCATTAAAGATTGGCGGTACTTCCAAACGTTATCCTTAGTTGACGATCTTCTATATTCTTATCACCTGTCCACCTAGCAACGTATTGATACTGTAAGAAGAAATTAGATACTAGTCAACAGAATTGGTGATTCTCTTTATTGTCATCACCTACACACTGTAAGAAGAACTTCTATGTTGATTCTTACCGAGCTTCAGCTTCTTGCATGACTCTTCTTAATCTTTCCTCAGCTGCTTCACGAGCTCTTCTTTCAATCGCAATTCTCTCATCACCTGACTACAGTGTAAAAACAGGCATGCAGTGCGTGTATAGCCAATGACGTTTATGAAATTTAGCCATGAAATTTATGAGGACAACCTATGGATATCACACCACTGCTACTACTGCAGTGCGGACTGTGCGCCCCCCCCCCCTCCCCCCTGCTCCCCAATTATTTTCTGGCCTTGGGGTGTATCTTTTGAAATCCAAATTTCGCATAGAAGACAAATTCGATTTCCTTCGTACTACACCGTCTTTTCATATCAAAATAAAAAATGAAAACAGTAGAGACCGGTTATCTCGAAACTTATGGGACCACGGAAAAGGTTTAGATAACCAAAACTGTGTCAAATTATAACCTTTTTTAAAATCAGCAGTGCTGTAGTATATTTCTTGTATCTTGGTATTGTTTTTAATTAATGCGTCTCCCATGACAATTGAAGAAATCGAGGGTACTATCGTGCAACAACCCTCTCTTGAAGAGGAGGGGGAAATATGATTCAAATTAACGGGGTTTTCGGGAAATCGGAGATTCGAAATATACGCGGGAAAATAACAATGTTACACTGACGGTGAACTATGATGAGCGAGTGTAGTCCTAAGAAGGACTGAGTCTGTGAGGACTATGACTGACGTTTCGACAACGTGAGCGCAAGTCGTTAGAGATGAAATGATGACTTCCGCTCAGGATGTCGAAATGAGGCAATGGAGAGTTCGAGAAAAGCGAGGTTCGAGATAAAGGGACTCCACGGTATTTCTACGATCTGTTTTTCAGTCACGAAATAATCCTCTCTGTTTGTTTTTTACTAACTCCACGAACAAACTAGGCTTAGTTGTGTTTGTCTCGCACAAGTGTTGTGTGTCCACCCACGTCAGTCTTGTGAGCGTTCGCTTTCTTGTCTTGTGAGTTTCGCGTGTTGCATTTTACTCGAGTGTACTTCCTCAAGCTTATTTTCGCTTGTTACTCTTGTTCTAAAGAGAGAGAAAAGGACCATTTGCACACGCGTACCTTGCTAACACACATTCGTAGCCGCTTGATCTCTTCTTCAGCATCAGAAGCTTTTTTGCCAAGTAACGCTGCTTCTTCTTCAGCCACTCTGGCTTTCTCTGCTAATAACTCTCCCATCTCTTCGGACTTGATCTGGGACCAAAAAAACACATTTATCCCTGAGAAATTAACATTTATTTGTGAGCAATAAATTTCATGAGAATATTTGTAAAACGGAAGCTGATTTTGAAGGCAACCTATAACATTCACGTAAAATACGTGTTGCTTAAAACAACCAGCTACTAGCCTGCGTAGCAGGCGTAAACGGGGGAGGATAACGGAGCGAGAAAGAGAGAAAGGGAGAAAAATGGGGGACTTGTTTCCCTGAAACATATACCAGAGGGTTTATTTGGAAGAACTGTTTTCTTCGATAAAACATAGCATCACCAAAAGAGCGTTGTATCAACTGACGAAGCTGCTATGAAAGCCCTGAGGCCTCCAACCAGATTGCATTCTTGAGATTGCACCAGCGATATTTATATTTACCAATGCTTCTTTTGCTCTACTTGCTTCTTCTTGATGTTCTATCATTCTTCTCTCCAGCTCCTCCTTTTGCTGCGTGATCTCCTCACGTGCCTGCTGTTCTTTTACCAACTTGTCTCTTTCAATCTAAAAACAAACCATACAATATACATAGTATAATTTTGATAACTTTACAGTTTTCAGAAATAGAAAACGTTTCAATCTAATGAAGTGAAAAAATGAAAATTGGTTTGATTAAAGTTATCAAAAAGTTTGAGCTGTAAGCTGAGATTCGAATTATCAAGTTTCTACTGTATAAGGGAGTTCAGTCGAGAATACTTGACAAAGTACTCTAGGGTATGTAAGTCTGGGGCCAGTTGCATAAAACGTATCATCCGGCACAACTTCTAACCTCAGATGTTCACTTCAGTCAAAGTAACTATTTTAATGTCTGACATCAGCAGTTACGCCTGGTGGTAGATTTTATGCAACTCGTCCCTGGCGATTTCCTTAATTCTTTATGATACCACTTATATAATTTCCTTGTGAACCCAGTTCCTTCCAGCCCTGACGATGGCAGGAAAGGAGTGGGGTGGGGGGCTTCTTAACAAATGAATGTTCTACGAGCAAATGAGACATAAAATAATGCCAGGAAAGTCCAGTTCTATTTACTTACCTGCCGTCTCATTTTTTCCTCTCTGGCCAATGACCTCATCTGTTGTATTTCCATAGTATCTGGTTTTCTTCTTCGTGTGTGAAGTTCATGGTTTCCAATACATAAGTCAAGAATCTGTAATAAATATAACAAACGTCAGTACATGTATTGTAGGGTGAGGCACAGTCTGGGAGTGATGGGGGGGGGGGGGGTGAGCAGCAGTAGCAGCAGCTGTGCTCACAGGACACCCAGACTTGCCATGAGGACCTCCTTATTTTTGCCCTTCTGAGGTGCTGCCAGCCGTCAAGCTTTAATTCTCCAAGTGTTATCCACCATTGACAAAAGCGACCTTCAGATCGGCCTACAAGTGCAAGATTAAACACGAGTACAACTTTTCAAACCTAGTGCACACATTCCAGATAATCACGTCTCACACCAATCTCACTTCCTAGAGAATCCTCTCCTGTAGAAATTGGTAAGGGCACTGCGAACATCACTGGCTTGAAAATCGGGCCGTCATGCTAAAGGCCGCCAACCCATGTCTACCATAAATTGGGTTGTTCCCTTGGTACAATATGGAGCAAAGTTTCCTGTCCAAAGTAAAATATTCCCAGCCAACCATAAGAAAAACTTGAAAAATACAGATGAGGATAACCCTGCGATGGCCCAGCATCTCATCCGGGGGAGGGGGGTTGTATCACTCCTAGTAGATTCCTGCTGGATGGATTAGAGCTAAGCACCAGTAATGAGAAGCAACCTTGCTTTCTCTTTAGCTTACATCAGTACACGCTACTGAAACCAAATTAAGGTTACCTAGACAACTACCTACCACTTTGTTGACTCGTAGTTTTGCTGCATGAAAAATAAAATCTGGTGATTGTTTGTCAGAGGGTTTGATCTGAAACTAAACATTAAAATCATATGTTAAACACCATTTAATTACTTGGCATAATTTAGAACAAAGCTAAACTGCATACAGAAACCCAGAAACCCAGAAACAGTCTGGTAATTGCTACTGTGTCCAACGTTGTGGAAGTGATAAACACTTACCCTTTTATCATGAAAGGAAATATTCTTTGTCTCATTCCAAGGAAAGGAGATTTTTGGATTGAGTTTGTTGTCCCTTTCATAAATATTCAGACCATGAGCTTCAATACCAAGCCACAATTCAGTTCCTTTTCTGTTCTGCAAAGGAACACAAAATGACAATTTATAAGTTAGCGCAATAACTTGATGGCAAAGTGAAGGGAGACCTGCTAGCAGTTCCCGTCCAGCTCCCTCCCCTGGAGTGGGGGTACTCTCATATGTAAGCTATACGGGTATGTGCTGCTGTGAAGGGTGTGGCTTTCAAGCAGTTCAGTCTGGAATAGAGTACATAAGTTAGAGAGACTATCACTTGGATTGAAACTTGGCAAGTCTGGGATAGGGTAGAGAATGTTGGTATCCAGTCTAAAATAGGGTTGCAAAATGCAGCTGAACATGTTCTGGTATAGGGAAGGGTCTCAGAGTCCCAGCAGCACATCCCCACCCAAAAATTTTCAAGGCATTCCCCCCAACCTGCTCCCTCCCTTTGGGGAAGGTAGTAAGTAAAAAGTCGCACACAAGCCAAGGAGGCCCACACAGCCGGAGCTTATCCCAGTTTCTGTAGCATGAAGCAACTGAGAGTATTGCTACCCCCCCTGGATGGGATGCTAGTCCATCGCAGGGTTACCCCCAGCAGTATGTTGCCAGTACCCATTTGTACACCTGGGTGGAGAGAGACAATGTGGGGTAAAGTTTCTTGTCAAAGGAAACAACATGATGGCAGGGACTGGGCGTCGAACCAACGACCTTCAGATCTGACTGCGCTTACCTCTACACCACCACGCCCCCAACACCCTTTGGGGAGGGGCAAGGGGAAATATTTAGTTCATGGAAAACAATTTGGTAACTTCAAAATTTATCACTTACAGTTAAAGAAATGTTCAAAACATTATAATACCTTGATTTCAAAGTAGTTCACACCATACATCTCAAGATCTTGGGCTATTTTCAAGTACTCCATCTCTGCTTCATCTCTAGTGTAAGCAAAAAGATGGAAACATTCAAATGAGTTCATCTCGCAAACGGAATGAACAACTGAAGGGAACTCTATATGGATACCACATTGTCTGCAAACACCTCAGCTTGAGGCCTAAACAACAAGGGTTTATAAAGTTCAAACACTTCTTACCTTGAATACATGACAAAAACACCAATTAAAGATTATCCAACGAGCAGTAACCAATGGTTAAGAACTGGGGGGTGGAGGTGTGGGTTGGGAGATGTGATTAATGTTGAGAACTGCTGTTTAGTAATTGAATAGTAGGTGTATAAGTTGTTGTTGTTGTTGTGTAGTGTGAAATGGTGAACGCTAGTAACCCTTTTAAGCCCAGTATCAACAGAGAAATTGTAGCCTGCACAGGCAGACGCATTCCTGGCTGTCGATTTCGATTTCTGTGATGTAGCGACCAGTGTTTTCTCACTAAAACTTGAGTCTTCCACGCACGCCTAATAAAGCGCCTAATAAAGTTTATTCACCAGAAGTGAATTTTCTTTCAACACTGGCTTTCAAAATAAACTCTACAGCGACAGAATAATTCAGTAGTTGCATAGAGTGGGCCTTTAATTTTTGTTTCATTCTGATCAATAGAGTACATAATTGCTGAGATATTAAATTTCATGGCACAGCATTAAATTGACGGTTTTCGGCAGATGAGTGTAATTAGTTTATGAATGAGCAAACACTTGTTTATGGTAGACTCTGGCATTGTAAATTCTCTCATTACACCAAATCCAACTCGGCATTTCAGCAAAGCAATTTTTTACCTTCAATTCAGCATTTGTTTGAGCTAAAACAATCCAATATTCCTTGAGAAATTAACTTTCACAGACTAGTAAATTTATCGCACTCAAATTATAAATCACCATTCCGGTCAAAACAACCAGTTGACTCGCTGAAGGTGAGTTTCCTTTGTAAGTTAGCCTTGAAAATAAATTCTAGAGATGGAATAATTAGGTAATCTTATAGAGCAATTCTTTAACTTTTAATTATTTATTTTATCCAGAACAATAGAGTACATATTCGCACAGATATTAATTTTTCATGGCAGAATTGTTGAAAGTTTATGAGCGAACGAGAACGCTCAATTTACTGAGCAGATATATGCATTCATTTATGTTGCACTCTGGCGACGTAAATTCTCTTTTTACAACAAAACTAATTTGGGGTCTTGGAGCTTCAAGCTTACAATATTTCGTGAGAAATTAATTTTCACAGGCCCGGTAAACTAGTAAATTCATGCTGCTAAAATTATAATTTCACCGCTCGATGGAAACAATCAGTTGACTAGGCGAAAACAACCTTTCTTTGTACGCTAGCATTGAAAGTAAATTATAGAGCAATGGATTAATTCAGTTATTCTGTGCAACAGTTCTGTAACTTTTGGCAGTCACACATTTTGTATAAAGGAAAACCCTTTGCGCGAGTTCCACACAATGCTCTCGCAGGCTACTTGAAATGGACCTTGAACTCAACACCAGGGCCTTCACTCACATACCATATCAGTTGGAAGTCCAAAAGAATGCCAAGAATGTGCCCACATTTTGCTCCAACTCGCTAAAGACTTTAAATGCCGCTGACCACCTCCTCCAAGATTAGGTCTGCGGGCTCACTTTTGCTCACCCGCAATAATATACACTGTACTAAGTCATTTGAAAGAAAATTGTTCAGAACAGTAAAAGAGATACTTCAGCACAGCTTTATGAGTAACAGATGCAATATTTAGATGTAGCATTTTTTAATATGTGATTTTTTACGTTCCACTGGTCGTAAAATTAATGACTAAATGTATATCAAATGCCACAAACTGTCCTGTGTCAACTGAAGTCAGAACTTTATTATGAGTACGGTCAAGTAGTACCTTCTCATCCCCTTGTGTTCAGCATACCAAGAAGTGATTCTCTCTTCCCACATGTCTGATGTCATTTGATACTGATCAATAACCTAAAGCACAAGAAACCACTACTGTCACTGTTCCGCTACATGTATAAATCAAATAATGAAAGAAGGTTGTAATGCAACCAGTGACTGTGGCATGGTAAAATAAACAAACAACAGTATGGCATAATAGGGAGGGATGCAGCCCTGTGGCAGGTTATTTGCGATTTCGGGTTATGCGCACAAAGTAAAGCCTCACTTATCACCCCACACCATGGGTGTTAGGACAAGGGTATTGGCAAAGCCTTTCTTACATTGTATTTCCCCAGCACTGCACAGGCCATATCCAACTAGATTAAAGCAACCGTATGTTATGTTCTACTGCTTATATGGCAAGACAGTCTCTCAAAGTTTGACCAATAGGTAAAGTTGTACAATACGCTAAGTAGACACAACATGTATGGCTTGCTACAAGCAATGAATAGAGTTCATAATTATGAAGGAGGCTAAAGTACATTTCTAGACTACAAAAAACAAGGTACTAGTCACAAGTTTAGACATGAAAGACTTATTAAATTATTCTAGCGACATGAATAGGGAGTATTCATATATAAAATATAGGCCTTCATTGCTTGTTGTTTTGAGCAAAGCTTGCCTGTCCCAGCACCCCTGGGGCATGGCTTTTCATTGACCTGCACTTTACCACTTGGTAAAAGTGATAAAAAATACACTAAATATTGCAGGTTCTGCTTGCAAGGTATTTTTTGTTTAACAAACAATCCTGTATTAACTCTGCAAAGTACTCACCCTCTGAGGAAGAAGTAAATCATTTGCCAGAAAGCCTGGGGTATGAAATTCCTTGTCATAGTCTCCATACTAAAACAAAACATATTTTAAATGTTTAGTAGATGTCCAATAGTAAGTCAACAGTTAAAAAACCAGGGTAACATAGTAATTTTTATTCTGTTGCTTGAAATGGCAAAAGATGCGCCTCATGCTAATAAGAATCTGTCTGCCTGCAGACAAGGATGAGCATGAACCCTGGGGGAGGTACTCCCATATATAACCTATAGAGGTATGTGCTGCTGTGAAGGGTATGATTTTTAAGCAGTTTGGTCTGGGATAGGATATGGAAATCAGGGAGTTTTGGTCTAGAATAGGGTATCAGTTACCTGGGAAACTGGAAAGTAGTGTGGCAAATTTAGACCAAAATAGGGTTTGAAAAACTCAGAAATAAATGTAAATTCGATCACGGCAACTTTGTTGATGGACAGATGGTTTTCCATTGAAAACACTGTGTGGCTATATTGGATGGAAGATTATTGGAAGATAGCTAGTCTAGGATAAAGTAGGGATTTTCGGCATCTAGTCTAGAATAGGATAGTAAAATGGAGCTGAAAGTGGTCTGGTATAGGTTAAGGGCTTCAGAGTTCCAACGGCACACCCCTGCCAAAAAATTTTCTGAGTACCCCTTCTCCTTCCCCATGGGATGAACGGCTTTACATAAGATCTGATAACATTATTAATACAAAATAATAATAATGATATTTAATTTATTACAAAATAGCATGAAATTGCTACTAAAAAGGTGGAGAATATGATCGCTAATGTGGTTTACCCACATCATTAACGCTGTTCAAAAACCTGTAGGATCTTTGCAGGATCCTGAATGACTTAACAGGGTCCTGAGTAGGATCCTATAAAACATGATGAGGATTATTGCCATTAAGGATCCTGGGGGCCATTTCTAGAAATTCCTGATAACTTAACAGGCCTAACTATTGATATTTTGTTAAATGCACTTTTTAACAACATTTGTGATAATTATTAGTAGAGGGCAACTTGTCAATGTATTTTAAAATTTAGCTTTCAAATCAATCAAAAATTGAGTCTCTGTTGAAGTATATTTTGCACATAAAACCATTTTTGGGTCCAAAGAGAAATTGGGAGTTTGAGAAATATGGAGTCTCCAGTAGGATCCTCTACAGGATTGCTTCTAGGGAGTGCCCCAAGTCGATTTGTTACCACATTTTTTTTTCTCCAAGACATTAGCTTGTAAGCTACTCTCAAATTCGAGGTGAAATAAAGTTTCCGTATTTATGTATTTATTTTAGACACTCATAGTCATGGCCACTTTCAAATTAGCTTTACCTTAGCTTGCACTGCATATGAAGCCAGAAGAACAGATGCCTCTGGAGGACAGAATATGTCCATGCTGAGAATTGCTTCCTTCACTTGCAGGAAAAACAAGTGCTGTGTTATTTCCTGCATCAGCTCTTCAGCTACATCTTCTGGATAAAACTTGACACGAAAATTAAGGTTCACTGGATCTTCCTTGGGGACATCTTGATCTAAGACCTGTTGTATTCATTGAAAATAATTATCAATTTAAAATTTCACTTCTGATTACTGTAAGGGGATGGGGTGTCATGTATCACGACTTGCAATAGTCAGAACTTGGAAATGTCTCCTGACAGCATTCTGTTATGAGTTGTTTGTATGTATCTGTCAGAAAGTGAGAGGATATTGGCAGGCTGGTTTTGTTACATGATTTAAGTGAGCAGCACTGTTTTGCATGGTTTCAATGTTTTTTAGGAATAACTAAAACAAAAAATAAAAAAATGTGAAAATGTTTATATGGTTTAAATAATTCTTTCAGAACAGACTGGAGAAATTAAAGAAATGTCAGGGAAAGTTTAAAAAAGGAAATTTCAAGGTAATTGAAACTTACCAGTAATATGTGAGATTAATGATAAGTAAATAAACAACAAAACAGACTACCGGTAAACTGGATTGCCCTTGAGTGAACATGGCAGTCTATTTTCATACATACACTGTATTAATTGGCCAATTTTTATCTAGTATGTCTTTTCCACTTCCTATTCCCTTGTCAGAGACAGTGGATGGGGCTGGCCTTTAAAACAACTTGTACTTCTCGGTCAACAGCATCCAAATTATTTCTAAGCACATATGTCTTACTGGAAGTTAAGTGTGTAGTTAAATAATTTCAAGAGTCAAAATGCACTTTGTTAGCTTACAGGGCAACTCAAAATACAAGAAACAAATTTCCCTGCATTTCCACACTTTAACCTTTGCAACAAAATTTATTTTCCAACTTTTTAAAATTTCCAGCCTTAGGAAAATGAAAAGGACGTGCCAATTAGCATCATAAGAAGATCTGGTTAACTTTCAAAAATCTTCCAAATGAGTTGAGCTCAGGAAATATCTGGGTGAGCTGTAGAAACCTTTGGAAAATTTGGATCAATGTCCTATACAGCTACAAGCAGCGCGAATTATTCGATGAATCTTTGAGTGAGCTTAAGTGTCTTAAGATCTTCGTATTAGCTGCAATGTTAACTGTCTTTCACATTGGAAACCCCGTCAAGCCAGTTTTTTACAGTCACACCAGAGGTGTAGTTAATAGCATATCCATGTTCCATTTCCCCAGTGGACCAGCTATTTTTATGCCTGAGCTGATCAGTGTCATCTTCCCAAGACACTGACAGTACTAAATCATGCAATGCATAGACTCATACATATCCACAAAAACTCAAATGGGGTCTTTGCACTTGAGTTTAAGGTAATTTTTTCCCCTGTTTTGGCTCAAACCAACATTGTCAGCAGGTGAATAGAGTCCCCATCTAAGATGCAAAGGTACATCTTAAGGTGGCTCCCTAGAGTTTCTACAAATTAAAATGACTATACGAACTGGCAAGAGTTAGAAAAGAAACCCTACTTCTGTTGTCTTGCAATCTTTGTTCCTGAGATTTGCCAGTAAGGTTACCAACATAATTCCACTTATTATTCAGTTTTTGCTTCTTAGGCATAGGCTGTTGTCATGGCAACAAAACGCCTAAAGAATGACGGATATTTGCCATTAATTCATCTTTATTCTTTAATATTTTGATTTTCCCTTGGTGAAATTTTTTTAAACTTTCCTATCTTGGGAAAATGATTCTTACTAACATTCTGCAGGGGAAAAAATATGGGGTCATTCAGATGGTTTCACCAATATCACATGATTTCTTATTTTTAACCATTAAACTGAACTGCTCTGACAGAATTTTTCCAAAAAATAGTATGTGGAAGGTAGCATTAGTATCTCAAAATGTGCAAAATTTAAAAAAATTCACTGAAGGAAACGCAAGAAAATTCAATGTTAACTTTGCTTTTTTTGGCTATGCTGACGTCATAAATGTCAGAAAAATCTTATGATTTCATATGAGCGCATGTAGATTACTACAACTCACATCACCAGTGTGTGCGCGGTCATAAAACTATAGGGAGCCACCTTAACCATCACACAATGAGCACAATCTACAACTCTCTTCTTCTAATTGCAAAATGTTACTGGAAATGACTACCATTTTAAAAAGCCTGTGATTGGCACAGCTGACATTTTGAGTGTTTTTCACTACTGTCTTTTCCGCTGCTTTCTCAAATACAGAAAGATGCCAATACAAAAACCACTTCACAACAAAGACCCCACCACAATGAATCCCTGTTATAACGAATTCACTTTCCTGGGCCCAGTCTCCTTAACAGTTTATTCTATCAGGACTTTCACTGTGGTAGCTACATCCCTGACAGAATAGTATCATGTTGAGCTATTTTGAGCATCTGATACCAATGTGATTTGTACTGTACTGCACTGAGTGGAGTTGCATCCGGAGCAGCATACTTAAGGTCACTGTTCCGCATAATATAATTCAACAATGATACAAGGATGTAACATAACCAGTGACCGTGACACGGCAAAATAAACAACAACAGTATGGCGTAATAGGGGGGACGCAGCCCTGTGGCAGGTTATCAGTGACTTTGAGGTAGCGCACTTAGTGAAGCCTCACTTATTCCCCCACACCGCAGGGGTTAGGACAAGAGTATTGGCAGAGCCTCTCTTATCTCCCCAGCGCCGCACGGGCTGGATCGGACAAGATTAAGGCAAAGGTATAAAACGGCAAGACACAAGCAATGCCAAAAGCTTGGGGGAAGTCGCAACGCAGACTTAACCGAACCACAAGGAGTGACCCCAGTTTAATGGGCAAAAACAACAAAATTACCCATCTCCAGAGGGAGGGAGGGTGGGTAAACGAAATTGTTAGAAAATGTTGCTTTCGTGCAAGACTGCCAAGGTAATGCGCTTGGATAACCTTCTGCTGCTTATATAGCAAGACAGTGTCTCAGAGTTCGGCCAATAGATAAAGTTGTACTATAAACAAAGTAGACACAACATGGCAAACTACTAGCGATGAATAGAGCTAACAACAAAGGAACCAATACGAACAAGGCTAAGATACATTTCTAGACTACGAAAAACAAGGTATCTGTCACGATTTTAGACATGAAAGACTTTTATTCTAGCTACATGAATTGGGAGTAGTCATTTATGAATAAAGCCTTCGTTGCTATTTGTTTTTGGCAAACCCGCCTGACCTACCACCCCTAGGACGTCACGTTCCATTAACTGCGTTTTACCGCTTGGTAAAAGCGGAATAAAACTTGAACAGTAAATTAGGGGGCAAATAACTTAATGACCTCACTAACCCATCTTTTGAGCACTAGATCTGTGTGCAGCTAATAGAGTAAATAAGATTTTGGTTGCTCATGATCACAATCAGAAAAACTGAATGACAACAAAATCAAAACGTCTAGTGACTAATAAATTGAATTTGCACTTGGGAATATCTCATACAAACTTAAATACCGTAACTGAAAAGTTATAAACATTTTGCACAGAAGAAAATCATTTGCAAACTAATGAGGTTTAATTGTAAAATCAATTACTGATTTCACACCTTATCATTATAAATCAGATAAAGCACCTATTAAACACTTTGTACTTAAGCGCTTTTAGCTGATGTAGTTCCTATCTAGCACATCGATGACGCAGTTTTAAAACAAGCCAGAGCTCGCAATCCACAGAGCATCGAAATTAAAAGTTTTGTTAGTTCTAAGGGAAGGGCGTATAGCGTAAGAAACTAATCCAGCAAAGTAAACACAAATGAAGACATATCAACAATACTCTCACACCACCTGCTGGCAGAAGGCATTTTGTGACAATCATACAAACAAAAAGAAAACTACTCAGCTTTTAACTTTTGTTACGATCCTCCCTAGGTTACTTACCTCTGTTTACTTGCACTTTTATCAGACCATAAGCTTGTGTATATTTTTTCTTATTTTCAATTTCGAAGATTTGCATTTTTTAGCGACCATCGAGCATGCTAATGTCTAACGTTTAGAATAATGGCTTTTCGTTTTAGGGTTAATTGACTGTGCAAACCATAACATTTTTAGGAAATCGTGGGAGTATGAAAAATGGACATAATATCTGAGGAAACAAAATACTTTCTCCGAATCCCAACTTCTGCGTAGCATAAGAAATAAAACGCAAAAAAATAACAACTCGGAGTTCCGATTTCCAATTGCTCGTAGATAGAAGATTTGATGTGTAAGTTATGAGCAGTCAACGACTACAACTGGTATTTGCAAGCGTGTTGGGAATTCCATCAATTCTTTACATTTTACATAAACCTCGTGTCAAAAATAACATGCTTTTATTCCATACCTTTTTGTTGAATTTTAGCCATGTAACGACGTTCTTCTTGTCGACAAACTGTAAACCAAAATACCATGTTTCACGAACACCGAGCGTTCGCACGACAAGATCAAATAACTCCTTTCCCGTACAGTTTCTCTGCGCGAAAGAAATAAAACGACATAGATTAACACATTAGCACGTTTGACTAGGAGATCGAGGGGTGAAAGGAACACTAATAGATCTCAAGCAAATAAAATAGAGTAGCAGGCAAGTGTTTTATGAAGTTTACCTCGACAGAAAACTCTAGCTCTGCATCTAGAGTAGTGATACGAACGTCGAATGTCTTCGGCATATTCACGCACCATTTGGAAAGATTTTTACAAATCGCAAATGCACTACACTATCCTAAGCATTCTACATTTGAAATGGTTTTTTTTTAGCTACATATCCTAGCGATGTTCAGAATTTTTGACGTGCCTCGCTGAAAACATCCGTTCTTCTAGAGCACTCCGCTGACCAACCACTTTCCATCGTGTAGACAGCACAAACAGTCCTCCAAACGTCGCGGGAACGTCCGCGCGTGTACCGCGCGTGAATTTTTGCATGCAGAGGCCTCTACCACCGTGGCGGGGAGCGGGGGGGGGGGGGGGGAGGGGGAAGGAGGAAATGGAACTTTTAAATAAATAACGTGACTGAAACTGTCATTTCCTTCCCAACTTCAACGGCATCTCTCTTATCAAGACTTCCCCCTGGATCAGCGATTCCCTCCACCTCTCCACCGACGCTTGCAACACTGGCGCTGGCGGTTATTTTAATGGTCAGTTTTTCCATACCCCTTTTCCGGCACCAATCCTCCACCATTTTGGTGATGATATCAACACCTTGGAGCTCCTCTCCATCATGGTGGCTCTCAAGCTCTGGGGCCCTGCTTTGCGTGGACTACGGTTTATTCTTCACTGCGACAATAGCAACAGCGTTCAGGCATTGAATTCGGGCCGTTCCAGAACCCTCGGCATGCAACTATGTCTACATGAAATTTAGTTCCTCTCCTCCCTTTACGATTTTGAAATGTCTGCCATTCACATTCCCGGTCGTCAAAACTCTCTCGCTGATCACCTTAGCCGTTGGCACCTATATCCTTATCACAAGGCCCAATTTCACGCGCTGACCAGTCATATTTCAACCACCCACGTGGCTTGTCCAATGCGATTTTTTGACCTTCAGATCGCGTTTTAATGCTTTCTCTCTTACTTCGCAGATGTCGTCTCGCCTCCTCTACCAAAGTTAACCCCGCTACTGTCCGCTTCTACACTGCAACAACTTGTCCCACAGATACAACCCCACGCCTATGCCCCCGGCACTTTCCGCAACTAGCATTCGCAGTGGAAATCGTTTTTACACTTTTGCTGTACTTATTGCCTGGTACCTCTCCCAGCGTCACCGCACACCGTCGCGTCCTACGCTTCCTACTTAGCTTGCAAAACATCTTCATTCCAGTATATTTTGAATCACCTTAATGCTGTTCGTCTCCTACATCTTTACAATGGTTTCTCTGCTGACGCCTTGGATAGCTTTGCGGTCTCTTTAACCAAGCGTGGTTTGAAACGCCTATTAGGAACTGCTACACGTCAGAAACACCCGATCACTCCCGCTATACTGCACCAGTTTCGCCAACATTTGTCCTTGGAAATTCCTTCTCACGCTGCGGTTTGGGCTTTATTCTGCACCGCTTTCTTCTCCTTTCTCCGTAAGTCCAACCTCACCGTCGCCTCTTTTGGTTCCTTCAAGCCTAGCCGCCATCTTGCTCGCCGCGATATCAAGTTTACAGAGTCTGGAGCCATCCTTCGTATTCGTTGGACCAAGACCCTGCAACATAATGAAGGCATCCTCCTAATTCCGCTCCCCAGCATTCCGGGCTCCGCCTTGTGCCCCGTATCGGCGCTGCTCCATTTCTTCTCCTTAGTTCCAGCCTCCTTGACAGCGCCACTTTTCTGCCTGCCTACCGCATCTGGTCTTCGTCCCCTCACCTTCTCCATCTTCAGCACCTCCCTCAAGCGTCTCATCTCTGCCATCGGCCTCGATCCCCAGCATTTTTTCCCGCACAGCTTCCGTCGCGGTGGCGCCACTTTCGCCTACCAGTCTGGTGTACCAGAACACTTGATAAAGCTCCACGGGGACTGGCGCTCAGACGCCTTTCGGGCCTATTTGACATTGCCTCTAGCCACGCGCTCACGAGTCGCCGACATAATGGCCGCAGGCCTATATTCAAACAGTACCTGAACTCTGCCTCGGCTCTCCTTTCCTGATAGCGTAGTGTTAACACTTTTGACAGATCGCTTTTATTATTATCATTATTATTTTTATTTTTCTTTTCAATCTATAACTTTTGCCTTTAATTTTACTATTATTTTACCTTTTCACTTTTGCCTAATCACACGTTTGGGCATTTTTGGGGACTCAATTTCTTAATCTGTATTTAAACGAATATTTTAGCCCAAACGTGTCTTTCATTGATTGTTGTGGTTAATAATTGTGTTGCTTTGATTCGAGTCAAAATGGTTAATTATTATCTTGATCGATCGCGTCATAGCTGTAGGTTTCTGGTTACATTCCCTCGTGGTCCAGTTTAAGTTCGCTGTGTAATTTCGAAACCCCTCCCCCCCTCCCAGGGGACTCAATTTCTTAATCTGTAATTAAACGAATATTTTAGCCCAAACTTGTTTTCATTGATTGATGTGGTTAATAATTTGAAAGGTTGTACACCTGGCCTTGCTTTGATAAAGAGGCTTAAGACAACTCAGAAATTGCCTTTTATTCTGACTTGTGTTATATTTCCAGCTTTACCTCTATATAAGAACCTGATAAACTCACGGATGACCTAAAATAGAGGAAACAAAACATTTTAATAATAGGGTACAGCAAAAAATAGCTAACAAACAAAGAAAATCTTGTCAGGTTCTTACAATGAGATAAACCCAAATTTCCTGAATCCTAACCTAATATTGTTGAAAAAGGTATGTTGATCAGTGGTTGGCACGTCAGACTTTGTTCTAATGGTTGGCATTGGTTCGGGTTTGGTCTCTGTTGTCATTTTGTTTCTTACAGCCCAGGTTCATAAATGGACCACCAAATTGTAATAAGGAAACATAGCAAAATGCTGGCTGGCATCCCTGATGGACTAGTAAGTTTTCCACCCATGAAATGGACTGCTAGCCGTCCCTTTCTGGATAGTCAAGAAAGTCTGCAAAATAATTGAGAGTGCGAGCTATCAACAGCGTGGCGAGATTGAAACCCTCCGTACATTTGCTCCAGGTTTCGGCTTTTTCCCACAGCTATTTGGCGCGCCCTCTCAACTATCCAGAAAGAGACTGCTAGCAGTCTACCCAGGAAAGAGGGAGTGCGGGGGTATGAATAATTATAGAACCTGTTTTTGTGCTAAGCTTCACTTCTGGCTTACTGGGTAAATGTCACTGGAATGCAACTTTTGATTCTCTAGTAACTGTTGGTCAATAAATACTTTTGGTCATTAATTTTGGTTGTTTCAAGAACACGAAATTCCACTCAATCAACCACACCATAGGAAACAGATAAAAAACAGAACATGAAAAGAAAAACAACGGCCCTCCTACTCTCCTTCAGTCTGGTGGTTGTCCAGTGACATAGGTTAACTGTGTGTGAGCTTTCTTCTAGGAAAAACTTCAGAAGCAAACTACTACATTTTCACTAAAAGCATACTCACAATGAGTCAAACCCTTTACCCATTTTAATGCCAGTTAACATTAAATATTGAAATGGACACCAGCTTCTCATACTAAGTTTACTTTATTTATTGATAACAATTCCTAATATCAAATCTTCAATCAAACTCTTCCATCATGCTTTTTTTCTAATCTAACTATCCAGGAGCCAGTTTCCTTAAGTTTATGCTAGCTATTGTTTGAATATCAAAACCTACTGTTTGTTAAGGAACAATAGTAAGGATTTTTCTTAACTTCATGAATCTGACTCCAGATCTGTCGCCAATTGTCCAAATGAAACCAGACTAACTAATCTTAAGTTGAGTGCATGTTTAAAACTTTTCAAACTTGTATAGTAATAAAAAATAGAATAAATCAAGCAAAATTAGTCTGCAATCAAGCCAATACCTACTGTGATCCAAACTCTGACACCAACAATAGGTCTCAAGCAAATCAAATTGATCAGTCATTTTTCATTCTCTGAACTGAATAGAAACAAAAACACTTTTGAAGCTCAGCTGCATCCTCTGTGGCTACAGCAACTCAAGCCCTGTGTTTAAGTCATCAATTTTACAAAGTACCTAAAAACCTTAATTAACAAATTCCTTATTCAATGACCGACCACTGCCTACCTCACATAAACCTTGACATTTTGTTATTTTATTTCACCTGCACCCACTGATTTCATTATTTGCACAGGCACACACACTTCCGCAGTGATGGGTATAGAACGTTTGTGGATTACACCTATTTAGATTCTGATTTAGACCCAATTTGTCTTACAAAACCTAAAGGTAGTTGAAGCATTAGGTGACAGAGTCTTCTAATGAAAGTCATTGGTAAGTTAGTTTTAAAATTCTACTAATTAAAGATTACAAGAGAGTTAAGTCTAAAAACAACCAGTAAGAAGAATTTCAAAATATATATAAATTATATCATAAGGTACATCACAATGTAATTGTACCATTCTTATACTTAATGAATTGCAGAGTTTGGAATGTCAACATTTTAACTGTTGTAAGTAGGAACAAGCCGGGCAATTGAACGCCTGCAAACTGGACAATTGTTGACCTGCCGTGCACAATTTAAGCAACAGCATATGTGCCCACAGTCTAAAATAACCACACTGCGTGGTCTATCCATGCAAATGACACATGCTCCCTGCTGATCTATGGCTTCGCCTTCACCAAGGACATTCATCTCCTGTTGCATTCTCCTAATAAGGTCATCCTCTAGCTGTCTGTCATGCCGTCTCTTGAAATAGAAGTATAGGGAAACAAGGAACAGAATTCCACTACCACAAGCAAAGATTGCACTCAGAATTTTCCAAACTCTCTTTCCAGATTGCAGCTGTCGAACAATAGCATCAAAAGTAAGCTGTGACAGATAGTAGGTCACACCAGATTTTGGAGGTCCTATCTTGACACCATCATCAGTTAAGGTGATCTCTCCAATGCCAGTCAATGTTGTACCAACAGGGAGCATCTGCTCAATTGTTTGAAATCCCTTCGTTTTGTCTCCTGTGGCCCACTGCACCAGCGAGTCTGCAACAGAGCTGGAGACTGGCTCAAACTTATCATGGATAACTTTAAGTTCTAGTTTTTCTGCCAACAGAGGCTCCATTACTTGAACAGGAACTCCATTGTTCAACAAGGAGAATGGGACCGAAGTAGATGCAGAACTAATTGTTCTTTCTATGTCATGCCTGCAGATTGAAAGAAACTAAATTATTAGAAACTAGGTGATGGATATTATAAGGAATTATTGCAAGTGTTTGATTGGATTACAGACCTGGTATAGCAACTCAAACATTTTGACTTAATTTGGAGGGGTATGAAAGAATTCAAATTTTCCAATTTTAAAATTTCAGCATTTTCCTGAACCTTTTCCATGACATTTTAATATTTTCCATGACCTAAATCTGGCCACAAAAAAATAAATGCTGAATTTATTTGGTGCAATGAACTCAATAAAAGCTAAATTACAACTACAAATTGCCCTGATGCGATATGATAGTACCCTGGACAAAAAAATTCAGGATTAGGTTAAATGACTTTAACTTTTAAATGATTTACCGAAATTCCATTAAAAAAATAGCAACAAATTAGAAAAGAAAATTACACACATGGAAACGTCTTGAAATACCCAAGTGTTTATGTCAACACTAAAATAAGGGTGGGAAAACAAGCATGACCACATTGGTTCTAGCGCCAAAAATTCACCATATTCTAAGGATGTCTACAAAGTCCTTCAGTTTGCTTCACAGCAGAATTTGTTTGAACATGTAAGGAACATCTTTCTTTGTCTTTTGAGAAAGCTGGCAAAGGAAAGTCCCTGAACAAATTTCTACAAGTACACTACATCTGTTTGGTGAGCAAAAAATTTGGCTCTGGCATGAGTCTTCAAGTCCCTCCAGTAATTTTGTTCCTGAGATGAGTTTTCCTGTTGCTCTTTTTCATTCCCCATGCAGTTGAGTTGAGGAGAACATTTTTTCGGTGCTTTCCCCTCTGTTTATGGGACAAATCTTTGCTCTGGCATGAGTCTTCAAGTCCCTCCAGTAATTTTGTTCCTGAGATGAGTTTTCCTGTTGCTCTTTTTCATTCCCCATGCAGTTGAGTTGAGGAGAACATTTTTTCGGTGCTTTCCCCTCTGTTTATGGGACAAATCTTTTGAAATCATGTTTCTTTTTGTGGAAACGATAATTCAAATGTTACTTTTAAAAGTTAGAATTTGGTAAATATTGTAGCTAAGCATTGCTTTTTCAGCAAAAAGACTCCACCTATAAAAATGAAAATATATTATTATAAACATTGCACGTATTTCCCGCCTTTTTCACTGCCCTAATGGGGCATTGAAGAATTTAAAAAATTTTCCATGTGTGAAATTTCCTTTTCAGTTTTGCTGCTGCTTTTTATGGAATTTAGGTAGAGCATTTAAAAGTTGCAATCATTTAACCTGATCCTGAACTGATTTGTCCAGATTATTCATGAAATAACTGAAAAATTGTGTCTACAGTTTTAACATGGATCATCAAAGTCAAAAAATTCATTTAATACATTTTAATTTTTTGGTCACATCATGTTAAATATAATTTTTGGTCACATCATGTTAAATATAATTGGCTACAAGTTTTAAAATTTATTTTGACTGTTTTGTTTATATGCGATGTTGTTTTGAACTGCTCCCTCGCATTACTAAGACATTACAAAAAGTACTTTCTCTGAAACATCAGGAATGAAATGAGACAACATTTTAGCCACTAATGCCTTGTTGCTTGATGCTTATCACTGATAGCATGTCATCTTCACCGTGCTCAAGGAGTATTTTTACTAAGCACGCTTCAGTTTTCAAGCATAATTAAAATTGCAGGTATTTTGCCTCTTGATTATTTCTTCTTAAAACGTTGCAATGCAAAAATCAGAGCACAAAAACATATACCTGCAGCGTTTGTTGAACGTTTTTTTCCATGGAGTTTTTGGTCGAGCTCAACGTTACCTCAACTGGTTTGTTTAGCATATGTGCGTGGTTTTTGTTCCTGTTTTGTTGTGTTGAGGTGAGTTCTGTTGTGTTGTGTTGTGTCTGTTGTGTTGTATTGCAGTCCGTTGTGTTGCATTGTAATCCATTATGTTGTGTTGCGATGCGTTGTGTTGCGATCCATTGTGTTGTGTCTGTTTTGTTGCATTGCATTGTATTGCGATCCGTTGTGTTGCTGTTGTGTTGTATCTGTTGAGTTGCGTTGCGTTGTGATCCGTTGCATTGTGATACGTTGTGTTGCATTGCCTTGTGCTGTGTTGCCTTGTTGACGAGTTCAGCATTTCTAGCATTCCCTCTACAGTTCTGTATGTTAAAGTTGTACATTAGTCAACATACTCAACCAACCTCACTCACTGGCAGACAATCTCTACACCAGAGAACTAAACAAACTCAACCACCCTTACCAAATAGATAAACTCAACAACTTTTACTTACTTTAAGACAGTACGAATCCCACTACGTGACCAACTCGACAAACTCCACAACCCTCACTCACTGGCAGACAAAATCTCCTCATCTCAACACAACTCGACAAAGACAACGACCCTTACCAAACAGACAAATGTAACAATCCTCACTTATTTTAAGACAGTACGAACCCACAACGCCACCAACTCGA
Source organism: Siderastrea radians (assembly GCA_964017195.1). Lineage (NCBI taxonomy): Eukaryota > Metazoa > Cnidaria > Anthozoa > Scleractinia > Rhizangiidae > Siderastrea > Siderastrea radians. The sequence goes on along the minus strand of OZ024897.1, from coordinate 36,893,189 downwards.
TGAAGTCGACTAATTGTCACGTGCTGAGGCAGACTAAAATTCACGCCTCAAAGCAACTCCTTGCCAAATAGGCAAACTCAATAATGCTCACTTTCTCTAAGACAGTAAGAACCACACAACTCGACATACTCAACAATCCGCACTCCCTGCATCCAAACCAACTAGACAAACTCAACCGACCGGCAAAACATCTCGACAACTCGACAAAGTCAATGGACGGATTTCAGGGGCGGATCCAGAAAATTAAGAAAGAAGGGGCCGAAGAAATTGTGGCAAGAGCGTCCCCTCCCCCCCCCCCTCCACAAATGAAAAATTCTCGCTCGAGGAGATGCTGCTTAAAGCATTCTGAGAGCATTCCTGACCAAAAGTTAAGCCTTCGAAAGACAGACTTAAAGAGGATTTTTTTGAAATGATTTGCAAAACGTAATCGAACGGTAGTGGTAGGCGAACTATTTACAGAGTCATCCCATTGCATTCATACATCATACAGATAACTGGAAATAAACCACTGCAGGGGATTGATGAATGTCATCTCTCTCTGGTTACGTTTGGCAAAGTCGTAAATGATTGCATTATACTTGCGAATAAAGAGCAGCAACAGTGCAGAGGGGTGGTTAATACAAAAACTTTCTTAAAATACAAGAAAAAGGGGGAGGGGGCCGTGGCCCGCTCCCCCCTCTCCCTAAATCAACCCCTGGATTTCACCGAACACTGTAAACTTGGCAAACAACCAACTCAACAAACTCCACCGACTCTACTAGCAATTGCTTTCAATGATGTTAACTCTTTCACCATTTTATTTTCATCTATGAGCCAACTCATCAGTATATTCCTCTTAAAGGTTAAACTTTCAACCCTGTAAACTCTGTTGGCTTTACTCAAAAGGTAGACCAATTTTTTGCAACTGAATTATACAGTATTTGTTAAGTTTTTGGGTAAAGGGGTGCCTTGTTAAAGCTTGCACTATATTTGGAGGGGCTCTGTCACCGTGATTCTCAAGTCCGGTTTTTGGTAGAAGAATGTTCTGAAAAATATTTCATACACCTTTTCTCGTACACAAAATGCTCCTAGAACATTATTAGAAAGGAATCAAAAGATTTCTCAAAGGGAGAACAAACCATAGTCAGTTTCTGGCAATTTTCCCAAGAAACTAAGGAGAAACTTTAGCCAAAATTTTTCGAGTTTCAATCCGTTTTCATCCCAGCGATCTGCTGCCAAACGGACGTAGTTATAGTTTCGTTGAAGTTTCAGAGAACTGTTAGAGTAAATTTAAACTAGACTGAACCAGTATTTCGGTCCTGTGGTTGCATTATCTCTTTCAGCTTTTTATAGCAATCCTAAAAATTGGTGACAGTGCCCCTTTAAGGTTAGCAATTTCTTTAGCATACGAAATGGCCACCAAAATGCGTTCGTTAGTGAAAGAGATGAAATTTTGGCTAACTTAACCAGGGCAACTGAAGGCACATAAAAAAAGTAGTAGTGTTTACGAAACCTCGTTTACCTGTGGAGAATACACAGTGGAAGTTTTGCTTATTAAGTCGTCGAGTTGGTCGAACCGTTGTACATCGGTCTAGTTGTTGCGTCAAGTTGTGCAACAATGGAACAGGAAAAACTGAGAAATTTTAAGCCAACAAACTAGAGTAAAACATAAGAGTCAGATCACATCACAACACAGCACAAAACGACGCAAAACCAAGCAGACAACAAAACGCAACACAACGCAATGCAACGCAACACAACCAGTCAAGGTAACGTCGAGCTTGACCAAAAACTCCACGGAAAAAAACGGTCCAAAAACGCTGCACATTTGCAAAAACAAAGACTTTATTTTCAAGTCATATGATGACCTGAAATTTGCTATTTACCTATTTACTTTCTCTTTTGCAGAGCTAAAAACAACCCAGGTGGAAAAAATTGTCTTATTAAGATCTTACCTATTTCCTAATTAAAAACCTTACAAGAATCTTGCAAGATCTTTTAAGATCTTGGTTAAGAATCTTGTAAGTTCCTGCAAAATTCTTCACCAAGATCTTACTGAGATCTTGCAGAGATTTGTGGGAATGTTTAAAGTAAATTTGGAGTGCACCTTGTTGGCTTCCCATCTGGTCAGTGAGCCAATCAAATGCGCTCATTTGGTGCCTGTTGGGAATTATGATTGACTTGCTCAGATCCTCAGCCTCAACTTATAGAATCACTCCATGTTTAATAAACCCTCATTTTTATTCTTTCCTTGGTGGCTGCCACCTCTCCTTCGTAGCCTTTCCACTCCCTTTTCTTCAAAGGACTCTGTTCTTCTCCTCACTCTCCCTCATAATTAACTCAGTTTGTACAGCACCAGTTTGTAACAGCACAAGTAGATAATCTTTGAATGTTGTACAAGTAGAATTTAAATTTCCAGTTGACCAAAAATCAAGGTCTAATTATCATGAAAGCTAAATTAATTTCATGCTAAACCAGTGTAAAAAAAAAGCAACAGGTTTCACCACTTATTTTAGCAATGGAAGATTCCAATATTGTTGATGCAAAAAATCAAGGTACCAGTATTAACTAAAGGTTGTTCAAAAACCAATGTTATTGCTTACAGTTTCAGCTCTAAAAGTTATCCAAGGGTCTTAAGGTATTTGTTTGTTTAAAAGTGTTTTCTTTGCTGATTTTAAAGAAGATTTACTGGTAATAGAAATCAAAGCAAAAAGGCAGGAAAATTTATTAATTATTAATTAATATTAATTTTACTTTCATTAACTAGAAAACTGGATGCAACATGGAAGCTAATCTTTAGTTTAAGCCTATCCTTACTGACAACCCACTATTACATGTACAACTACCACCGAGTCCCAGCAAGTTGTAGAACATTGCAGCTTTAAAACATCTTATATTTGGCACCTCTATAAAAACAGGCTAGTGGACACCCATCAAGTTACAAGCAACAAAATTCAGTCATCTTTAGATGCGTATAGGAAGACTATTCATTGTCAATGTCCTAACTAAACACTTAACATACCACAGTCTAGTTGTTCTACTCCATTCACTCTTATGCTCTCGTGTCTTGATACGCTGTATTAGTCCAATAACATCTGACACGTAGGGACTTTTTATTACTTCTGTCCTTTTCACTGGTCTAGCCTCTCCTCGGATGACACCGTAAGGTATTGAATGGTTTTCTGCAGCCTTCAGGGTGTGAATCAATTTTGGTCCAATTTCCATTTCCACTGCATCCTGGAAAATGCATTTTGTAACTAATATTTTTAAAAAACGTCTCACAATAAGCCTGTGTGGTTTGTAAAACTTAATGATAGATGAAAGTAATTGACAAAGAAATCCAAGAAGAACGCTGATATGACATAAATGGTCGTAGCAATATGGAAGAAAATGTCACATACCTGGCCCATCTATTCACTAATAGAGCAAAATTGAATGGAGTTTCAAATGTACCCAATAGAAATTCTTATCAAACTCACATGGATTGAGTGTGACTGTATTCTCTGTAACCAAACATAATTGAACTGACAAAATAAAATTTGTTCAATCCAGTCACATAGATTGAGTTTGATTGAATTATTTGATTGAGTTAAATTAGTTTGTTTGATTAGTTCAGCACCCAAAATTAATCAGTATCTTCAAATACAGAATTTTTGAGCTAGCGACTCCTGCTGTAGACAGTTAGGGCCACCCACCCAGAAAATTTTAGCAAAACGTTTGGAATGTTATTCTCTGTTTTCTCTGTTTGTTTCAATAAGTGATCCATTCAGATTCTTTAGCAGAAAAATTTAAACTTCAGAAAATGTTAGCTGAGCAGCTGCTAGTTTTCTGAAGATGCTAGCCGACATTATGTGGGAATATTTGCCTCTCTAAAAAAATAATTTTTCCACGTGATGAAAGCGTGAGAAGACATTTCAATAAAGAAAACCCTGGTTTTTCATTACAATTCAACCTGGATGTCTCGAGGCCAATTTTTAGATAACCAAACAGACATCTGCTAAAACAAGCTGTATGGTGTCCCTCAACAGTTTGGTTTTGACAAGTAATGAATAAACAACCCCAAGAAAACTGAAGCTTTTCTGAAGGATTGGGTTGTACCTGCAAGAGAACTATATTATTTTATTCAGAGCAGACAGTTGCAAACATTATAATTAAATATTCCACAGATTGAGTATGTTTAAGTTTGGTCCTGTGTCCTGTTTGATCATGTTCAATAACCAAACTCAATCAAATTCAACACAAGAATTGAGTTCTATTATCTAAAACTTGATTCTATAGGCTGGGCACACATGAAACTGCTGAAATAAAATCATACAGTTCACATATACTGTACTGCAGCCCGGTAATGACAACACCTGACTAAAGTTCCTAGCTGCATTCCACGTTAAACCCACACTAGAGAGATACTCAAGTCTTCCAAGACATTGTAAACCAAACCCACTCGAAGATCTTTGGCATAGCCCTCATAAAATGTAGCCTAGTTCATGTGCAGAGGTTATGGTTTTAACTACTGTTTTGACATGGTTGGTCATTTTAAAAGAACCAGTCAATTCTAAAAAATATAATATAGGCAATTACTGCAACTACCTCCAGGTCCCAAACCAACCCTATCTCAGAAATTTGACTCAGTTGTTATCTCATCGTCTTAGATGACCTTTTTACTTTGACGAAGGAGAACGCAAGCCTAAACTTGTGTTGGGTGACCTGTGTCTCTAAGCCATAAGAATTTGAGATTTTCTCTTTAATGGATGGACACCAAATTAGCCCCAGCGATGGGGAAGGAAGAAAGGGGAAGGATGAAAATGTAGCTAAAGCACAAACAGACAACAAAGACTGACAGAAAGGCTAAATATTACTCATGTTTTACACGGATAAGAGTGACAAGAGTGGACAAGAGATGAGCCTAAAGACTTGAGATTATGTTGATTACTTCTTTTAGGACAGGTTATGAGTCACGCAACTTGAACAGTAGACATAGCTCTCAAAGTCCTGTTTGTAGAGTTCTAGAAAAATAATACTTCCCTGGAAATTCTCAGTCAAAACAATATGTAAACCCAAGCTCGTCCCCAAGAGCCATGCATTCATATGAACAGAAAGCAAAGGCTCTCGTTTTCTTGGTGACCAACGTGGGGGAACCAGAAATGTTGCCTTTCTGAGAGGAAACAACCAGTCGAACGCACCCTCTTAACCTTTGATTACTACTAGTAGGTAAATCACATTTACCTACACTTAAAAGCACATGGTGCGACCAAAGTCAGACATTACACCATTAATATTCCTACACAGCTCAGGTGTGTACCACATACTTTGGAAAAAGATTGCTATAACTGCTCATCAAAAGACTCTACAACTGAAACTTACCGTCACGCTGCGTAGACAAGCTTAAATATCTAAAATCTATGTTAAATTGTAGTGCTGATCAAAGCGAAATAGAAAGTCGAATATATGAAGTGAAGCCTGTACCTGTAAGCTTTTTATTGCCCCTTCCCTGTTCCTGTATACTGCGTAGAAAATAGCTGAAACGGCAGCACTGCCTAAACAGCCCCACAAACAAATGTAATCAGACATTTTAAGTTTTCACATGAGTTCTAAGGCTTCAACACCAACATTACAGAATGACCTTCTCAGCCGCCAATGTCATTCGCCATATTATCCTCACCACTAGTTACCAGTCTTACGCAAACTATTTAAGCCAAGACCACGTGGTAATTGTAATAATTATTAAATTATTCGGCCTCCTCGCAGCCTGAGCTCCCGTAGCACAGTCGGTTAGAGCGTCGTACTTATAAGCAGTACCTGTGGGCTTGTCCCGAGAGTGCTAGTTATGACATGCGAAGGTCGCGAGTTCGAGCCTCGCCGGGAGCAGGGGGCAATTTTTTTTTTCTCTTTCTTAAAGCCTGTTTTTTTCTTTCTTCAATTCAAGTTGAAAATTACATCCAAAAATAGATCCGTTTTCGTTATCACTTTCTGACATTGCTGCCACTATAAAATTACGTTAAAAAGCAATGGTAGGGATATTGTGTATATTTATTTTTTAACCAAAATTTGAAAAGGCACGGCCTTTCTTCTTCAGGGTGTTACGGAGATTGACTCTAAGGGCAAAAACGTTACAATTTAAACTAAGGGTATACCTGAATATGATACTAGAATAACAAAAGAAAACAGCTTACAAAACAACGTAAAAAACTGGCGTAAAAACTAAAAACGTTACGATTGACATGCAACTTATTTCTCTTGAACTAATGAAATCTAACCGTGACAGTGTACGAAAAGCTAGAGAGGATACCTCACCGATAGAGGTCAAACCTTGGAACCGACAGGCTTAAGATGATGAAACATGACACATTTTCCGGTTTTTCATCCTCCGTGTGTTTTGTTTTTGTTTTTTTGTTTTTTTTGTATTTTCTTGTGGTATTTGTTGGTTATTTTTCCTCTTTCTAACTTCGGATTTAACGTGTTTAGAGTTTAACGCCGTACGTTATACCTGTTATTATAGTATCACGTATCCTTTTGTAATATATTTTTCAAATTTAAAATCGCATCATATTCAGGGGGGGAGGCTCTGCTGTTTCTTTTATGAGGGTCTTAGCAGTATTTTATGCATGGTATTACTGATCGTGAAAACCTCTGTCTCGGAAAGTTCTTCATTAATTTTATAATTTCTTATTCTTACTTTTTGTCAACAGAAAAGACTGCGCGGTCAATCCACCGTGAAACTCGGGTTTATAATACCTGGAGCCAATAAGATGTTTATAAATTACCTGTTTCTGGGCTCGAACTCGCGTCTCGCTAGCTGTAACAAACCGCGAGTTCGAGCCCAGCGGCCAGCGGGGTCAAAAAGCGGGCAATGGTTTCCCGCCATTTTCCAAGGCGACGCGATGTCACCAAAGAGAGTTTTTCAGTTGGCGACCCCCTGCGAATGGCCTCGAACTTCCTGCCCATTTTTCTGAAACCAGTTTCTGGATCAAAACGGTAACGTAAATAACATGTCAATTCAAGTACAGTCATTACAAATTTATTTTGTTAGCTGAACCGACTACTGATATTACTTACTTAGAGTGACAACCGTGAAAAACTCGCAAATTTGGCTTCCAGAAATGTTTGTGCATCGGGCCGAATGGCTTGAGAGTTTTCTTCACAGCAATGGAAATTGAACGTGTTTACCTTTCAGAAGGAAAGCAGTGTTTCTGACAGTTTTTCTCTGTTATTCCGGCCAATTCACAGATTTCAGTATTGATAAGTAACCTGCGTTATGTTTGTGATTATGAGTTTTAACTGAAGTAATTATATTTCTCTAAATAGAAAGGAGGATAATGGCCAATTAAGTTTGACGATCGTTTTCGTGAGGGAAAAACAGAACGCCGTCAGTAAGTCTGACAGGTGAGCAAATCATGACAGTAGCAACGGAAAATACTTCGTTTGTGCCAGTCATTGTGGCATTGTTTATGTAACTGACTTTATTCGATGAATTTGTTTTGTGCAAAGACGCTAACTTTCACTGACATAAATCCGAAAGATGCAGTCATTGAACAAAAAGTCTACAGGAGCTAAATCATTTCGTTTTATTCCTCCTGTGTTTGTTGCCGTTAGTCAAGTAATACTGAATTGAACTATAAGAGATAGATTTCCTTAAGATGCTACAACAATATGTTTTCTTTTATTCATAATCATATTTTAATTTTAAGCCTTTCATTCCATCATCTGAACTGACAGCTATGTGTCACATTAATCTACAGTGTCGCCACCAACTTATGACATACGTCTTGACGGGGTTGGTTTTTGCAAAATCAGGCGAGAAAAATACGCTACGGAAAAAAGTACTACAAACTTATTGAATTTCCTTTTTTTTTTTCATAGGAGACCCTTTACATTTACACCGCTAGAGAAAGGCTCCCCTTATGATGCCGCCACTTTGGGATTTATATTCCTGGCGGTAAGGGGAGCCTTTCTGCTTGAGCCGATGGAGGCTTTTACCACTGGAAATTTCCAGTTAAAGGAGGAGGCCAAGCAATGGCCCCTCCTTTGCCACATCGACCAATCAAGTGGTACCACCAACGTAAGTATAACTATAGGAACATGTGATTTAAGCAACACTAACTAATGTCCGATGCGAGTAGTAATGTGGGTCACTATGAGTCAATTTATGCAGAAACGAGAACAATGGGGAACCCAATCGAACCCAATCGAACTAACCCTAACCAATCGAACCCAATCGAACTAACCCTAACTTTATTTTTGTTTTAACCCTAAGTCGCCATCTTGGATTTAACCCTAACTTTATTTTTGTTTTTAACCCTAACTTTAAGTCCACCATTTTTATTTCTTGTTCCTTCGAGGGGAAGGTTTCTTCTCCAAATTCGCCATTTTGGATCGGGAAGGTTTCTTCTCCAAATTCGCCATGTTGGATTTAAAGACTGAAAAAGAAAAAAGAAATTTGGTTGTTGTTGCTGGATTCGAACCTGGCAAATTTAGAAGAAGATGAGAATTTAGAAACCTGATACTTACCTGACTGCGCCAAGCCCGGGCTGACTGAAAGAGTAGGACAATTTGTTCTAGGGATCAATTGGAACAATAGAGTTTTTTTGGAAAGCTGTCTACGTATAGATGTTGTTATCTTACGCAAAAATTCTTTTTGCTATGTATTACTCGCTTGTAAAACAAACTCTTGCAACGTCATAAACCTTTGTCTTACGGATATCATTAGCCACCCAACCAGTTTACGGCCGCTCGCGTCGGGGCTTAACTTACGGATACCGATCACACTTAGAAATTTTTATCATCAAACTACATGATACCGATCAGACTTGGAAATTTTTTATCATCAATCTCTAAACCTCCTCCTCCTCCTCAACATAGTTATCAAAACGAATTCACTCCTCCTCCTCAACATAGTTATCAAAACGAATTCACTCCTCCTCCTCAATTTCTACCATATATTTGGTATGTAGACCCTGAGGAAAAAACAAACTTCAAATAGGTTACACAAGTTTTATTCGACAAGGAACGAAACAGATCGATTGTACTAGTAGGTTCTACAAAGGTTGTGTGAAACTGGGTGGTATACCAAACGGGTCGTATCGAGGACGCTCATTACCCTCTTCCGGACTGCGCTCGTCAGGACTTTCGTCTGGACTTTCGTCCTCTTCATCAGTGTCTTCATCGTCCATATCATCCTCTTCGTCTGTGTCGTCTTCATGGTTCTCTTCGTCGTCTTCGTCCATGTCCTCATCATCTGTGTCGGGTTCTTCCATGCGTTGGAAGACCCGATTCAACAGATACTTGCGCTGGTTCACAGCAGCTTCCACGGCTTCATTGAAATCCATATCTTCCTCTTCTTGGAATTTCTTACGGGTTTCCAAGATGGCCTCATGGATCGGATCCTCTCTAAGTACATGAACCCATTTGACATGGTCAATATAGACCTGTCTCAATGCTTTCCGTAGCTCAGGCAACATCTCATTATAGGCTCGAATTTGAGCCAATTTCTTACCAAGACCCTCTTTTCGTAGTGTTTTCATCACAACTTTAAAGTCCTTTAACTTTTCGATCTTAACCCTTTTTCGAAACTCGTCCCAGGGAACCATATCTGAGACTTCATCTTCCATCTTGACGGGGGATGTAGGTGATTCGGGGAATACATCCAGTGGTTTCAGACTATCGGGGGACATGGGATCTCCAAACGCGTCGTACATAAACTTCTTTCCTGTTTTTGGATTAATGTGTACTCTAGGACTCTCTAGATCTGTAGGTTCAACTGATTCAACGGGTTCAACTGTTTCTGTTGTTTCCGCTGGACTCGGCGGCTCCAAAGTTAGACTGAGTGGCTCTGCCTGTCTTGACGGAATGACTTGCTGGTTCAAAAAATGTTCTCTCTCGTTTTCTACTAAATGAGTGTTTTCGTGACGCTTTCGATTATCCGGTCGAGTAAATTGTTTCAGACAGTAACGACACGTCGTACTCATCGAGACATCTGCACGGTTTGATGATTGAACAAAAATGATCTAAAATGATCAGAATTGCGACTTATATACATTGCTCACAACATGAGGTCGAGGCTACATCAGACTGTGATAAGTCCGCTAGTACCTCTTGAAGCGCTTTTTGAATTTTTTCCAAAGCCTGATGTATGTCATCCTTCGGTTTTGATACCTTTAGCTTATGTTTCCAACAGTAATGTTTTTCGTGACGATTTCGATTCCGATTGATGTTAAAGGGTTTGTCGCAATATTGACATAGATAAGACATGTTTGCTCCATCAAGTGTTGACTCCGAATGGTATTTTAGTGTCTAGAATGACCCCTTTATAGTCAATTTTGTAACGCATGCATGACCCAAGCTAGACCCAGTCCCTACTCTTTTTCTGGAAACCTAGTAGCCATATTTACTTGGTAATCATTTCAACGAGCTTCTAAAAGCTTCTAAAAGCGCTAATACTTAACGCTGATTGGTTCATTTACTTGGTGGTCAAAAGATTTTTGCTAATACTTAACGTTGATTGGTTCATTTACTTTGTTGGTCAAAAGCTTCTAGTAAAAATTGGTGGTTCCTAATAGAACCGTTGGTTTGTAATCCCACACAAATTCTTTGCTGAGAAAAAAGGTTTCAAAGTTGAGACTGCATCCATCGATAAAACAAATAGGTTTCTTGTTTGGGACAGTGGTGAGTGGGTTTCTTGTGACGACCACAGGTGAATCCTTCATCCATCCCCATGAGTTTCTTTACTTTCGGACAACCAAAGTCTTCTAAATTCACACAAGGAATCTGTAGCTCGTTGAGTAGATTCTTTTCCAAACATCCTCCCTAATGTAAGCGACCGTGGTATGTTGTTGTGTTCTGGATCGTAGATAGGCTGACTCCATGATGGGTTTGACCATAGGTTGAGGTAGGGCTTTTTCTTGCTTGCTTGATTCAAATCGAAAGCCGTGAATATGATGGTAGACATAGTTGACTGTTTTACGATCTCGCTTTTCCAACGAGAGGTAAGGTAGTTTGTTTTCGAAAAACCAGCTGAAACTACCGTGTTGTAAACTGTAAAGACCTAATTCTCTAACAATATACGATTGATGCTTCACTCGATACCCATCCAAATCAACAATCATACAGATGTGTTCCATGTTCTTCTTAGTCAACCTCACTAGGTGGGCAGGTTTGAGGTCGTAAACCGGAAGTGAATATGCAGGGAGTTAATGAGGGCTCTAACCCTAGCCCGCAAAGCGGGCCAACCCTAACCGGAAGTGAGTTCAACATGGAAGTGAGACAACAGGAAATAAATTAGCGGTGAGGTAACCTAGCAACCCTATTCCTAGCAACCCGAACATAACCCGAACTTATAGTCGTCGGCAGCGAAGCTGCCACCTGAACCTTAATTATTCATCTCCGAAGATTTTATGTATCTGTGAGTGACTTTATGTAGTCCAAACCATGTAGTGAGTGAGTGAGTATAGCTTACCTTCCGAGTATAGGCTTGTTATTTCTTACGCTTTGTTGGTCATAAACTTTACTTAGAATTGAGTGGTTCCTAAAAGAACCGTTTGTTTTAGTCTTGCGCAAACTTCATTCCTTCGTTTGTTTTGAATGTATCACCTAAGCGTACATCCATCGTTGACATTCTTCGATCGTAGCTAACCGTTTATTCAGGGTTTCATGATCCAAACCAAGATAGCAGAGTCTATCGTCTTGAGACAACCAATATCCATAGCTGGTTCCATTGGAGGCATGAACATAACCTTGCCAAACTTCTGGGTTGTGTTGAAGAATCTGTAATTTTTCAAATCGATCTTCCATCCGTTCTTCTCCCATAGGTTCTAGTGGGACTTGAAAACAACAACCTTCATGTCTCTGACGTTGTCCCTCGGTAGTGAATGTTGCATCGCAATAGCTACAAGGAAATCTATGTCTTTCTTTACAAGTCTTTTCGTGTCGTTGTTGATTGTCTTTGCGAGTGAACTTGGATACGCAGAAACGACACTGATATCTTCTTCGTTCTACCAGAGGTCTTATACAAATTTCGTCTCTAACATGATAATTGCGATAAGTTCTTTGAGTAAACAATTTGCCACAACGAAAGCAAAGGTAAGCCATAGTCGAAGTTAGGTTGTCTGGTTCTGAGTTGTCTCTTTTAACCGTAGCAGACCATCCAACGTCACAATAGAAGGAATAGTGTAACGTCGACGTATTTCTTGAAAACAATAGAATGCGTTTGGGCATGTTTCCAACCAAACCATAAACACGATCCAACGCCCGATATTCCCTTGACAGAGTTCAATCACTTGTAAAGGGTCGTCTGTCGAGTCTGGTAAATCATGTCCTTCATAGAGCTGCTTACACAAGTAGAGATGTGTCTTGTAAAGAAACCAATCCGTAAAACTTGACGAGAGATAGAGAAAACAACCAACCATCTTTTTGCTTTTAGAAATGACTACCCATTGGTTATAACAAGTTGGGTGTAACGTCATTGGGCATGTTGGGACATGTTTAGGGTGTGACACGTGACGTCATAAGTCTACCATACCGACAAAGAGATAGCGACATTATACAACAATGACGTCAAGGGGTAAGTCAGGACCTGTTAGGTATGATCCAAGGTAAGCTTTAATCAGTTTGAGTTAACAGCGAGCTTAGTCGACATGGAACACATCTGTATGATTGTTGATTTGGATGGATATCGTATCCGTTCAGGATTTATTGCACGCGAACTAGGTGTTTATAGTCTGAAAAAAGGACGTCTCAGTTGGATGTTTGACAACCCACTACCGTTCTTCTACTTGGATAAGAAAGATCAACGGACTTGTCACTATGTCTACCGACATGTGCATGGACTCCCTTGGCAAACCAGATCTCAAGAAAAAGCCCACCCACAACATATGGTCAAACCCATCGTGGATACTCTGTATCGAAGTTGTCGAACGCCAGAGCGTTGGTTAGTAGCTTACAAGGGTGGATGTCTGGAAAAGAATCTACTCAACGAGCTACAGATTCCTTGTGTGAATTTAGAAGACTTTGGTTGTCCAAAGATAGAAACATTGGTGGCTATCGGATTGAATCCTGGGTTCAGATGTGGTCATCATACACAACCTCAACTACATTGTCCCAAGCAAGAAACCTATCTGTTTTACCAATGGATGCAGTCTGTTTCACACAGATTTTCGTAGAAAAGCGACTTGTATTCAGTGGCAAAGGTTTGCTGAGATACAAAACAAACGAAGGAATGAAGTTTGTGCAAGACTAAAACAAACGGTTCTATTAGGAACCACCAATTTTTACTAGAAGCTTTTGACCAACAAAGTAAATGAACCAATCAACGTTAAGTATTAGCAAAAATCTTTTGACCACCAAGTAAATGAACCAATCAGCGTTAAGTATTAGCGCTTTTAGAAGCTTTTAGAAGCTCGTTGAAATGATTACCAAGTAAATATGGCTACTAGGTTTCCAGAAAAAGAGTAGGGACTGGGTCTAGCTTGGGTCATGCATGCGTTACAAAATTGACTATAAAGGGGTCATTCTAGACACTAAAATACCATTCGGAGTCAACACTTGATGGAGCAAACATGTCTTATCTATGTCAATATTGCGACAAACCCTTTAACATCAATCGGAATCGAAATCGTCACGAAAAACATTACTGTTGGAAACATAAGCTAAAGGTATCAAAACCGAAGGATGACATACATCAGGCTTTGGAAAAAATTCAAAAAGCGCTTCAAGAGGTACTAGCGGACTTATCACAGTCTGATGTAGCCTCGACCTCATGTTGTGAGCAATGTATATAAGTCACAATTCTGATCATTTTAGATCATTTTTGTTCAATCATCAAACCGTGCAGATGTCTCGATGAGTACGACGTGTCGTTACTGTCTGAAACAATTTACTCGACCGGATAATCGAAAGCGTCACGAAAACACTCATTTAGTAGAAAACGAGAGAGAACATTTTTTGAACCAGCAAGTCATTCCGTCAAGACAGGCAGAGCCACTCAGTCTAACTTTGGAGCCGCCGAGTCCAGCGGAAACAACAGAAACAGTTGAACCCGTTGAATCAGTTGAACCTACAGATCTAGAGAGTCCTAGAGTACACATTAATCCAAAAACAGGAAAGAAGTTTATGTACGACGCGTTTGGAGATCCCATGTCCCCCGATAGTCTGAAACCACTGGATGTATTCCCCGAATCACCTACATCCCCCGTCAAGATGGAAGATGAAGTCTCAGATATGGTTCCCTGGGACGAGTTTCGAAAAAGGGTTAAGATCGAAAAGTTAAAGGACTTTAAAGTTGTGATGAAAACACTACGAAAAGAGGGTCTTGGTAAGAAATTGGCTCAAATTCGAGCCTATAATGAGATGTTGCCTGAGCTACGGAAAGCATTGAGACAGGTCTATATTGACCATGTCAAATGGGTTCATGTACTTAGAGAGGATCCGATCCATGAGGCCATCTTGGAAACCCGTAAGAAATTCCAAGAAGAGGAAGATATGGATTTCAATGAAGCCGTGGAAGCTGCTGTGAACCAGCGCAAGTATCTGTTGAATCGGGTCTTCCAACCCATGGAAGAACCCGACACAGATGATGAGGACATGGACGAAGACGACGAAGAGAACCATGAAGACGACACAGACGAAGAGGATGATATGGACGATGAAGACACTGATGAAGAGGACGAAAGTCCAGACGAAAGTCCTGACGAGCGCAGTCCGGAAGAGGGTAATGAGCGTCCTCGATACGACCCGTTTGGTATACCACCCAGTTTCACACAACCTTTGTAGAACCTACTAGTACAATCGATCTGTTTCGTTCCTTGTCGAATAAAACTTGTGTAACCTATTTGAAGTTTGTTTTTTCCTCAGGGTCTACATACCAAATATATGGTAGAAATTGAGGAGGAGGAGTGAATTCGTTTTGATAACTATGTTGAGGAGGAGGAGTGAATTCGTTTTGATAACTATGTTGAGGAGGAGGAGGAGGTTTAGAGATTGATGATAAAAAATTTCCAAGTCTGATCGGTATCATGTAGTTTGATGATAAAAATTTCTAAGTGTGATCGGTATCCGTAAGTTAAGCCCCGACGCGAGCGGCCGTAAACTGGTTGGGTGGCTAATGATATCCGTAAGACAAAGGTTTATGACCTTGCAAGAGTTTGTTTTACAAGCGAGTAATACATAGCAAAAAGAATTTTTGCGTAAGATAACAACATCTATACGTAGACAGCTTTCCAAAAAAACTCTATTGTTCCAATTGATCCCTAGAACAAATTGTCCTACTCTTTCAGTCAGCCCGGGCTTGGCGCAGTCAGGTAAGTATCAGGTTTTCTAAATTTGCCAGGTTCGAATCCAGCAACAACAACCAAATTTCTTTTTTCTTTTTCAAGTAAGAGACTTAGTAAGAAAGTCTTTACTTTCGTAAGAGATAAGGTGAAAGTCACAGAGAGAATTACAGTCTTTAAATCCAACATGGCGAATTTGGAGAAGAAACCTTCCCGATCCAAAATGGCGAATTTTGAGAAGAAACCTTCCCCTCGAAGGAACAAGAAATAAAAATGGTGGACTTAAAGTTAGGGTTAAAAACAAAAATAAAGTTAGGGTTAAATCCAAGATGGCGACTTAGGGTTAAAACAAAAATAAAGTTAGGGTTAGTTCGATTGGGTTCGATTGGTTAGGGTTAGTTCGATTGGGTTCGATTGGGTTCCCCATTGTTCTCGTTTCTGCATAAATTGACTCATAGTGACCCACATTACTACTGATGCGATTATGTGATTACAGAAATCATTCGTAAAAGTTGTTACTTGTCGGAAGTAGTTCAATCAGTTTATCCTTGGTCCAATTTTTACTTTCCTTTGTTCTTTTTGATGTTAATATCTGATAATGCATATGAAACAAAAAAATAAAAATAACAATTGAACCAAGGATTAAATTGAACTACAACATATGCATGGTGGAATGCATAGAACTGCTCATTAAAAGACAGGAATGCAATGTTTCAAACTAGCAACTGTATGTAACTCTGAAAAAATGGCATGTATTGATAAATTTGCTCGACGTCAAACTTCATATGACCGTCATATCTCTTAATAAGATTTGGGGCCGAGATAGTTTTTGATAAAATGTTCACACCAATGGCAAATAAAGCTAATATTGTTGTTGTTGTTATTATCATTGCTTTCAATTAGAATGAAAGACCTATCCGAGAGTTGACAGGAAACTTCAAAAAAATTGTACAGAAGTCTGGCTTCGATGCCCGTCGTGTGACACATCATTGTCACAGATCTGTAAGTTTCACTTATTTCAATAACGCGAAGAACTGAAATTATTTACGAGAAAAGTACTTTAAGTTACAAGTATGAATGTGACGAACGTTCAGGACCCAATAATAAGTATAATTTAATCAAGTGATTTCAGCCGGTGGCTACAACAAGAACCTAACCTACAGTGAAGCAAAAGTTACAATACTAATGTTAGGGTTCGATACAATTCAACCTTTAATAGCAATACATATTTTGTACTTTACAGGGGATGGCCACAACATTCATTATAAACCAAGCGATTGCAAACAATGGTGTGTTCCCCCGCGAAGCCATAGCAACCCTGTGCCGGCTGGCCGGCTGGTCAGAGAAAGGTGGCACGTGGGCTATATATATCAAAGAGGTGTTCGAAACCCACCTAGATGGGAACGCTTTCCTGTACAGGTAGTTATAAATATGACGTATCGTTTTGCAAATCAGATCATCAACAATAACGTAGTCCTTACATCTAACATTGAACGTCAGTGAAAATATCTTTAATGCAGACTGGACACCCTCGAGGATAACATAATTGGCCAATATGTAGAAACTGTTTCTTGATTTGGTTTTCTTACAACAGGGACCTCAGAACGGATGCAACGACCTTTCTGCAAAGAGTCAATTCCAACTACAACTACAGACTCGTCCCACCGGCCAAAAATCTTATCACTGCAGGAGACTGTAGCGAGATTCCTGAGTTCGATTCCTACATGGCAAACTTTAGGGACAAACGTCTTGGTGAACTAACAATTTCGCAAGCATGTGAAAGTGAGTAATTGGAGTGACGGATATTATACAGCTTCTTGAAATTCATTTATTTTCAAATGTAGCTTAATGTTGGGGTCTAATTCAATTATCGCTATTTTTGCAGATAAAGGCGATCATTATACGGTAAACTGACGCAAAATCTAATGCAACGTTGTTTAACTCATTACAGAACTACAAAAGATCAGAACACAGACGAACGAGGCATCCAACGGTGAGTTTTTTTCTTCAAAGTATACTTTTTTGATTTACATCTACATACTTAAAGAAAGTGTGATGTGCCTTGTATATCCACGTTGCTCTGAGCATCAAGGGCTTGAAGGGGCATCCCTCCAGTCCGAAGGTGTTAAAAATAGTACTTGAATTAAGTAGAGAATTGCATATTGGCAAGATAATATTCGGTGTAGTTTATGTACATCTATATAATGATAAAAAAATTACTGAAACCATGAATGGATGAATTAAGGAATGAAATTCTCACGCACAATGATTTACCCATGCTTTGCTTGATATGAAGAAAGAAGAACTTGAGAAAACCATCAAGGCAGTGAAGATCCGAGCAGTGGCACAGTTTGCCACTGCTCATAATAATGAGGCCCACGATAAACAGTGGGCCTTGTCCAAGGCACCGAATCCTAACAAGGAGGTATGTACTCAGATTGTTGTGTCGTGTAAGTAATTTGATTAATTGTGGCGCGGACGTAGACACTACGCGAACAGAAGGAGAGCACTGAAAATTGGGCTTGGAAAGAAAATTAGTCGCGCACGGAGTACAATGGCTGCAGTCCATATTTCATATGTTGAAACGTTCGGGAACATGGGAAAATTCTTGTCTTTTCTTTCTTTAATCATTTCCCTGTTTCTTTTTTTCTTTCTTCAAATAAAGTTTTGTACTCCATTTGAACAATAACTTGGAACCTGACAGCTACATATGATTTAAACGTGTCACGGTCTCAAATTTGTAAAGGATCTCTGTAATTATTGTTTATTATTATAAATGATTGTCATTCCTCTCTTAGCCCTTCCAAGAAGCCTTGGATGTCGCGAACTATTTGTCACTACACCGATGCCATGAAGATCTGTCGCTGCGGCGATTCTCGCCTCAGGAGTACGGTGAGAGGCTGTCCACACCAGTGGCGTGTCCGTTTAAGGACTGCACGTTCTTGGCGTACACTGGTGTGGGCATGGCCTCTCACCAGAAAGAGGCCAAACACTGCGGATGGGGGCGATTTGACACGTTTGAAGAGGCGAATCCCGGCCGGTGTTAGGAGTGCAGAAAGGAGGGCTGTGGGGCAGCCTTTGTGAAGTGGGACCATTTGTACAAACTTCTTCAGTCCCACTCCAAACCATTTGGCTGCCCCGCATGCCCTTATCGGACAGACCGCCCGAAGCGACTACAAAGGCACCAGAAGGAAGAGGAGCATCATGCTCCGAATCAAAGAGCCTGCCTCAAGTCACTGGACAAGAGTTACGGGAACTAGCTTGTTAAAGGAGCAATAGCTCTATTGTGTCAACATCAACGCTAACAGGGTTACTATTACACGAACATTATTGGTTTCTTCCACAGATTCATAAGTATGACATCACCCTTACTTTGCGTTATTGGTCACACAATTTCTAATCCGGTTATCTTGATTGTGAATGCCAGGGTGTGACGTAGCTCCAAATGCGCTGTTTTGTATGTCAGTAGTTCGTATTGTGAATGCTCGGTTGTGGCGAGCTGTTTCGTATGTTAGTACGTGTTTTTTTTTTTTTGCGGGGGGGGATGCCTGGCTGTGGCCGGGGCGCTGTTTCATATGTTAATAAGCTTTTCAAGTGAATTTCTGGCTGAGGTGCGCTGTTTCGTAAGTTAGTATGTGTTTCTTTCAGTGAATGCCTGGCTGTGCGTACAAAAATGCCGGGATCAGGATTGAAAAAAACATACCTCGTTACCACCCTGCTCAGGGCCCTTTTTGGGAGCTCGGCATTGACCTGACACGTGAAAAAAAAAAAGTAATCACATGAAATGTTATTGACACCATTAACAAGCTACTTCCCGATACTCTAATGCCTGTTCACCTGACAATATTAACGTTGGACGTTTGGCTGGGTGTAATCCAGTGACCGTTCTATCAATTAGATGATATAAAAGCCTTCGTCGGCTTATGAATATCAATAACTTTTGGGGGGGGGGGGGGTTTCGGGATAACTTTTAAATCAGATCGACCCAACTTTGCATTTGTCAGTTGGGAAATTGAGTGATAACTGACTGTAATATTGTTTTTTTTTTTCGCGTGGCGACATTAAAAACGGCTGGGTAGGAAACCATGACTTCTAGTTTCGTCGCAATTTCCGTTTAGTTTAAATGTTCATACCGATTCTCCCCGATTTAAATTCACATGGAGTAAACATATGAGAAGATTTGTATGATATCATCTTAGTCCACTAGAAGGACTTTTCCATGATTGCCATTCGTATTGAAGTATCTTACAGAGAAAAATCATGATTGAAAAATGACGGGGCTGTTTATGGCATAATTCACATATTAACTTTTCGTCGGTCAATATTCGATTACATAATGCTTATGTTGTGTGCATAAATAGAAATGACCGCCATGTGCCGATATGAAAACAATCAGATTGATCATGTAGCTTCATGTCGAACTGTGTCAGTGTTAACCGAATAAGGCTGCTGGTGAGAATCACAAAAATACCGAGTGAATGTAAACCAGTAGTGTAATTGTGTAAATAGTGTATATAGTGTAAAATGAGGATAACTGAGGGAGGTTCAGGCTATTGATGAGAGTCATAAAATACTGAGCAAAACTAAACCAAGTAGTGTAATTGTGTAAATAGCCTGGTCATAGTGTATGATGAGGATAGCTGTATTGAAGCAAGGTCCAAGGAGCTTTTAACTTTGTAAAAAGATTATTTTTGAGACCATATAAATCTTTCAGTTGAAACATTTAAATTATTTTTAGTATGACCCGAGATAGGTGAAAATTGTGATGGATCATTTCAGTCTTTGAATTAAAAAAAATAATGATCTACATTTATTGTGTGCCGGTTTGAATGGCTTGAAGGATGGTTTTTACTAGAGACAAAAACGGAGTCGAAGTCGAATTGGAGTGATAAGAGCGCTTACAATCTCGGTATACGGAAAAATTGAACAATCTTGTCGGAATTCTGAATTACGAAGGCACCGTAATACAAACCGTTTCCATTTTTCTCCGATTGCTCTAATAAATTCTTCATACGATCGTTTAGAAGATCTAGTCAGCTTACATGAGTGATAAAAAGAAGCGGAAGATAATCAAGACTCCACCAAAAAGCTACCAGATATTAGTTTAGTATAGTACAGCAACGACAACAACAAGAGCAACGGTCAAATCCAATATATGAATTCACCTCTGTTGGTTTGTCTGTTAATTTAAATCCCTCTATCATGGGTGCAAAATCAAAAATATGTTAATAGTTTGATTCGATTTCTCTATCCCCCACGTGTACGCTGAAACTGCTCTCAACACTTTGACAAGAAAAAAAAAGGTTAATAATCGACATGCATCGCAATATAGTAGAAACTTGAAAATTACGTTAGTAGGAATTAATCGCGTTACTTTTTGTTTTGTTACTCATAGTGGCATTCATGATGTCTGCCAGCTTTCATGTTGGAAGCCGGCAAGGTTCTCTTACCGCACCGAAGAAACGTCTGAGCACGGAGGAGATCAGTTCTGAAGAACTGGATAGTAAGATGACCCTGGATCAGCTAACATTTCGGTGAGTCTATCCACAAATAGCCTCCCACGCAGTCGTATTTAGGGGAGTCGTATTACCCACCTCCCCACAAACGCCTGCTTACCCGAGTTCAACATTCCTTTCCGCCGCTTAGCCAATCACATTGTACCTACTTATGGCTGGTAGGTTGACCTTGACCGCAGGACGCTTTCGCGGGACCACATGCAGATAAGCAGACGCGCGGTATAAATTTTAAAACGTAAAGTAAAAGGTCATCTCAAAATCGTTCTTGACTGCAGGGATAACTAAGTCTCCTAAGCTTTCAAATGGCAAGTTAAACTTCAAAATCGGTGCTTAGATTTTGATGAAATAATTTTATTTATGTGCTCGATAAACCCTGTTTAGGCATAATATTTACGATATCGCGTTGCAATCCCACGCGGCACTAAATTTTTCCAAAAGCATTAAATCACTGATTAAATGCGGGGATAATTATAAATACATTCTCTGAGCTCTCAAATGGTTCATTTAACTTAGAAGTGTAGGATTATCTATAGTCTATAAGCTTTCAAATGCAACATTAAACTTAGAAATCCCTCGAGAGATTTTAAAACTGATAAATTCAACGCAAGAGATAAGCTCTGTGTAATCACAATGGTGATTGTTAACTAGACTACGCGTTATAAACTAGGACTAGCAGTCCCTTCTGCTTTAATAGTGAATATCGTGCGAAAAGAGCATGCGAACTCACGTTACAAAAACCTCCTTCGTCCCTCGACCCAAAGATAGCAGAAACGTTAATGGATATGCCAGCGAATTGAGTATGACAGATTTCGCCGCCGAAACGCACTTGGTTGTTGTGCCATGTGTGATATTTTCATCTCATTCATCGGTTTATCATCTCGCTCGGTCCTTTGTCGTCTTACCCTTTGTCTTTTCAAGTCGTAGAAGTCTCTTATATCACTTCGCATTGCATTGGCACCAGCAGTTTGAGCAGTGCTGAAGTCTTCACCGACCGTCCGTTTGATCAGGCGAGCAAGATCAACAACGCTTTGTCAGAAAATTCGAACTCTTTCGATCGATAACGGGATAAAAGCGTCGCACAGGAAACACTTTTAATCACACGCAATATATTTTTCCGATGTTTTAGCCATAATTCGCCATTCTAGAAGTAAAAAATATATTCCAACTTCCCGGCACCAGCATCTCTGAACAAAAACAAGGGAAATACAGAAGCGTACATTATAACGATTAATTTGATTGCTCTTCGTCAGACAATGCCTCAATGGTGATTGGTTAGATTGCCTCGCAAGTAAAACAATGGGAAAGGAATGTCGAACTCGGGTAAGCAGGCGTTTGTGGGCAGGAGGGTAATACGACTCCCCTAAAAACGAAGGAGGGTAATACGACTCCCCTAAAAACGACTGCGTGGGAGGCTAATCCACAAATAACAATGGGGGAATTCCAGTAATTTGATAACGATTAACGACTTGGTTGCGTAAAACACAAAAATCAGCTTCAATTATTAAAGCACTGTCAATAGGCAACGTCCTAGCTACTTCTGAAACAGAACCCATTTTACACCATTTTAAACGCCAAATAAATTAACTTACGGGTATCAATTTAACAATTTAGCTCCTTTTGGAAACACAAGTAAAATTTCCTAAAAATTGATAAGTAACTTGCGTTATGAAATTATGAATATATGAAATTCATATATTTGAACTGCGGAATGAAGAAATAAATGTAAAGAGGGTCCTCGCAGTTATTAACGCAACTTATGCAGTTGCGAAAAGAAAGCCTGAAAAAATCAGGCTTGCCGGGATTCGAACCCTGACCTCTGCGATACCGGTGCAGCGCTCTAACCGATTGAGCTAACAAGCCAACTGGGAGCTGGTCATTAAGTTGGTTCCAGCTCCCAGTTGGCTTGTTAGCTCAATCGGTTAGAGCGCTGCACCGGTATCGCAGAGGTCAGGATTCGAATCCCGGCAAGCCTGATTTTTTCAGGCTTTCTTTTCGCAACTGCATAAGTTGCGTTAATAACTGCGATGATCTTCTTTACATTTATAACTTGCGTTATGTTTGTGATTATGAGTTTTAACTGAAGTAATTATATTTCTCTTAATAGAAAGGAGGATAATGGCCAATTTAGTTTGACGATCGTTTTCGTGAGGGAAAAACAGAACGCCGTCAATAAGTCTGACAGGTGAGCAAATCATGACAGTAGCAACGGAAAATACTTCGTTTGTGCCAGTCATTGTGGCATTGTTTATGTAACTGACTTTATTCGATGAATTTGTTTTGTGCAAAGACGCTAACTTTCACTGACATAAATCCGAAAGATGCAGTCACTGAACAAAAAGTCTACAGGAGCTAAATCATTTCGTTTTATTCCTCCTGTGTTTGTTGCCGTTAGTCAAGTAATACTGAATTGAACTATAAGAGATAGATTTCCTTAAGATGCCACAACAATATGTTTTCTTTTATTCATAGTCATATTTTAATTTTAAGCCTTTCATTCCATCATCTGAACTGACAGCTATGTGTCACATTAATCTACAGTGTCGCCACCAACTTATGACATACGTCTTGAGGGGGGTGGTTTTTGCAAAATCAGGCGAGAAAAATACGCTACGGAAAAAAGTACTACAAACTTATTGAATTTCCATTTTGTTTTTCGTAGGAGACCCTTTACATTTACACCGCTAGAGAAAGGCTCCCCTTATGATGCCGCCACTTTGGGATTTATATTCCTGGCGGTAAGGGAAGCCTTTCTGCTTGAGCCGATGGAGGCATTTACCACTGGAAATTTCCAGTTAAAGGAGGAGGCCAAGCAATGGCCCCTCCTTTGCCACATCGACCAATCAAGTGGCACCATCAACGTAAGTATAACTATAGGAACATGTGATTTAAGCAACACTAACTAATGTCCGATGCGATTATGTGATTACAGAAATCATTCGTAGAAGTTGTTACTTGTCGGAAGTAGTTCAATCAGTTTATCATTGGTCCAAATTTTACTTTCCTTTGTTCTTTTGATGTTAATATCTGATAGTGCATATGAAACAAAAAATAAAAAATAAAAATTGAACCAAGGATAAAATTGAACTACAACATATGCATGGTCGAATGCATAGAACTTCTCATTAAAAGACAGGAATGCAATGTTTCAAACTAGCAACTGTATGTAACTCTGAAAAAAATGGCATGTATTGAGAAATTTGCTCGACGTCAAATTTCATATGACCGTAATTCTCTTAATAAGATTTTGGGAGATAGTTTTTGATAAAATGTTCACACCAATGGCAAATAAAGCTAATATTGTTGTTGCTGTTGTTGTTATCGTTGCTTTCAATTAGAATGAAAGACCTATCCGAGAGTTGACAGGAAACTTCAAAAAAATTGTACAGAAGTCTGGCTTCGATGCCCGTCGTGAAACACACCATTGTCACAGATCTGTAAGTTTCACTTATTAATAACGCGAAGAACTGAAATGATTTACGAGAAAACTACTTTAAGTTACAAGTACTGATGAATGCGACGAACGTTCAGGACCTCATAATAAGTATAATTTAGTCAAGTGATTTCTGCGGGTGGCTACAACAAGAACGTAACCTACAGTGAAACAAACTTACAATACTAATATTAGGGTTTGATACAATTCGACCGTTAATAGCAATACATATTGTGTACTTTACAGGGGATGGCCACAACATTCATTATAAACCAAGCGATTGCAAACAATGGGATGTTCCCCCGTGAAGCCATAGCAACCCTGTGCCAGCTGGCCGGCTGGTCAGAGAAAGGTGGCACCTGGGCCATATATATCAAAGAGGTGTTTGAAACTTACCTAGATGGGAACGCTTTCCTGTACAGGTAGTTATAAATATGACGTATCATTTTGCAAATCATATCATCAACAATAACGTAATCCTTACATCTAACATTGAATGTCAGTGAAGATATTTTTAATGCAGACTGGACACCCTCGACGAACAAGGCCTCCAACGGGGAGTTTTTTCTTCAAAGTACACTTTTTTGATTTAACGTACTTAAAGAAAGTGTGATGTGCCGTATATATCCACGATGCTCTGAGCATCAAGGGCTTGAAGGGGTATCCCAGTCCGAAGGTATTAAAAATAGTAGTTAAATTAAGTAGGGAATTGCATATTGGCAAGACAATATTCGGTGTAGTTTATGTACATCTATATAATGATAAAAAATTTACTGAAACCATGAATGGATGGCTGAAGGAATGAAATTCTCACGCACAATGATATACCCATGCTTTGCTAGATATGAAGAAAGAAGAGCTTGGAAAAACCATCAAAGCAGTGAAGATCCGAGCAGTGGCACAGTTTGCCACTGCTCGTAATAACGAAGCCCACGATAAACAGTGGGCCTTGTCCAAGGTACCGAGTAGTTTGATTAATTGTGGGGCGGACGTAGACCCAGGGGGGGTATTCCGAGTTTCAAGTGACGGGGATGATCGAATGGGGGCAAAAATCAAAACCCAAAAAAATCCCTAGGGCTTCCAACAAAACCCAAAAACATCCCTGGGCCAAAAATTTCCGAGCCTTAAAAATTTCCAGAAAGGATTAAATGATGTAACAAGAGAAAAAACTAGAAATTGAATGTTTTTGTTTGTTTATAGTTCATCATACCAGTTGATTTTATCTTTTCCTCATCTGGTAGTCATTCTAAAAACACTAGGGACACCCATCTTCTGTTTCAACAATAACATTATGAATGACAACTCTAAACAAGACCACCCGGGCAAGAACAAGTTTGGTCGTACTTTATTCGCAGAACTACGCGGCCGGGATACGCGGGCATTACCACGAATCTTCAGATTGTTTCTAATACCCAAAAAAAATCCCTACTCAAATCAAGCCACCCAAAAAAATACTTGCCAAATTTTCCTGCCGAAAAAAATCCCGGAATCAAAAATTTCAAACCCAAAAAAATCCTTCGATCATCCCCGTCACTTGAAATCCGGAGTACCCCCCCCCCCCCCCTGGGGACGTAGACCACTACGAGAACAGAAGGAGAGCACTGAAAATTGGGCTTGGAAATAGTGGCGCACGGAGTATAATGGCTGCAGTCCATATTTCATATGTTGAAACGTTCGGGAAAATGGGACAATTCTTGTCTTTTCTTTCTTTAATCATTTCTTTGTTTTTGTTTTTGTTTTTCCTTCTTCAACTAAAATTTTGTACTCCATTTGAACAATAACTTGGAACCTGACAGCTACATATGATTTAAACGTAGCACGGTCTCAAATTTGTAAAGGATCTCTGTAATTATTTTTTATTAATTATTATTATAAATGATTGTCATTCCTCTCTTAGCCCTTCCAAGAAGCCTTGGATGTCGTGAACTATTTGTCACTACACAGATGCCAGGAAGATCTGTCGCTGTGGCGATTCTCCCCTCAGGAATACGGTGACAGGCTGTCCACACCAGTGTCGTGTCGTTCTTGGCGTACACTGGTGTGGGCATGGCCTCTCACCAGAAAGAGGCCAAACACTGTGGATGGGGGCGATTTGACATGTTTGAAGAGGCGAATCCCGGCTGGTGTTGGATGTGCACAACGGAGGGCTGTGGGGCAGCCTTCGTGAAGTGGGACCATTTGTACAAACATCTTCAGGCTGTGACGTAGCTCCAGATGTGCTGTTTTGTATGTCAGTAGTTCGTATGGTGAATGCTTGGTTGTGGCACGCTGTTTCGTATGTTAGTACGTGTTTTTTTTTTTTTTTTTTTTTTTTTTCAGTGAATGCCTGGCTGTGGCGTAGCTCCCGGGGCGCTGTTTCATATGTTAATATGTTTTTTTTTTTCTGGCTGTGGTGCGCTGTTTCGTATGTTAGTATGTGTTAGTATGTCCTTTTCAGGACTACACTCACCCGGACGATCATACTTTACCGACTAATGATGCGACTCATGGGTTCAAACCATTTATGAACATTATTCTTCGACGATTTTGCAGCACATGTGCAACGAGCCCTCGTATCCCGTATTCCAGTTTGGCAGCCACCATAAAGAAATATTTGAAAAAAACCGTTGGGATAGGCAGACATTTTCAAAGACAACCATTAATGGTGCAAGACGTCGAGCATCTTATTGACACCTATGGAATTGATACCCCACAGGCTCTACAGAGTGAGTTGAATAGGAGGTATCACTAGTAACAGTTGACACTACAGCTGCCCCCGCTGTTAAGAGTTTTTGTGAACGTATTTATTGAATTTGAAGGTTTCCTTTTTATTGATCTAGTTAGAAACACTATTGTGTGTCATTTATTTTTCTGTAGTACAATTTAGGTTTTAGATTGTTTCTGCAAAAGCAAGCCACGTTTAGGTTAGCACTCAGTCCAGTGCTAAGAGATTTCACTGACATTACGGAATCGCGTCAACTGAAACGCGTTGATCACCAATGCAAAGCTCTATTTTTTGTCACTTCTTTGTTTGGGTATTGTTTGGTTGGAAATTAGTCGAACCTATTTATTGAATAAGGGACAAATTAGAAGACCAGTAAGCAGCAAGAGAATTAAGGTGAAGCCAATTGCGCGAATCGCGTGCCTTAGTAAAATATAAACAGCATATGCCTGGTAAACGATTTGTTCGTCCTATGTTGCTGAAATGTAACTTTTCTTCTTTCGATAATCTGAGTTCTTTATTAGAGAAAACATTGCAGTGGAAATTTCATGGGGAAATTGCACTAAAATGCGGGAGAGCAACTTCCTGCGACATGGAAATAATTTCCGTATACGCAATGAAAACAAAGTACCCCGAACGTAACTTTGATACAAAATGCGCTTTCTCGGACGCATATCTTACATTACATGGAAGAATTTTCACAGAGACAAGCCACTACATGAATTAAATTCGAAATCAATCAAGTAAAATCGCAAAAGCGGCTATATTTGTTAATGTACTGAAATTTCATAGTCGCCCAAAACATCTTGCAATGTATCAATCTGAAAAGTTATAACTAATGAGGTCGCGGCTCGACTTGCAAGTATACAAAAACTGAAAAATTCGACCAAGAAATGTCTCAAGAAATTCACTGTTTCCATGAGCTATTTCTGAGGGGAAGTGCTACAGTTGTTGTGTTGCCGAGTGAGAAGCACGAAACGCGAAAATATATATTTCGTTTTTCGCGTCTTGCGCTCACCGCTAAGTAAACGCCTGTTAAGCGCGCTAATTACACTTTAAAACTTTTTATGATAATTCGTCCTGCAATTAAAAGATTTTAATACTAATAAATATATTTGTCACAGTTCATCAGGATTGCCTCCCACCCACCAGGGCTGGGTCGGCAAACGCCGACCGAATAAAAACATTTCTGACGTCAAGAAGGCAAGATTTAGAAGAGAGAAAGAACAAAGCAAGGAACATGTACCTTTGTAACTTCGAATTGTAACGTATTTAGAGTTTAACGCTGTACGTTATCGCCTCTTGAAATATTGGTTAAAATACACACTCAGTTTCCCTACCGTTGAATCAGTATTGCTTTTTTATCGTATTTGGTTCTTTATTTTTTGCTGATTAGATCCTTTATTACAGGATCCGGCACTTATATTTTGTTAAGGCCCGTTTACACAGGCGATTTTTGTCGCGCAACTCAATGCAATTTTTGTCGCGCCAAAGTTGCAACTTCAATATCGCGCGTGTAAACCAGCTGCGATTTCAGCGCGATTTTATCGCCGCGACATCGCAGGAGTTTTGAACCTGTTCGAAACCTGATGCAATTTTGCTGCGATTTTTGATTAACATGTGACAATCGTGAATCAGAAGGGACCTCTCGGGAGGTTTTGTCGCTCGCAATTTGTACAGCCATGAGCGTAAACTAGGACAAAAAACGTCCTAAAAACAACAAAAAGCAACTTCCTCCTCGTCATCCATGCTTTTTAACCTTATTTACATTTGTTGAGGTCTTTGCCGAGTTGTAAACCAACCAAAGAATTGTCTAATGGCAGTACCGTTAGATTTTGTAAAACCTCTCTATCATACGAATTCAAATAACTAAATATTTTCTTTCTTTTTGGAGATGAAAATTGGAGTCACGCCAGTTCAGTCACTCCAGTTCAGTTCGAGGTCTTTGCCGAGTTGTAAAACGAACAAAACAAAATTGAAACAAAACAAACGAGATTGAATTAAAACGAAACATTATGAAAAAAAATGAAACCAAAACAAAACCTGTGCGCCTGCGCTGTAGCGAAACTGCTGCTCAAAGTTACCGTGTTTTGGAAATCGCGGCGATAAATTGCATGAAAATCGCGCTGAAATCGCAGCTGGTTTACACGTGCGATATTGAAGTTGCAGCTTCAGCGCGAAAAAAATTGCATTGAGTTGCGCGACAAAAGTCGCCTGTGTAAACGGGCCTTTGCGGTGCCGGTCCATGCAAAGTTAAGGTATCAGGGTACCCCAAATGGCAACATTGGGTTTTCACCGTTTTAGCGTCAGGCGTTTCACAAGGACCATAACAAACTATATATTTTCTGAAAGCTTAATAATTGAAGATTACAAAAACGTATTTAGATAAAGAAAAAAGACAACTGTGTCGAAAATAGAGACTACGTTTTTAAAAAGTACATCGTTCACAAAATCGGTTCCGCTACAGTCGAGAATGATCTGGAGAGAAAGACGAACATCGCGCCGAATTCTTCACACTTTTGTCTCAAAAACCGTGTCTCCGAATTTTTGTATCTGGCCTGGTTTATTTTCTGCACTCAGTTAAACTTTGAAGTTCGAAGAAACACCTCTCCTCTTTCATTTACGGATCATAAGTTTTGAATGAAAGCAAAAATTAAAATTCGGAGACACGGTTTTGGTGTCAAATTATGTGGCAACATTGTCGCCAAATTTGAGCTAAAATGGTTGAAAACTCGCTGAACGCGAACTTAAAATGTGCACCCAATTTCTTGAAAAGTTAGTTTCGAGAAAAAAGCCAAAATATGATTTGGAAACTTTTTCCGGTCTTAGGAGATTAAAACACCTACTAGGTGTCAGGATAATTACCTGCGGTTGAAAGAGGGGAGGCTCAACTTCCGCCTTACAACAATAGCACAAACATGCCGACAAGGATGGTGTCAAATTCTGCGTGTTTTTATGTTGGAAAGCGACTTTCGTTGAGTACGAGTGCCGTTCAAAGGGTCTTCAAACGCAATAAACGGAAATTTTAAACTCATAATATCACGTCGGCTGTAAAATGCCGAAGGCATCATCATTTGAGCTGGGTAAGACTACCCAAGCTGCCGGGACCTGACAGACGAAAGGAAAGGCGAAAGGAAAGCACATTGAAATCTGCGAAGAAGCCGCCACGTGTTCGGCTGAAGATCTAAGAGAGAACATCCTGTCAGAAATGCGAGCAATTGGGAAAAAAATAAACTTCTTTATTACTGGAGACAAGTTCCGTACTTTCCTGGACATGCCGTCTTTTGCGCCAAGTTGATTCTTTGATACCTCTGGCTTTGTAGAAATGTTATGGAATTTGAATGGGTGGATTGTTTTTCGCCGTTCGCGTTAGGAAAAGCGAGCTGGCAGTCGAAGCTTATCACACTGACAAGCGAGGGGTCAGGAAGCGCAAGTAATTCCTGAACGCTCGATCTTTTCTGTCTCTCTCTTTCACAGATATGATCGAAGCCACTTTGTAGACACTCTCGAAATAAGCGGGAGCTGCTATGCAATCGATCGCGTGTCAAAACATCGGGGCCCTGTTATGTCACATGCTATTTTCAGCGTTGTTGACAGATGACTGTCAACACATGATTAGAGAAAATTAATGCCACAAATCTTTTTTCGTCCATAACTTTGCGTAGAAATAATCTTTTTTTCTGAAACTTTTTGTAAAAGAGAGGTTTAAATAATATCTATCTGAAAATGACAGAAGTGTATTTTTTCGAAAACATGGTCAATTTTGGGGTACCATGATACCTTAATTGTTTCCTGCCACAATTTGTCAATTATTTGTCTTTTTTAAATCTTTTTTGTAGTAAACAAAAAAGAGGAAGAAAGAAAGAAAGAAAAAGTTAAAGATAAAGGAAAAGAAAGTCGACATGATCTCTGTCTGCTCACCCCTTGAAATCAACCTCAGTCGTGGGGGGGGCGGATCCATGTCTTCGACATTCTCCTTTCCTTCCCTCGCGCGGTTTGAAACTAAGCTATCAGTGTGCTTCTCGCCTAGTCTGACACTTAGAAATATCGCTTTTTCTAAAATTGCAATTTGCACTTGAGAAATACACAGATTTCTTGCTTTCTTTCTTTCTTTCTTTCTTTCTTTCTTGCTGTTCACGCTGCCCCAAGAAGCCGCGGCACGGAAACCTATTTGATTCTTGACTATTTACTTTACAGATCAGAGCGGCGCAGGATTGTTCCGGATCTGACACAAAAATTTTTCAGAAATTAGCGGGTTTATTTGTGAACAAATGCCTATCTGATATGGTTTTCTCGTCGATGCAAGAGCTACACTGAAAACCCGCATAAAAGAACCTATGACTCTCTGTTTCAGGCTGATGCGTTTCTTATATAAATGACGCGTACAGTATCTACTGAAAAGTTGCTTTTAATTATTAGCAGAAAACTCATAAGTTTCGGTTATTAGCGAATGATCTGCCATAGTATGACATTCTCCTCTCTGTATGTCCCGAAATTGAGCCAAAAATTGGATAGAAAATTAGGCATTAGGCAAATTACCTCCCCCCCCCTCCCCCCATTGGAAAACTAGGCAAATTTACTCTGGAAAAACCAATCCCTTCCATTCTGAAACTGCACATTGTGTCTTTCTAATGATCCAGCACACATACTTGGATCTGTCCCAGCGTTACGTAGTCTAATCTTTGGTAACTTTTCGTATAAGAACCTGCTTCATTTCACAGGCTGAATTGGTTCTTATATAATAGGCGCTTTGTTGGCCAAATTTTAGCCCGGTGCTGTTTTTCTGTTATGAGGGTTTTTAAGGTATCTGGACGGTATACATGGGTTTTTATGCATGGCATTACTGTTCGTCAAAACCTCTGTCTCGGAAAGCTTTTCATTGATTTTATAACTTATTATTTGTACTTTTTGTTAACAGAAAAGACTGCGTGGTCAATTCACCATGAAACTCAGGGTATATAACACCTGGAGCCAATAAGATGTTTATAAATTACCTGTTTCTGGGCTGAAACTCGCGTCTCGCACGCTAGCTGTAACAAACCGCGAGTTCGAGCCCAGCGGTCAGCGGGGTCGAAAAGCGCGCAATGGTTTCCCGCCATTTTGCAAGGCAGTGCGGTGTCACCAAAGAGAGTTTTTCAGTTGGCGACCCTTTGCGAATGGCCTTGAACTTCCTGCCCATTTTTCTGAAACCAGTTTCTGGATCAAAACGGTAACGTAAATAACATGTCAATTAAAGTACAGTCATTATAAATTTATTTTGTTAGCTGAACCGACTACTGATATTACTTACAGTTACTTAGAGTGACAACCGTGAAAAACTCGCAAATTTGGCCTTCAGAAATGTTTGTGCATCGGGCCAAATCAGCTTGAGAGTTTTCTTCATAGTAATGGAAATTGAACGTGTTTACCTTTCAGAAGGAAAACAGTGTTTCTGACAGTTTTTCTCTGTGTTATTCCGGCCAATTCACAGATTTCAGTCATTTTACGTCACGTTCAATACGACAGAAGCGATTTCAATGTTTTGTCACTTTATGTAAGCTTATATTTTTTACATTTTTAAATGAATTGTTAATTGTTTTTAAATTAGTTTTCTTTTACCTTATATTGTCATTGAAAAGTCCCACTAGGGGAGTGTCAATGAAGTATTGTATTGTATTGTATTGTATTTGCATTCTGAAGCTTTGTTTTCCTCCTCGTTCCTTTACCACCGAGGCATCCCACGATAAAATGTCAGCAAAATACTAAGTTAAGTCTTATATCATTTTCTACTATCTTATATCGTTTCAGAGCCTTTTAAAGGCAAATTTGTGTAAGGTAGATTTATCTGTTCAGGGGTTTAGCTGAACATTTAGGCTGCATTCGGAAAATTTCTGGAAAGAAAATCCTATCCGAAGAAATCTCCACTGAATTTGCCAGCTGCTGATAGCTTTATACATACAAATTTCTGAAGTTTTGGGAATTTAAGACACCCAAAAGAATGATTTTAGTCAATGAGTAAAATTTGGTAGAATTTAAGAGAAATATCATCTTCTAGGTAAAACCAGACCCTATTTGTTCAAAGCGCGGATAACTCTTATCCAGTGGATAAATCGCTATCCAGCGGTGAAAATTTATGCACTTGCATCATCTCGGTTTTTCAAAGCGTGGTTAGCACTGTATAATTCTTATCCACTGGTTTATCTTGACTTGTTAAACAGTACGGAGTACCCAGTTACCTTAGCTATACAACTAACTGAATTAGAGTTAGGAGGCCACCCGGGGGAGACCAGGTCAACCCGCCAAAGAAAATACATAATTGTTGGCTAACAAATAATTCTACTTCAGCCTGGCTATCTTTTAAAAAGTAACTAGCCCAAGTAACTTATATAACCTACCAATCGATTGGTCTATCAGTCGACTAACTTTGATTATTGTGAAACAATACAATGTTCATTGCTATCCGCGATTCTAGGAAATTTCAACTTATGTGTTTAGCAATTTGGTACCTCTATTGCAGATGGACGCGGCTTTAAAGGGAGTGACGTCTACAAATCATGGCACGAAGAGCTATTTCCAACCGAAAAACTGCTCCCTGCCCCCAACAAAAAATCAAGATGTTTTGCAGCGACTTAGCTGAATTGGGATATTCGTTCCACACCATTTAAATGGCCTGTGTTGTTGGGTATGTGTCATATTAGTAGTAAAGTGGGCTCGTATGGCCGATTTCCTGGCTTCTGATTGGTCGAGTGACGTCATCACCGGAAGCGGGATGGGAAACCGCTGAGCAATGGGAAAAAGGGATCGCAGGCTCATACAACCGGAAGTCACATGACCGGAACCGGAAGTGACGTCACCGGAAGTGCCGTAAACCGGAAGTCACGTGTTTTAGGATGAGAAACCGCTGAGCAATGTGAAAAAAGGATCGTGGGCTCAGGATAGGGCAAAACCACTGAGAAAACGCGGGCTCAAAGTCCAAAGTCCAATTGGAGCAACGGGGATAGTCCTTGGAGTGAAAACAACACAAAATTAATAAATACTTTTTTTTATTGTTATACTTTTGTTTACAATAACTGAGAAAATAGGAGGAGGGTTTCCTGAGTATTCCTTTGAGTTCCTTTTCATAAGTGTTCCTTTTTGAATCTGTCCTTCAACAGACAGCAGATTCCTTAATGTTCAATAGAGGGTCCCCACCATTGTTTTTGACATCGAGTTATTCTTCGCCATTGGTTGTTGTCACGGATCCATTGTTGTTATTGACGTTGATATGATTGATTTCTCATCAAAGGTATGGCAAAGGAACTGTAGAATGGGGGTGGTGGTGGTGGCGCCAAATGTTCTCGATCACAGTGATCACAATCGACGATCTTGTTTTTTGATCTCTCATTCGTAGCCATAGGGGTAGGTGAAGAAGGTTTGGGGATCCAGGACTCTCTTGTCATATGCCAGTTGGTACCATTTGTGTTGGGGCTGTGTGTACAAGTCATAGGTTTTTGGATTGCGCACGATCTGATAAGTTTTGGTGACTTGAATCTGTCGGGGTTTCAGCAGGGGTTTCTGGATTTCGTCTTGGACATTCTGACGCATGATGTCGTAGTTGAGTTGGGTCTTGCCCTCGCTGTTGAGACGGAACCCTCTCACCTTACACTCCACGTGTCCTTGATTAGTGGTATACCCATAATTCTTGGGGCCCCCACTCACAAATTCTTCAATGTACTCGTCCTTGCTCAACTCAGAGGTGAAGTCACCGAGGTAACGGCCTAATTCTGGATTGGTTTGGCCTTCGTTTTGGATGAAGATAACAGAGTCTGTGTCGTAATACAGGACCCGTTCTCCCAAGGATTCCAGGGCTTCATACAGTTTGAGTCGGGCGTGACAGGTGGTGAACGCGGCCACAAAGATGTTCAGGTTGGGTGAGACGGGGATGTCCTCTTCTTGATGTTGGTAGTGCACCTCCACCATGTCATCATTGATCACGGAGACGTGACGTATATCGAGGGTATCCGTTTCTAAGAATTGGTGGAAAGCTTGAGGGTCATCAAAGGTTTGGACTTGGGTCTTGTTAAGGCGTTGTCCAAACTTGGCCCACATGGAGTTCAACATCAGCTTAGCTAGGGTACGCAGGCCCGGGTTGTATTCGATCTTGTTGTAGTCCAACTGGATGCCTTCATGCAGGAAGTACTGTTCGATGTAACTTTGTTTTTCTTCTTCTGTCATGTCGTCCTTAGGCCACCCACTGGCTTCTTGTTTAATTTTAAGCCAGGTATTAACGTAATCTTCGAAGAGCCCCTCACAGGTTTCTTCAAAATGCCAGACTTCGTGGATGTACTGGACTTGGTACCCGAGCTCGACGGCTTTGACTAATTCGGGGCTGCACCAGGTACTGGTGAGGGTGCGTTCCTCGTCGGTGTGAGGGCAATGATAGGATCTGTCTAGAAGGGGTTTGGCCATTTCTTCTTCCGCACAACGGGCACAGAGTGGAAAGAGTAGTTTGCCGTCATGGCGGTAAGGCAGCACGGGATGGTACAATTCACGGGGGGGCAGGACTTGACATTGGATCAAGCCAAAGTACTGGTGTATGTCAGTGTGACCCGGTTGGGAAAGGATGGTGGGATGTCCTTTGGGGTAGATAGACTTCTTGTTGACCCAGGGGTACAAGGCGGTGACATCGATGTAATGGATCTTTTGGCCGGGGGTGATATGATGGTAGAGTTTGACGGCATTGGTACGACCCCCACAGAAAGCCTCTCGAGGTTTTAGAGGTTCTATAAAGTCGAGTCCCTGGACGAAGGAGTCGATCTCTGGTTGGGTTTGTTGGAGGTGTTCCCATTCACATCCCCACATTTCAATGACCTTGTACCCTTGGTCTCTTAATTGTTGGGTTTTTTGCTGGGTGGTCTCGTAGACATCTTGCATAGTCCGATCACAGTGACTGGCATGTTTTTCATGGCGATTGGGGTAACAGGTGGGGCATCCGTGCCAGAAACACCCTTGAAATTCGTAGACGGTGTGGGTGTCGGGGCAATAACCATCTACATGGATGTCAGTCCCGGGGATCTTATACTCGCCGGCATTTCGGACATGTTGTACGTACTGGCGATGATGGTCTGGATAGGCGCTGGCCAGTAGATCGTCGGGGCTGAGATCTTGGAGGGCGCGTTGGCGTAGTTGGTGATCGCACCAGGTTAACCAGTGGAGGGCTGGGAGGGACTGATTGATCTTGTTTCTCCAACTACCACGGACGGGTTCACTGGCAATACTGTTGGGGATCATCCGGTTCCTACGTAAATCTCGATTACAAGCCGAGGCAATGGTGACGTGTTCAAAGGGATTGAATCCTGTTAAGTCTTCAAACAAGCGTTTGAAAGTCAGGCATCCTTGTTTCAAGAGACGTACATCCGATTCACAATAGGCGGTCAACTCTTCTTTAAAATTAAACACCACGCCCTTGTCGCGTTGTTCTTGATGCCAGGTTTCGAAGGCTTGCCTGTCTTGGGGTGACATGGTTTCGGGCATGTAGTGATCGCGTGATGGGAGGATGCCCACGTAGTTTTGATAATAATCACCGGGTTGGTTGAACTTGTGTGGGAAATACCCTTTGCAGAGTTCTGTCAAGCCAAAGGTTTTGGGAAACGCGGACAAAGGCATCTGGAAGAAACTCATGGAATCAATGAAGCGGATGCGGTCATGCTTGACTTCCAGGAGTTTACATCCGTTCCGGAGTTGTTGGACGATCTGGTTCTCATCATAGTATTGATGGAGGATAAAGTACCCATCGCACCCTTGAAAATTATGGGCCAACACAATGACTTGACGGGTATCGTTGAGTGTCAAGTTATCCAACCATTCCAGGAAATCTCGGATACAGAAGGGACCAAAGAACCGCTGGGTTGGATGGTTGACATCGTCATCGGTTTCGGCCACGACGAGATTGGCAATGTGTTTTTCCTGGGGTTGCATGGCTTCAATATCAAAGAAGACATGCAAGGGTGGTAGCTCCTCCTCCTCCTCCTCCTCCTCCTCCTCCTCTTCGGGTGCAGAAGGTGTCGCGGTTGCTGCTGCTGCCCCTCGTTTAGCGCGAGGACCCTTTTGACGTGTCCTCTTTCTTTTCTTCTTCTTGTCTTGAGGGGCTCTTTGTATGAAACAACGGTGATCTTTAATGGGTAGGTACTCATGGCAAGAAGGGCAATCCACGTGCCAACAAAGGTGACGTTGAATGTTGGACAAGCCTACATTTTGTTGATAACAGTCACGGCATCGGTGTCGTTGAGAGCACACGGAGAACTTGGAGTCTGTGATGGGTTTGCCCGCGTGGGTCTTGCTGGCGTGGGCTTGGAGGCAAGTGTCTCCAAAAAAGTCCCTATGACACGACTGACAACGTTGAGTGGCTTTAAGGTGTCGGGGGTAAGCATACAGGAAATCGGGGCACTCTCTCTGTCGACAGGCTCCGCACAACTTGGTCTTGGTGCATCGATGCATCCCCTCGGTGTTGTAGGGTTTCCAACAATCCGCACAGACATAACTCGACCCGAAAAACCCCGGCAATTTGGTGATGACATCATAATGGTCTTTGTTGTGCAGTAGGATCAGTTGTTTGTCAGAAAGGGGTCCAAACGTCGTGATGTGGAACGATCGCTGCGCATCCACTAGGATGATCTGGTAACCGGTGAGGGATGGGGCTTGACTAAAAGCCGTCAAAGCATCGTAGCTGCATGGGCCGAGGGGTACGTTGGCTTCCCGATGCAGGTCCCAAGCGAGGGTTCTTTGCAGTGGTCTGTACCCCTGGCGAATGCTTTTGTGTTTCGGGTGCTGGTCCACTCTGGCCTTGGCGACCACGAGGGCTCTGGCACAACAGAGTTCGTCATCGTTTTTGATTGTTATGACAGACCGTTTGTTAGTTCTCAACAGGTCCATCGTGGGATGACCCGGCTTACCGCGCCGTGGTCTGCCGGTGCCTTGAGGAGCATGATGGACTTGAGTGATGGATACTTGAAAGGAATCGTCCATTTCAAATTGTTCGTTGCTATTCAAGGCTTGGGCTAAACGTTGGAACAGAGCCTCTACACGCTCCGTGTCTCGACGCCATTCACCCGCACGTAATCCCCAGCCCTGAAAATTATTGTGGAGTCTGTTTGAGGCGATGGTAAAGTACAGACGATCTTGATCGTGGAGGTCAGGTGTGGTGTCTAACACTTGATTCACCGCTCGACGTAATCCGTCTTGGAGAGCTTGGGTAATGTTTTGACCTGGAATCAAGTTCCCCCTTTGGCGTAAACGGGTATTGAATTGACGTTCACGCACCCCCAGGCGTTGACTCCTCCGATCCACAAAACGTTCGAGTTCAAAGTCGAAGGCACCCTCTTCATGGGTATCCAATCCTCCGCCACTTTGTTCAAGGAGTTGGGTTTGAAAGGCACGTTGGCGTTCGAAGCGATCCAACGCCTCTTCACAAATGTCATCCTCGTCACTGCAAGTCATCTCTTCGGGGCAAATCAAACGTCCCACACAGGAATTCGTGTCGTCTTCTGAATCAGAGATGTCCAGGCCTAACAATTGGAGGGACTCGTGGTGGCTAAGGCCACTGGGCCCCGCTTCGGCTTCTTCTGGCTGAGAGGCCATGATCAGATGAACTGGCTGGAGGTCGGGGCTCTGTTTTTATAGGGAACAAAAAAGTCACGTGGGAGGGGAAGGAACCAATGAGGGAGAGGGCCCAGGGGGGACCCTGGAAGGGAAGGGAAGGGGTGGGGGGACCCCCCTCCCCCCTCTCTAGTTGGGGTCCCTGGTGCATCACGGGAACGAATGAGAGACTATAAAACAAATCGACCCTCGAGGTGAGTCATCTCAAAATGGACTCTGACCATGAGAAGCTTTTAGAAGAGTTCGAGAAGTTTGAAGTCCAAGAAATTTTAAATGAGGTTAAGGAGTGGGCAATCGACGATGACGACATCAGGGCGTATGGGGAGGAACTGCTTGAGGAGAGAAGGAAAAGGAGGCAGGTCGCCAAGGCAGTCCAGGCAGCACGGCACACCTACGTGCAACAGCACTGGAACCAGGGCTGCTACCCACAATTCACCACCGAGTGGTACATCCGGGGCCTCGACTTCTGCTGCCCCTATTGGCGCCATGAGTTTAAGCGGCCCCAGACACCCCCGCCAGCCCCGCCGCCCTCGCCCGAGGTCTCGCGAAAGCTGCTACCCATGCGGTCGCCAAGGCCTGACGAGCTCCCCACAAAACGACAGCGACAGCGATGACGACGACGACGACGAAGACGACATTTACAAGAAAGCGGCAGAGATCCTAGCCAAAGAAAAAAATCGACTGGTGCATCGACGGGCTATGAAAGCCAGGTACCGGGACAGAGATCCGGAGCGATTCGCCGAGCAGAAACGACGGGCTCAAGCCAGGTACCGGGCCAAACATCCTGATCGAATTGCTGAGCAGAACCGACAATATCGGGCCAAAAACCGCGAGCGATTAATCGAGAGGAGTCGACAATATCGGATCAAAAACCACGAGCGAATAGCCGAGCAGAGGCGACAGTATCGGGAGAGGTGTCGGGCCCGCATTAAAGAGTACTATAAGGACCATGCAGAACAACTCCGGGAGTACAAAAGACAATTTTACCGATCGGAAGCAGGTCAACGGTGGCAGAAACAATACTTAGTGAGAAAGCGTGAGAGCTCGGCCCTCTTACGTCGACAAAGAGGTCCCATGGTCCAAAAGACAACGGAGGAGAAACGCCAAGCCTTAGGACCCCTCAAATTAACCGTGACCCTGGAAGATTTTATGCAGGACTTTCATGATTCCCTCTCGCCCAGCCCGGAGGATTCTGTGGACCAACCTGGTACCCTAATGGACATGGATTCAGGGGTCTTTCATCCCATGGATTATTCTGTAGGCGACGAATCGTCCCTTTCTTCTTGTGACATGTGGGACGATGGGAAAGGATTTTTGGACAATTTACTCGATGACTTGTCGTCATCATCATCGGACGACTCTTTGTTGAACAATTTACTCGATGACTTGTCGTTGTCGTCGTCGGACGATTGTTTCTTTGACTTTTTAACGGACATGATGCTGCCGGAGGATTCTTCGTTTGATTTGGATGACTTTGTGAGTTAAACCCCCTCGTCTTCGTATTTTTTGGCAGAACATTTAATCGTCTTAGTATTTGGCAGAACATTGTGGTAGAACTTTTTTGAAGACACAACTCATGAACAAAATGAGACAGTGATTGACATTTTCATTTTGTTTATTGACTCAACATGTTACTGGGGTGTCATTAAATGTTTACAATTTTAAACGTTTCTTGGTTTGCATGATTTTTTTGACCACCCGTTCCGTCTTGGTTTTCTTGCCGGGTAATCGATCAATGGCTTGGATCATCTTGGTATCGGCTTTCCATTTCTCTTGCAAATTCTTAGCACGGCTGTAATCAATGTCGTGTTGTTTAGCAATCTGGTCCAAGCGATTGATGCCTGGATCCCCACGTTTCAGACGTTTGGCCAAATGGGTGCCAGGGCCCATGTACTGATACCCAGGCCAATGAAATTCTTTGCCGGTTTTCGCGATCCATTTTTGGACATCCAAGGCTCCTCCTCGTTGGGGGCGTCCCCTTCTCCTCCTCCTCTTAGCGGGCATGTTTTAGTCACTGTCGTCGTAATCCAATCGACGTCGTAACTTTTTGCCTTTGGCCCAATCTTCCCAACCGGGTAAAGGTTTCAATCGTTCCACTTCTCGGGCAGGTGCTTTGCCTTTGCCTTTGCCTTTACCACTTTCGGCTAAATGTTTTTCCCAAGTCTTGCGTCGTTCTCGCACGGCTTCTAAACGCGATTGTAGATCCCCTCGACTGGTGGATGGGCTCCCTTTCTTGACAATGGGAATCTTACTGGTAGTGGCTGCTCCTTTGCCTTTCTTGGTTGCAGGGGTAATGGGAGGTTTGGGAGTCGACGGGCTGCCTTTTATCATGCGCTTCAACCATTGTTCCACGGGTCCCGTCACCAAATCCCCGGCTTCTTCCTCGCCTTCTTCACCTGGTGGACCACCCGGCGCTCCAACCCCCACCCCACCAGGAAATTGACGAATGCGTTTGGTTAACTTGGTCAATTCTTGACTCAATGGTTTGGTTTGAGCATTGACTAGGGCGGGGGGTAATTGAGGATTGGCTAATAACACATGTTTTTGGGCGGCGAGCGTCGCGGCTTTGTTCAACAAGGCATTTTCGGTGAGTTCTCCTTTGTAATATTGAATGAGTTGTTCCAAGTCCTTATGGGGAATCATGTAGACCTCGTCCATGGTCTTCCAATGCACGACAGTTGTCACAACAGGTGATATTTATGCTTCCAATAAGAGTCTTTCCATGTCTTGACACCTTAACGAACATATTGACATAACAAGTGATGGAGTCCTTGAAACAACCCGCGTCCTTTTTGTTGGACTAACCACTGACGACGTTTTTTGACGGAATGTCGACGACGTCCCAAATCACGTAGTACCTTTTTATAGGGTTGAAGTTTAGCCAGCATGGGTGGGGTCACAGGAATCTTGTTTTTTAAGAAGTTCAAGACCAATTCACTCACAGCATTGATTTGATCGGCATTGGCATGTTGTAACAACTCTTGACGTTTGGAACCATTAGCTTCTTGTAACATGGACCGTAAAAACGGTAATTGACGTTGAAGACGTTGCATCCTTTATCGGTGACGACGACGATACCGTTGGTTGGCTTTTTGAATGGTGCGTTTCATACGTTTATCCGTTTCCAAGGCCACGGCTTTCCCCAATCCTACCATGGCGGGGACGAATAGATTTAAAAAACCGCCTCGTTGACGACGTCGTCGTCTTCTCCTCCTCACCATGGACGGTTCATCAACAGACGTTGAAGGGCTTTGTCTTGTTTGATCACGTCTCGCGTCTCTTTATACCCTTGACGGGTATTGCGTTTGAAATCTTGCCACCAACCCCCACCTCGTTATCGGTAATGTTGTACATTATCGGTAATGCCTTTCAAGGCTTGACCGCCTAATTTGCCTAAAGCGAGTCCAAACCCAGGCGCTGGACCTGATAGAAACATACTCATACCATGGGCAATTTTATCCACCAAACGGGGTTTGCGACGCATTAAAGCCCCTCCTCTTTGTTTCCTTTTTCTGCGTCGTCGTCTTCGTTGGACGGCCATGGTTCTAAGAGTGTGGGACTGGGAGGGAGCGGCTTTTTATCGATCCAATAGTCTTTAGGTCTCAAGGGACGAGGACATCCGTCCACATAGCATAGGGCTTCCACGGGTTGGTACACAAAATGACGATGGTAATCTTGGAGACATCGTTTGGGTAACGGAGGGGTGAAATCCACAATGGTATCATCCAAGGTTTGCATCTTGATTAAAAATCGTTCCAGATCCTCTAAGGGAACACCACGCACATGGGTTTTCAATTCGGTCAAGGCTTTGGCATAGGTGGTAAACGCAAATCGACTCATGGTCACTTTAAATCGGTATTGTTTAAAATCATTCCATTCTTTGACCACGGTGCCCACCGCCGCCAAACAGGCTACCAACGTACTGTTTTCCAAAAGGGGTCCAGCAATCATGCCGGCGGCCATCAGGAGTAATGCCATGCCATTGAACAAGGCATTCATCCACTTGTAATGATTCAACATTTTTCGATAACACCACCATTGTTGATGATAAAAGGCATACAAGGAATCCATGCGTTGTAATAATTCCGGGGGGAATCGAATACCATGCTGTTTCGATCCATTCAATAACGACACGACGGTTTTCATCTTTACGGCGAAACCCGGGACGACGAGGTTTGTACGCTGGGTGCTCCTCCCTGTTTATAACTGGTCACAATGCTATTGGTCATGGTGACATTAGCAATTTCACGTCCTTGGGCTAATTGTTCTTGATCTTGTAACATCATACGTAAACGTCGTTGTAAATCCGCTTGACGCAAGGTGCGAGGGGCTCGGCCAGAACTCCCAGACGTCCAAGATCCTCGAGGGGTGGCTGGATTGGAGGCAGGTGTCAAAGGTGAAGTGGGGGTATTTCGTCGTCGTCCTCGTATTCGTCTCGGTCGTCGTCCACGACGACCACCACCACCACCACCACCACCACCACCACCACCGCCGCCGCCACCACCACCACCGCCAGCACCACCAGCACCACCAGCACCACCTCCACCACCACCAGCACCACCACGTCCACCGCCACCACGTCCACCACGTCCACCACGTCCACCACCACGTCCATTACCATTACCCCCAGCACCCGCTGCTGTTCGAGCACCCGCTGCCAAAGGTACGCTAGGAGGACTCGCAGGGGTTCGAGCACCAGAAGACTCCGGGGTGGTGTGTATGCTACGGTAGGATTGACTTCCTGGACTTCCAACCCCGGCAGGGGAAGAGGCCTGTGCAGGGGGTGCACCATCCAGATCGGGCCAGGCGGCGACTGTCCTGGGGGAGGGGAGACTTCTCAAAAACTGACTGAGGACATCGGGGTGCATTTCCTCCATGGCCACGTCGACAAGGCCTTCGTCTCCCGTGAAAAAAAGTTGTTGCATGGTCCCTGGGGACATTTGATTACTGGTGGTCGCCCCCACACCAGCGGGGGAAACGGTATCGTACGATTGCGGAGGTTGACGGTCATCATCGGCCATGGTCGCTTTCTCTTTTTTCCTGTTCAAAGGGTGCCTTTATAGGCGTTTTTGATAGGTGCGAGTCCATCCTTCGTCTTTTAACAAGTGACTCAACACACGTTGTTGATCGGAGGAGGCAGGGTGTAAATCCAAGACCAAATACCCATACGGTCGTGTCGTGGCTTGATGAAACGTCTCCAACGTGTCTTTCCAAGTGGTCGGAAACGATTGAAGCATGACATTGCGTACCCCTAATTGATCTCGAGGGTTCTTGAACGCTACAATGTAATGGGCATTGCGGGAAATACTTTTAGCATAGCGACCCACGGGAAACATGTCTTGGCACAAGTACAATACCGTTACCCCTTGATGATGTGAATGTTTGGTGAATAAATCCAACACGCGTTTATCGTGACTCCCTTCATCCATTAAATCATCCAAGACCAGGACCCCATGTCCTTGAGGAAACCATTGGACCAACGCCTCATGATCGGGAATCCCTTCGTGAAACACCACCCCTTGATCTTGCATGCCTTGAAATCGATCTTGCCAGGCCCCATAACAATAATGTAGTTGGGTCGGTGGACTTTCAAACAAGTCTGGGTTGTCTACCAAGAGTTTTTCCGTAAAGACGGTTTTGCCACATCCCGAAGGACCCACGACCAAGATAGAGGAAGGCGTATGAAAACGAAACGGTTTCTCCGTTTGCATGATGACGAACTACCCTTAGAAAAAAAAAAGGCACCTTTTTATTGGAATCGGTGGGACTCGAACCCACGCACGATCTCCTCATGTATTCGGGGGGATCCAAAGGCTCTACCCACTGAGCTACGACTCCGACACCACTTTTTTCCAACAAATTTCATTTAACCATTACATTGATGATACGGATGACAACAGAGTTGATACCATCTGGCTTCTTGACCTACAATCAATTGTTGAAGGCGTTGACCCGCTTGATGGTCATTGCTTACATAATCATGATCCGAAAACTCATTTAAAAAATCTTGCAAGGTTCGTCCACGGGCTTTGGCTTTCAAATACAACAAGGCGTAATCACCACAACTCTTGCTTGAAATGGCTTGGAGGGACTTGCCATTGGTCACCACATACTTCCAATGTTGGACAATCCAATCTCGTAACGGAGTGGCTTGCACGTACGTGTCCATGGGCAAAGCATAACTGTCCAGGACTTCACACACCTTTCCATCCGTCCACACCGCTAACCAATGTTGTCCCGGTTGATCGTGTGGGTCCGTATTCACAATGTACCCTTGGGGTTGGGTCTTGACAGGACTCTTGGGTAAACGATCACAGGCTACCGTCCCGTAAAAGACAGGGTTCAATTGGGGGTCGTCTCGGGCTAAATAATCCAATTGCACATTATTCAAGGCCACATGTTCCATCTTCAGTGCTGGTATATGTTATACAACACGGCTCCGTTCCTGTCAATCTCCAGCAAGTTCTCAAATTCTCCATAGACGAGCACGGTTATATTGACA
This sequence comes from Siderastrea radians, assembly GCA_964017195.1. Taxonomy (NCBI): domain Eukaryota; kingdom Metazoa; phylum Cnidaria; class Anthozoa; order Scleractinia; family Rhizangiidae; genus Siderastrea; species Siderastrea radians. The sequence goes on along the minus strand of OZ024897.1, from coordinate 36,848,191 downwards.
CCGGGTTGGGCTCCAAATTCCAAGACGAGTTGTAAATCTCCTGTTTGCTTGGGGTTGAGGTTTTGACTGTCAGCACATCCATTGGCGACATTGTCAAACATGTACAAGGTACAATTTTTATCTTGGCCCCAATCTCCTAATTGTACCATATTGCCTTTCTTTTTACACCAGGCACCACTGGCTTGCAGAAAACGGAAGTAGCCTAGATTATCTCGGGTGCCATTGTCATGCACTAACTGCAGGGTTTCATAAGGGTATTCTTCTCCTTTGACAATCTGTCGAATGGATGTCAGACCAAATTTCTGGAAACAGAAAGGATCTCGGGTCACATCTCCATTGAAGGCACGGCTGTCCAACAACCCCACAATCAATCGGTCAGGTATTCTGTTTTGAAACAGGTTAGGGATATCAAAGCGGACCAGGTTGCCTTGCATGCTGAAGGTCCGGATTTCACTACGGACGGTCGGGTAAGCAGCCACTTGGCCTTCATTGTGTCTTTTTTCAGATAAACTCCTGTAGATGGCGTCATTCAAACGCAGTTGACAGAGATGAAACCGTAGTTTCACATCCCCTTCCATCAATCGGCCAGCTAGAGCCACTCCATTCAAAAACAAGCTCGGGCTGTTGAAATGAAATTTCATCTTGATTTCTATGCCAGGCATCGTGTGAAAGACTTCCAAGTGGGGGGTAAACACCAGACTGTGGGTGACACCTGCAGCATACTTGGCGGTTTCGGCTATCATGGCATCCAAGGCTCCTTTGTGATTGGCAGGGAGAGCGGTCCAGGCTGCATGCGGTCCAGCTTTGTTAGTATTGTTGTTGGTCCATTGGGGTGGGAAATCCACTTGATTGAACCATCCTTGGGGGCCTAACACGGTCTTGCCATCTTCTCGGTCATAATTCAACAAGGTTTCCAGGTAAGCTTTGTAATGATAAGTGTCGGATTGAGGACTGATCAACGTGCCATTCAATTGCAAGTCAATTTGCTTGATGATGGAATGGGCCAAATTATTGACGGGCCACAATTTCTGATTGGCCACCAAGTTCCCGTTATCGTCCTTTTTCAAACTCAATTCCATGGTAAAGTAACTGCGTCCCAAATCCACAAAATCGTCCAACCCCGGAATGATGAATTCCATGGGATTGATACCCGTGGTGGTGGGTTGAATGGTGACCATGCGATAGGCATTGATGCTAATGTCGGTGGGTGGCACCTTGAAAATCCGTAACGCCGAGTTGACGGTCCCTTCGGAACGCGGATGCGCTGGGGCAGCCCCTTCAGAGTAGGTAGGGGCTGTCACGCGTGACATCACATTCGGCATGGTTAACGTCGTCGTCGTCGAGTACTAGGGAGCTTACGAATTGACGACTTTCGCACGACGACGCCGTTGGGTCCCGTCATAGTCCCGCGTCGCCGTCCTGCAGAAATTTGAATTTACGATTTTATTGAAGACGACGACGTTGGTTGGCGCGCGTCAGGCTTATTTTCCCGCCGTTTCTGAAGTTTGTTTTCTTCTTTTCGCGATTAAAGCAGTGTTGTGCAAACCAAAATGTCCAACTTCAGAGAAATAAGAGCATGTATTGCATACGCTTATGGAAACAGATTTATAAACGAGCAAGAGTTTGTACTTTTATACGATGCTTACAAGTCAACAAATCCAGACTTTCCGTACTGGAACTACGAAAGATTCGATTTAGACGAGAAAACGAACGACGAATGCAAGGCCGAGTTTCGTTTCGACAGGAAGGACATTTATAAACTTGCTGAACAGCTGCAGTTACCTGACGAAATAACAACTTACAATGGTTTAGTTGTAGCCTCGGTGCCTGCATTATGCATGTATCTTAAACGCTTTGCTTATCCTTGCCGATATGGAGATTTGGTTTGTCATTTTGCAAGACCGGTTCCTGAGCTTTCCATCATAACAAACCACATGATGGACTTAATTTACGGTCGGTGGCATCATCTCCTTACAAGATATAACCACGATTTGCTCTCCCCTCCCAAGCTTCTTCAATATGCTAATGTAATACAACAGGCAGGAGCTGCCCTTGATAACTGCTGGGGATTCGTGGATGGAACTGTACGTCCAGTTTGCAGGCCTAACGAAAACCAGAGAGTCATTTACAATGGCCATAAACGAGTTCACTCCATCAAGTTTCAGGCTGTCGCTTTACCTAATGGATTAGTGGGGAACCTGTTCGGCCCAATTGAGGGAAGACGTCATGACATTTTTATGCTAGCTGCCTCGGGATTTTTGCAAGACTTGCAGAGGTTTTCCAACTGCCCCGTAACAGGCCGCCCTCTTTGTGTGTACGGAGACCCCGCCTACCCGATACGAGCACACCTACAAAGGCCCTACAAGGGCGCAGTGTTGACCCCAGCTCAACAAGATTTCAACACCTCGATGAGCACAGTCCGCTCTTCCGTGGAGTGGATATTTGGGGACATCGTTAACTATTTTAAATTCTTAGATTTTAAAAAGAACCTTAAAATCGGTTTGAGTGCTGTGGGTAAAATGTATGTAACGTGTGCGTTAATGCAGAATGCACGAAGTATTTTATATGGTTCTGTCACCTCTGAGTATTTTGGTCTAGATCCGCCATCCTTAGAGGAATACTTTATTTGATGCAATGTTCTTGAGATGCACTTGTAATAGTACTCTAGTTATACAACATGAAAACTCTGACTGCTTGAAATTTTCGAAATATACAAGCATTCAAGTTCAAAATAGAAAAACACCTAGCAGTGAAATAAGGAAATACAATAAAGTGTAAAAATCAACAACTCTTTACGAATGCTAAGGTGTACAGAATATCATAGAAAAACAACTACTTCAAAATTATTGCCCCTTCTTTGAAGCTCAATAACTCAATGCAAGATTTCAACGTCAAAATCAAACACAACGTACAAAGAACCAACAGCTATTTATGAATGCTGAGACGCACAAAATATTTTTTACGTCAACAATAACTGCTGCAAAACTATTTTTCCTTTTTTAAAAGTTCAATAACTGCCTGTGATTGTGCTTGCTGGCTGTTAAACATCATCTGCATCATCTGCATAAACTGCTGTTGTTGCTGTTGCTGTTGCTGCATCTGTAACTGCTGTTGATCTCGCAACTGAGTGAACAGTGCCTGCTGAGTAGTCATGCCAGCTTCATCATGTTTTCTCTTTGCCTCCAGCTCTTCCTTCCTTAACTGCTCTGACTTTTCTGCTGCCTCTCTTAGATAGTCAAGCGTGTCAGTGCTTTTTTGGCGCTTCTTTCGCGGCTCGTCCTTTCCAGTTCGCTTCTTAGTCTGAGCTAACCGCTCCATGGCCCTCTCCCTCATCTCCTCGCCTGTTGCCTTATCCTGGTCGTTCTTTTTCTGATCCTCAACTGATTCTTTGGTGTGCTTAGCTTCTTCCTCGTCTCTTCTCTCTAGATAGTCCTCCATTGCCTGGTCTATCTCTCTGAATTCGGGCGAAATTCCCGAGCCCCTCTCAGCCTCCCTTTTCCTGGCCTTTGCATCTCGTTCAAGTATCTTCAAGCGATCCCTCAAACTCTTTGGCGACACGAAAAATTTGGGCTCTTTGATGTTGTTTAGGATTTTACAAATCTCCTCTAAGCAGTTGCCCCGCTCTCTAGTGCCTGCACGAAACTTCCAGAGCTCCCAACTATGGATCTCACAACCAAGCAAGGAGTCATGTTTAACTGTCCATTTCATTTTAGGCATTCTGTTAAAAGATGATTTAAAAAATATAAATACAACTTTTAAATAAGATAATGTACAGCAAATATAATTTTTTAAAAAATCGGCAATAACGTCCTCTGAGACCGGCCACAGCCACAAATCGTTGGGCGGTGTTGGATCTCTTGGACAGCTGGGCAAGTGAATTGTTTAAAATGCGAAATATCTACGGCAGACTTAACAGCCGAAGCGACCAAAAATAGACAAAGCTTAGAAAACGAAAATTGCCCGACATTTACAAGCCTATGTAAGATGTCAAATGTGATACAGATCATCTGCTCGCTCGCATAGCAGAAAAGCCGAGACAAATTTGTGTTTCTACAACTTCAGGCTGGCTAAAAGATGACTCAGGACAAGAATAAAGAACCTCATCGAATTACAAGCTTAACTTTTTGAAATCTAGCAGCGTGTATTGCTTTCAGTCCCAGCTTCCAGTAAAATATTTTCCTATTTTATTATAGACCCGACTATAAAATATACACCTTTTAATTTCTTTCAAAATTCGTTAAACAAAAGCAAATGTCTTATCCTTCAACAAGGTGTAATTAACATAAATGAGTTTTCATTCAGCAATCTCATCCTTACTTTTTCGTGTCACTTGGCGTTTCACTTGTCTCACTTGCCATGCTTCTACTCAGGGTATTTTGGGGCGTTACTTGAATGAAAACAGACAAAAAGTCAGAAACATTTATGTCAAGAACATATCCCTGATGTGATTCTTGAATTATCTGGCAGAATCCCCAGAAGTATCGAGAGAAAACTTCGAAAACTCACCTCACGTTCTTCTGTTTCGGCGACGCCGTAAATTTGCTCAAAACAACGTCGTCGACTTTGGCTCGACGCCGGCAACTGCCTACAAAAGCATGCGCAGTAGGCATGTCACGCAATCCAACGGCGTCGTCGTGCGAAAGTCGTCGATTCGTAAGCTCCCTACTGGTACCTCGTCGTCGTCGTGAGGGGTTTTTATAGCGTCGTCGTGCTAAACGTTGTCTCAAATCAAACCCGGGGACTCTCATCACCTCGGCACTCAACCAGCCACCACGTTGTCCTCTCCTGAGTTTCCAAAACGGATACAGTCCTCCCCATTGAGACAACCCTCGATCACTACGAATCCGTCGAGGTCGTGAATGCACGGGATCCATTACACTCCCAAAATATCTCGCGCACGTTTGACTTGCTTGGGAAACAAAGCACTAGCCACACGCACGGCGTCTTTCACGTTCTTCTGATTCAAGGCTTTCTTGGCTTGTTTGGTAATTTCTTTTTTGATGACTTGTTCGGCTTTGCGTTTAACACCGCGTGTTAACCCTACATTCAATCCTCTCTTGATATTACTAGGCAGTTTTAAAGGATTTCGCGTGCTTTTAAGGCCTTGGAACCCACCACGCATGACCTCCCTCATCAACCCGCTGCCATGTTGATTATACCACTCGTCTGTCCGAAATCGTGTCAAACTCCCCCCTCGCATGGTTGTCTTCTTTGCTCTTTCACCAAGGTCTATGCTTCACGTCACCCCCTTTGTCTTTTTATACCCCCTCTCATCGGCCTTTCTTTTTCTTCCGAGTTGTCGCTGCTTCGATGGCTTTTTTACCACCGTAACCCGCCGCACCACCCACTGCTCCCAACGCGGCAGCTTTCCCCGCGGCCATCAAGGCTGGCACGAGAGCGGCCAGAGGCAAGAGGCCACCTCGTTGCCTTCTTCTTCTTCGACGTGCTCTTGTCTTTGGCATCTTTGACTGACCATCCCCTTTTTTTTTCCTTTTTATGCCTTTTTGAAGTGCAAGGTGACCAGGGTGTTGCCTTGGCCAAACCTGACCAACTTATCCTCGGTGCCAGACGTTTCGGTGACTTGCATTTGAATGATTTCCACCACTTCATTACGAAGCGGTAGGTAATGAATGTGCAACGGTTCAAAGTACATGGTACCTCTGCCTTCCCGCTTGTAATGGATTTCTCGCAACAAATCGGTCACGCGATTGCCGACCATCATACTGCCTGCCACGTCCGAGTACACGTGCAACGATCGCGAGGGTTCACCCACCACTGAACGAAACGCTACATTCAAGTTGGTGAAACGCCACCCACAACTCATACTCAATCGTAAATGATCCGGTGAAAATGCACGCACCGTCCAAAAGACCGGGTTGTGTTGATCGTCGTCCACATCGTTCCAATCGTTGTCAACGGGTTTTGTCATGTTGGGGATTTGATCCCTCATGAAGTCTTGTTGTAAGTTGGGTCCCAAAATCAACCCACTGCTAATTTTACGTAACCATCCCATCTTGACAGCCAACTTGGTGTAGATGTACAGGGCTGGCGTGTCAGTTTTGCAATGACAGACATTGGTATTGTCAATGATGAGATCGTCGCCTTCCCAACGAAACTTGACGTATCTTTGTTTGCCCTGATCATTGGTAAACCGGCCACCTTGAATCGCCGTTTCCTTGCGTCGTTGTTCCAAGTGAGCAATGGCAGCTTTCATGAAACTCACCCCATCCACCACCCAATCCAAATGTTGAATGTCATTGATGAGGGTTTGCGCGCTGTCTCTTCGCCCGACCGTTTCCCCGTCTTTTCCACCCGGTTTGGGGTAGGTTTGGTCCCAGGTCGTCGACATGATGTACCCATCTTTTTGCACCAACTCGTACAAATTGACGTGCGTATCCGGTAAGGAAATGGCACTCAACCCCACTTGCCATCCACCTCCTTGTAACCGTAACGGTTGAGGTAAACGAATCTTGAAGGAATTGGCTTGGTTGTTGGGAAATTCATGTCGGTTGGCATGACTGGGTAACGTCACGTAGAACGACATTTTCTCTTCTTCTTCACACTACCACTTCCCTTTTAAAGTGGAGAGTCAAGAGGGTATGTCCTTCACCAAATTTCACCAGATCCCCATTGGTTTCGGCCATCTGGGTTTCCACGATTTCCACCACTTCATTGCGTACTGGGACATATTGAATATGTCGAGGTTCAAAGTGGGTGGTGTTTTGTGGTTGGTACTTGATTTCTCGTAAGAGATCGGTGATACGACCACCCACCATGCTGCTGGTCCCTACATCACAATACACGTGCAAAGGACGCGTGGAGGGAAATTCCAACGAGGGACGAAAGGTCTTGTTCAAATTCACAAACCGCCAAGGGCACGATAGACTCAATTTCAAATAATCCCCCTCCACTTTCCAAAAGATGGGTTTGTTGCTGGTATCGCGGATATCCGTCGGGGTGGGAATGGTGGAAATGCCTTGAAATTCTTGCAAGAGATTCGGACCTAATCGATACTGACCAGGGGACACTTGTTCAATCCATCCCATTCTCAGGGCCAAGGTTCTACCCCATGACACATGCGCCACTTGTCGTTTGTAATCCACATTGGTCGTATTCAATAACAAATCCCCTTCGGAGGTCCATTCAAAGGTCGGGACCAATTTGACGCCATTGTCCTCGGTCCATTTGTTTTTGGGATGGGTTTGTTTCGCACGGCTTTGCTCGTAACGGTACACCAGTTGATGAAAAAAGTGCGATCCCGTCGACGAGGCCATCTCCTTTCTCATATCTCGACCGTACAGAGTGAGTTCGCGACGTTCATGGTACCAGACATCGTCCCCTTGATCGTCTGTGTCATGCACCCGTTCGTGCCATCGTACATACAACAGAGGATGGGAATCGCCCACGCCTCCTTCTTCCGCGATCACGGGAATGGTGGGTAAGGATAAACTCACCATACCCACCATCCATCCTCGTCCCATAAATCGAATGGGCTTAGGCAATCGGTTTCTGAAATGATGACTCTTGTTCCCAGGAAACTCTTTGGTACTCGCATGACTCATCAACGTCACGTAAAACGAAGAGTTGGGCACCAACGTCATTGTTTAGTCACGTCGTCGTCGTCTTTTGGGTGGGCTTGTCTCTTTAGTCTTCAGTTGTCGTTTGGGTGGGCTTTTCCTCTTGGGTGGTTGGAGAGACGTGACGTCTTGACTACGAATCCAACTATTGTACTTGTCGGGCCACCCTTTCCACTTGACGAACCAACGATCTTTTTGACGCTTAAGTACCTTTTCGATCCGAAACACGTCGGATACATGGACTTTTTGTAAATCCTCTTCATAAAACGTACCTTGGACGGGGGTATCATCCCATTCGTGAATCTTATACGTGGGCACGGGTCCCGGGATCACACAATGCACGACAAACACTTCTTCGGTCCAACCGGGTAAATAGCCTTTGGCAAAGGTACGATGAATCTTGTTGAGACGTACACGATCTCCGACTTTGAATGTAGGTTTTTTCTGGCCTTTCAATCGTTGGGCATACAATCGTTTCCACACCGCTTCTTCGTTGTCCCATGTCACGTCTTGAGGGGCCATACCAATACTTCGATGCCGGGTGGCATTATACCCTTGCACCAACTCGGGTAAGACATCGTCAAACTGTAAGGTGTTGGCGGCGGTAAAATAACGGTACAAACGTTCTTTCAAGGTGCGGTTAAATCGTTCCACGACACTGGCTTTCGCATCCCCTTCGGTGGAAAAATGTTGAATGCCTTGCTCGTCAAGCCATCGTTGAAAAGTCCGATTATAAAATTCTTTCCCTCGATCCGTTTGCAATCGATTAGGGTGACGTCGTCCTTTCAAAATCTTGTCAAAGGCATGAACCAACGCCACCCCGGTTTTGTCTTTCAACGGTTGTACCCACGCGTACTTGGACAACACATCCAACACCGTCAACAAGTATCGTATACCCCGATTATACTTGGCCAACGGTTGCACTTCCACTAAATCCGCGACCCATTGATCATCTAATCCTCCTACGATCACGGGGACGGTGGGAAAACGACGACGACGCGGTTTATGTAACGTATAGGCCAAATCCCGTTCCAAAACCCGTTGAGCTTTTTTCAAAGGAATCTGATGGGCTTTAGCAAACCGTTGCACCCCTCCTAAACTGCCGGGAGCTCCAGGATCGTGGTAACGATTCAACCATGATGGGGTGTTTTTCTTTCGAGGGGCCATACGTTCTGGCATTCATCCCATAAGGTCGGTATGGTGGGGACCGTGTGGGGATGCGCCTTTTGAATGATTCGATACCATCGCCAGGCGTTCGGGTGGGCTTTTAACCATAAGACAAACACCACCCATCGATACAGGTTGCGGTCGACATGGGTTTCTTCAAAGAGGTGGAGAGGACGTGTGTCCTCGGGACAAGGGGGTATGGGGATTTGGGTGCCGGGTTGGTGATCATATAAGACTTGGCAAAGGGTTTGATGACATTGCCATTGCACCAGGGACAAGACAGACTCCCACGCATAACACACAGACTCCATGGTGACATTGATAAAAAATTTTATTCGTTCTCTCATTTAAAAGAGACCTAGACGGCCACAGCTGATGGTCTCTAGACCTTTCTGCCAGTTCTCCACACTGTCACTGTACTTGGGGGGTGGTGGAGCTGGGGCTACCATCATTTCTTGACGGTTCTTGAGATCTTGAATTTCTCGCAACAATTGTTTCTCATAATCTGTCAGGGGCCGGTCCTCTTTCCTTTGGACTCGAGGTGGCGGGCCAGGGATGTCTACTCCACGTTTAGGATATCCTTGAGCATCACGGGTGGGTGGTTCAGCTTGTTGGTCGGCTTTTTTGGGGGGATGGTCATGAAACCAAGTCCAGTACTTGGGACCCAAGGGTTGATCAGCCCATCGGAAGAAGCCACACGTTTTCTTGGAACAAGTCAGAAACAAGCGATCGGGGTTCTGAATCGAATGGCTCTGTTGTAGCGTGGCGGGTTCACGGCAAAAGCATTGCAAACCACCCCACATGTCCAACACTTCTACATGAGGTTGACTATACACGGCTTTCATATACTCCAGAACTTGATCTTGTCCACAAAACAGCAAACACGGTTGCATGGGACATTTCACATACTTCCATCCCTTTTGAGATTCTCGCGCCTCCAAACGCACATCATGGCAAGGGCATACCATAGTGTCCACCGAACTGGGAGGAGGATCTTCGGCATACGTCACCATGTATTCAGGTGGGGACACCATATCATTCAATTCTTTCATCATATCTTCCACCGCAGCTCGAGTGTCTTCCACCACTTCGCATACCACAGGATCACAGTCCACGGGCGTCATAGTTTGAATAGTCTTCTTCTTCTCTTTCCCCTCTGGGGGATGGGTTGATTTTCTCTTCCGATCGGTGGACATCGTGCTCAAGGTTGTTTTCACCCCTACCGCCCATGCCTTTTTATACCTTAGACCCTTGGCTGTCATTGGTCAGCTTATCCTACCCATATAAGGGCATCTCATCGGCCCATTGGTCAGCTTTTCCCTATCCAAATAAGGACCTCTTGTCTTCCCATTGGTCCGTTGTCCCTATTTAAGACGGTCCCTTGGTCTCTAGATCTCCATTCTCAAAGCAATGCCCCCAGACATTGACATGATCGGAGAACAAGATCTCGATGCCTTGGAACTGCAAGTGGGTTATGGCCATGTGGTGTACACCGGGGGAGCCAGAGGTACGGACGAACTCGTCGAAGAACTGGGTAAACAGTTTGGAATGCAAGTCGAAGTCCTCGTCCCCCCGAACCATCCTCGAGCTACCTTCATCAGCCCTTCTACCGTGGAAGTCTTGATGTTGGCCAACCCCCATCTTCACCAGGCAGCGGAGAAACTAGGCAAACAAATGCCCAGTCATTTTTACACCTTGCAATTGCTGCAACGCAATTATCAAATTGCCAAAAGAGCCCATACCATCTATGCCTTTGGCATCTTGGAACAGGATCATAAACGCGTCAAAGGAGGCACTGGTTGGACTGTGCAATTGGCTATGGATCAAGGCAAACCCGTCTACCTGTTTGACATACCCAGTCAATCATGGTACCGCTCGGACCATTACTACCAAGTCAACGAGAATGCCGCCACCCTGGTGACTGGCAGTCAATTTGTCCCTTGGGGACCTAAAAAGCCCACCCTTCATCAAAGCAGTGCTATTGTGGGATCCCGGGATGTGGACGAGAAAACCCGAGCCGAAATTCAAGCCTTATTCAATCGCACGTTCTGCCTCCCCGAGAACATTGATCAATTACGTATGGAACTGGAAGACTTTCATTTGTAATTGTACATAGTCATTTTTTAGATTTTTATTTTTCAATCTGTACATAACCTTTTCAATTTCTTAGTTTTTATTTTTTCCAATCTGTACATAGCTTTCTTTTTAACTTTTTATTTTTTCAAACTGTAGATAGCTTTTTTCAATTTGTAAATAGGCGCGCCCCACCCGCGTGACAAAGAACACAGACCACCATTTGTAAAAACATCAACTCTTTTTTAATTAAAAAAATAAAAACTGACAACACTGAGTTTGCACGTTCATCATAAATAAATGTCTCTTGACTCACAGTAGCCTTGACTCACAATAAAAACAATCTCAACCATAAAATAAAAAAATGTTCAAAGTCTAATCATCCTCATTGGAATAGTTCATATTATACTCGGCGGAATTCTTCCATTCTAAATAATTTCTCTCGCCCGCCTCCTCTTCCGTCAACTCCTGTTCCTCCTGCTGCTGCTCCATTTCCTCAAAATACATTCTAATCATTTGCCAATGATGGGACGCCCTTACATGGGGAAGGTGGTCAACCAAGTAGGCATCCAATTCCTTGAATTGGTCCAAGGACATGGGCCATCGGCGTGTGTCCTTGGTCCACGCTCTATTGCGGTACACCCACGGGATCACACGGTGGACCAGGCTTCGATGTAACGAGGCGTCCGCGGTTCCTCTCTCTTCCCGGTGGCGGTAGGCGTTCTCCTCATAAACCAATGCCAACAAATACAATCGAATGAAGGCCGCCACGCGTTGTTGATTGAGGGGGCGCCACGTTTCCTCTCGTCTCTCCCACATCCCAAAAGCTAATCTCTGTACATGTGTCCTCTCCGGACCAACTCGTCTCCTCAACGCCTCTTCTCCTCCTACATTCACTACACTGCACAGGGAACCCAATCGCCTTCTCGTTGTGGACATTTTTGCAACAGCAACTGACAAAAGTCACCAAGGACCGGCTCAAAGCTAAGAGTGACGCCCCGGGCCCTCGCTTGACTTATATACTCCGATCCGCGCAATGCCTTATGGTCTATCTAAAGAGGGGGGAGGGGGGTCCCCCCACCTCTTCCCCTCCCAAAGCATGATGGGGTCTTTCTCTCATTGGTTCCTTACCCTCCCACTTGACTCCCTTGTTTCTCTATAAAAACCACCGTCCCATTTCATGTTTTCACACTCATCCATGATCCAGGCCTCAGGCCAGAAGCCCAACAAGTGATCCTTTCACCTCATGGCTCAATCCAAACCATGTGTGGTCTGTAGGGAACCTGTCACCAAACAAATCATTTTGATCTGCTGCAAACAACCCTGTCATCTAACCTGTGCCACCCTGTGGGGAAAAAAAAGTACCGCTCCTGACAGTGGTTGCTTTATCTGTGGATACGGGAATAGCATCACAGTCCTTGAAATCCTCAATGAAGAATGGAAAGAAGACCCCCAATTTGTGAAAGAAGTCAAACGTAACTGGTACAAACATACTTATCCGGGAGTCACACATCACCGCTATCCTCTCTGGTATGGTATCGGTTATCAAGTGCGGTGAACCAATATGTTTGGGAGGCGTCCAAGGGTTCTGGGGAAAACACTTCAACTGGTCTTCCCAACGTACAGAACCCCATTTTCTTGGCCACACCCCAAGCGAAGTCATTTCAAGGATGAAACAACTGAATCCTTTCCCCACCGACCCGTGTGTCGTCTGTCAGAAAAGTGTCAGCAATCAAATCATGTTGATCTGCTGCAAATACCCCTGTCATGTGGCCTGTGCTGACAACTGGAGAAAGAATCCTCATCTAATCACCAAATGTCTTTACATCCCACAAGGCCATTCCACCACAGTCATTGAAATCCTCAATTACGATTGGAAAGAAGACCCCCAATTTGTGAAAGAAGTCAACCGTATCTGGAAAGGTCATTATCTGTGGTATGGTATTTGTCATACAGGCACCGGAGCCGTTCAAGGATTCTGGGGAAAAATCTTCAAGTTTCCGGATACAAGCAGCAACATACCCCATTTTCTTGGCCACACCCAAAGCGAAGTCCTTTCACACATGAAGAACATTTTGAATTGCCAGTAAGGACCCCATGTTTGGACTCACTTGTTGTCAAACAATACGAAGGACCAATAAAAGATGTTCCATGACACTTTGTTGTGATCTTTATTGATTCTCTACACAATCATGTTCGTTGACTTTTTCTGGAAAGTTCAAGGGTAATGATAGTTCTGCCTTGTTTGAAGGGAGCCGGTTGTCTGTCCGCTGTTTGAATCTCCATGGCAATGCTGTCAAAGATGGTTTTGCCAAGAGGAAAATACATCCGTTGCTTGGTATCAAGTTGATGATCGGTATTGCCGGCATCGAAGGTACGTAAAAATCCTTTCTCTTGATTTCCCACAATGCTTTGTGACACCAGATCCGTGTAAATCATCAATTGTTGTTGCCCTTGTTGGGGTTTGACCGTTTGCGTACTGGGAAATACTTGTCGACTGAGATTCGGACCCAAGAACAAATAATAATTGAAATCGGGGTGGGTAAAACTAACGGACACATGACCATAAGGTGGATATTTGTTGACAGGACCGATGGTTGTTTCCCATTTATGGCGATCGTCGTAATCCACGATATTTTTGACCAGATAATTTTTTTCTTGGACGACGAGCTCACTTGGCGTTCCATCTTTCACCAGGCCCATCAGGCCGGCCAATTTCCATTCCATTTCAAATTGCATGTTGGCTGGTATCAGTACATACAACGAATCTAATTCGGGGGCGATGCTTGTATTGGTGATTTTCACGTAGGGTTGAGCCAGGTTGAGAGCAGCTAGTTGTTGTCGTTTAGCCTGATCGTCCACGTCCATTTTGACTATATCCATCATGACTTCCATGTGTTGTTTTTCTATTTCGTACGCAATGGCAATCCATGCTTCTTTCAAATTGTAGTAATACCCTGGCGGTAAATGGATTTCTTTGGTCACTTGAATGGGAGCCGTTCCATCCGCACGTTTTGGTATGTATCTGATATCTGTTTTCATCCAATGTTTTTGACTATCTTCTTGCGTCCAATTCTGCTTGGTTTGATCTCCCCATTGTTGATTAAACCCCGGATGTGAAATATGAACCAAGGCCGCTTCCCAATCATCTTCCACCAAATAATGAGAATGAGGAAGTCGAGCCGTAAATTTTTGTCCCGTGCCTTGTGCTTGATCACTGATCAGGGTGATGTAAAAACTCATTGTCATAATCCTTACCCCTCTGGTTGCCTTTTATACCTACCCCTGCTGCTCCAATTGGACTTTGGACTTTGAGCCCGCGTTTTCTCAGTGGTTTTGCCCTATCCTGAGCCCACGACCCTTTTTTCACATTGCTCAGCGGTTTCTCATCCTAAAACACGTGACTTCCGGTTTACGGCACTTCCGGTGACGTCACTTCCGGTTCCGGTCATGTGACTTCCGGTTGTATGAGTCTGCGATCCCTCTTTCACATTGCTCAGCGGTTTCCCATCCCACTTCCGGTGATGACGTCACTCGACCAATCAGAAGCCAGGAAATCGGCCATACGAGCCCACTTTACTACTCATATTATATTCATTATCACATACTAGGGTCCTTTACTTCAACTTTCTGAGTTTTTTTTTTCTAAAACAAAATTATCGGCATTTTACGGCAAACTTATCCAAACGAAGTGAGAAAACATTTTGGGTGACATTTAAACACCCCATGATTAGTCTGCTGTAGGTTGCCATTCTTATTTCTTATTTCAAAAAAATATTTCTACATACTGTATTTTCCCTATTAAACGCCGGGCCTAGAATAGACACCCGGCCTGTTTATTTGAAATTGAACCTTCAGACCTATATTACTGATTCGCACCAAAATAAGCGGAAGCAAATTTAAGCTTAAGGTAGCCGAACACAGTTTTCTTGTACCTATGCGTTATTTATCGTTATTTTCAAACCACTGGCAGTTGGGCAGCCAAAATTGGCAAGGTGCAAGTTCAACTAAAGAAGATTGTATTTTGATATGTTTTATTGGACTAGGGACCGTTACCATGGCAACACAGCTGGTAGTAAACCAGCATTAAATCATGGGTTTGATTTATTTTCAGAAAATCCAGTCGTTAGATTTTTTCCATCATTTGTCTCTAGAAAACTCAGAAAAATACTGGCCTATTGACACTGGTCTCGTGAAATTTTGACAGAGCGATCTTCTGTTATTTTGTGTTTTGCATTTTAACGTTTTCTCAACATGTCCTCTGTCAGATTTCAATTTTTGTTTGCAGGCGAGCTAAGCGTGTTCCGAACTATTATTCTACCAAATTTCATGAAATTCTAACGAGCGGTTTCGTAGAAATCAGTGCATTTCCACTAAATCGTGCAGTCGCAATTTTCTAGTTAACTGCGCATGCGCAGCATTTGACAGGATTCTCGATCTTTCTCGATCCATACAAACAATCCCAGAAAGGCAGGGTATTTTCCAAGAGTATTACCTTTAATACATTGAAAAACAAACGTTTTTGACACATAACAAACTGTTTGATTGTTAAGACGGAAAAAACACTTGCACAATCTTCACTGAACAAAATGAAATGATCGCTGTACAGGCGCCAACAGGCGCCATGTTTGTTTTTCTCAAAGCCTTGTGCGCGCGCGCTTATTCACGTCAGCAGTACAAATCGTAGAGCGCGCGCAAACTGTGTTCAGACACCTTAAGAGCAAATGTTGCCAAAAATCAAACATTTTCAAAATATTGTGGCAACAGCTCAAAAATCAATTCCGCTCATATTCTTATGTTAGGTAGACCTTAATGTGAAACAAATCACTGCATAGTTCGTTTGGCTGAATATCGATTTGTTTTCAAGAAAATCGATATTAACGGAATTCGCTCAAAAGACCGCTTTTGAAGCTTAAAATTGAAGGCAAATCTCGAGGCTTCGCGTGACAAAATGAAGCACTCCAGAGCAATAAAAATTAACCAAACTTGTAGAGCGATGTTTAAATATATGTCAAAAGCAATTTCAGCAATTTCTGCTCATTTATTTACGAGCTCTAATTAAATTTATCCGACATACTTTTGACTAGATAAAAAGTTTATCAAGTTTTACCCCTAAAAAAAGTATGTGGTACCGAATATTATACGTCAAGAATCTGGATTTCAAGAGGAGAAGGGATGTTCTTTTGCCTCCTAAAAGGATTCTTTGGGGAAATTTATTGACGCGATGTTATGTACTGTTTAATAAACGAGCAGGAGTGTTTTATCGGGTTTAAAACCACGAGGCGTAGCCGAGTGGTTTTAGACCCGATAAAACACGATCTGCGAGTTTATTGAACGGCTTCAAAAAACGATCTCATAGAATAATGAACTAATGGTGCCATTTTCCCGTGCTATAACTTTATTCCATAGTCTCATCAAGAGAATGTCAAAATCGATCTCACAGAATATAAAGACATTCTTTCATGTTTTGTAGTTCCTATAGTCTTTGAAAAGAATAAAAAGTTTTGTTTAATGAGCTTCGGACCATTTTCCCGTGCTGCTAGTTCATGCTGCTAGATCTGAAAAGAATTATAAGATTAGATGATTTGTATAGTGGAAACTTCATTCAATAGTGAGCTCGATGAGAACATTATGGCTTCGAAGCACAAGCGGACGTTTCGCAAACCCAAAAATGCTGAAGAAGAGAAACAACTGCTGGTAAATGCCGTACCAAAGTCAACACGTTCCGTCAATAAGTGGGCTATGAAGATTTTTTCAGAATGGCAGTCAACAAGAGTAAATAAGAAAGCTTCTGAAGAGCCGAGCAGTTGTACTAGTGACACATCACAAATTCAAGACTTGGAAACCGACGTGCTTGATATGACGGCAGAGTCGCTAAATTTTTGGTTAACAAAATTCATAATGGAAGTGTGCAAAGATACGGGGGAAAATTATCCTCCTCGTACGCTGTACAGCATTGTTTCTGTTATATAAAATGTTACCCTCATTAGTATTCTTTATATAAACAATACTAATGAGGGTAACATTTTATATAAAGAATAGTAATGAGGTATATTACAATCAGCCCCGCTTTCCCCTGGGACTGAAATCAAATGCCGCCACCAGGCTTTTTAGATTGTTGATGTATTACCGGTTTTAAACAAGCATCCACGTGACTCATTTGCGTGATGTAATTGGTGGAAATGATCATTAATTATTCATGAGTTTTTGAAAGAATTTTAAAGTTGGAGAAAATGCGTTGATTCAAGCGATCAGAAAAGTCAGCCTAATTAACTCAGTGTACACATACACAAACAACTTCACGTTTACCGCAGGTTTTGATCAGCAAACAACCGATTTTAACACAAAATCCTCTAACCTTCATGTTGCTGTATCACAGATGAGAGCTGTGGTCCTTGTTTATGATAAAATTCAAGCAAACTGCAAGGAAACTTGACAGGATATCACAACTTGCCATGCCGTTTCACCAAAAATCCGCCGTTTTTGATGTGAGGATTTTCTTTTCCTATTTTCGTTAGAAAACAGGCTTAAGGTGTTGTACAAAAGATGCCTTTCCTTTGAAACTAGCTCTGAACTGAACAGCGAGACAAGAAGTCGTTAATACAAAAACATCTGTTACTTGCTTTGGGTGATGCCGCTAATTAATTTAGTCAGAACGAGTTTTAGTGAAATCGACAACTGCATGCATGTACCGCGGTAACGAAATTTTGGGTGCATCGAGTGACTTTGGGGAATAAGGTTAAATTGTTTTTTCAAATAAGCTATTCTTGTCATCCTACGTTTATTAATTTAAGGACTGAGAGAAGATTCTCAGTAGATTGGTTTCAGATGAGCACTTAAAAATGCGTGAAACTGAAAAAAACGTCCGTTGGTTGCGTGACATAAACCCTAGAGCTTTTTCCTTGTGGGCAGGGCGAAGGGATTTAAAAATATATTCTCTGTTGGTTTTCCAGGAGGTAGCGCAGGTAATGAACTATGGCTGGATTGAAATACAAAGTTAGACATGAAAATCTCCTCGTTTTCAGTCTGAGAATGTTTTCTTTCTGTTTTTTTAGGGTGGGAGGAGGTTTGGGCTAATGTTGTTTGAAAAGACGTTCAAGAGAATACTAAATCGACTGATTGTAAGTGCCCGGGTAAAAGTAATAGTATAAGTAAACGATTCTTGGCATTAAAGGATTTTCAAATAAAGCGGAGCATTTCCATCTGTTGTTTCAGAACTCACCTAACCCATCTTTAATGTATCAATTATGCAGAAGTGAAACCTTTTGCTTTACAACATCACACAACATTCAAGCCAGCCACCTGCATGTGATGAAGCTTTGTTCAGTAATTATAAAAGCGGATCGGAAAGTAATTTGCAGGTTCTCGATTTTCCAAAAACTTGATTTCAGAGACCCAAAAGGCCCCGAGTAGAAATACTTAGTCCGTGCCTGCACCCTTTCCTCGTGCGTTTTAATATTCTTTAAACGCATCTTGAGGTGACTTGGACATCTAAGTCACCCTCATATCAAGGTCGATCGTCTTCGAACACCTTTAAGAGTGATAGCGGGTCGCTGCGGCTCGCTTGGAATTATCATCTTGGAATTATCTTTCCCTTTTGCTTAACCGATCAACCGACCGACCGACCCACTTTCGCGAGGATGGAGGCGATGGGTGGGGGGGGGGGGGGGTTGGAAACCTACCTAAGGGGAAACCTTTTCATGTTGGGGGATTAAGGGTTCAAACTTCCCCCTTCTCTTAGCCTTCAACCCCAGCTGCGCCCTCATTTTGTTGGCTCACGCTCTTTGCGTTTTTGGCGTTTGCAAACTTTATGACTCGGCCAAACTCGTTCAACATTATTCAACAATCTTGAACACAAGTTTGTTGTGCGATGTTGAACAAGGTGGGCAAACGAATTCAATACTTTTGATCACACCTGAGAACATAGAAAAAGTTGAATAAATATTACAGAACATCATTGCACAGGGTGGCACACCTGACAACAAAAGAAAAGTCGGCAAAATTGTGAAACATCATTAAGCTGGAAGGCCAAACTTGTTTTTAAAATTCAACAGCGTTGATCGGTGTTGAATAGAACGTTGAACCCCCCAGTTAACCGTTTTGTAGTTTTCTTCACTGTTGGAAGTTTTAAAAAAAGACTGCACGCACTACAGTGTCAGTCGAGTAGAGTCGTTTTTCGTTGGTGCCTGTTGAGCATCGAAAGCGGAAAACCCAAGACTCATAAAAAGTCATCCAAGTAGAGCCCGTAGTGGGTTGTATTTTCTGCCACAGGACAAAGCTCTTAACAATCTTGCAGATCATTAAATTTATTCACTGAGAACCAGTACGAGTTTTGATATTTTTTAATTAATGTCTATTCTCCGTAAATAAGTGTTTGTGCGTTTAATGTACACTAGCACGTAAATACGAACAAGAACCAGGTAAAAATAAAAAGGAGGTTTAACGTATCACCACTGCCTTATTTGAAAGTCTTTGAATGCCAGGAATCGATACAATCAGTCGATTCAGTGTTCTCTAAAACTTCTTTCCCCGAAACCTATAGCCCAAGCCCCACCCCACCCTCACCCCAACAAAACGAGAAAAGAATTTTAAGACCGAACAGGAAATTTTTATGCCTGACTTCGTATTTTAATCTAGCCATAGTATATAATATAGCGTTCATTAACTGTGCGAATTCTTGGAAAACCAACAGAGCATATATTTTTAAAACCCCCTTTGCCCTGCCCATCAGGTAAGAGCTCAGTCTAGGGTATGTCACGCAACCAAGGTGCGCTTTTTCAGTTGCACAGATTTCAAACTACTCATCGAACCCAATCTACTGAGAATCTTCGCTCAGTCATTAAAGTAGTAAACGTAGTAAGACAGAATTAGCTTATTTGAAAAAAATTAAACCTTATTCCCCAAAGTCACTCGATGCACCCAAAGTACATGCATGCAGTAGTCGATTTCACTAAAACTCGTTCTAAATTAAATTAGCGGCATCACCCAAAGCACGTAACAGATGTTTTTGTATTAACGACTTCTTGTTTCGCTGTTCAGTTCAGAGCTAGTTTCAAAGGAAAAACATCTTATGTACAACACCTTGAGCCTGCTTTCGAACGAAAATAGGAAAAGAGAATCCTCACATCAAAAACGGCGGATGTTTGGTGAAGCGGCATGGCAAGTTGCGATATCCTGTCCAGTTTCCTTGCAGTTTGCTTGAATTTTATCATAAACAAGGACCACAGCTCTCATCTGTGATACAGCAACATGAAGGTTAGAGGATTTTGTGTTAAAATCGGTTGTTTGCTGATCAAAACCTGCGGTAAACGTGAAGTTGTTTGTGTATGTGTACACTGAGTTAATTAGGCTGACTTTTCTGATCGCTTGAATCGACGCATTTTGTCCAACTTTAAAATTCTATAACATCGCGTCAATAAATTTCCCCAAAAAATCCTTTTAGGAGGCAAAAGAACATCCCTTCTCCTCTTGAAATCCAGATTCTTGACGAATAATATTCGGTACCACATACTTTTTTTTGGGGTAAAACTTGATATACTTTTTATCTAGTCAAAAGTATGTCGGATAAATTTAATTAGAGCTCGTAAATAAATGAGCAGAAATTGCTGAAATTGCTTTTGACATATATTTAACCATCGTTCTACAAGTTTGGTTAATTTTTATTGCTCTGGAGTGCTTCATTTTGTCACGCGAAGCTTCGAGATTTGCCTTAAATTTTGAGCTTCAAAAGCGGCATTTTGAGAGAATTCCGTTAATATCGATTTTCTTGAAAATAAATCGATATTCAGCCAAAGGAACTATGCAGTGATTTGTTTCACATTAAGGTCTACCTAACATAAGAATATGAGCGGAATTGATTTTTGACCTGTTGCCACCAAATGTTTGACCGTTGGTAACATTCGCTCTTAATTGTCAGAAGACCAATAACATGGCGTGTTCGTCGACCAATCAGAACAACGCCAGAGACTTAAAACATCTACTGACAATTCACAATTCACTTGACTCTGATGATGATGTCGGCACAGATTGTCGAAGCATCAGTCAATGTCATCACAAACCCGAGTCCTTTTCAGGACTACACTCACCCGGACGATCATACTTTACCGACTAATGATGTGATTCATGGGTTCAAACATTATTCTTCTACGATTTTGCAGCACATGTGCAACGAGCCCGTTAGTCAAGTAATACTGAATTGAACTATAAGAGATAGATTTCCTTAAGATGCCACAACAGTATCTCTTCTTTTATTCATAGTCATATTTTCATTTCATGCCTTTCATTCCATCAGCTGCACTGACAGCTATGTGTCACATTAATCTACAATGTCGCCACCAACTTATGACATACGTCTTGAGGGGTCGGTTTGGGAAAAATAAGGCAAGAAAAATACGCTACGGAAAAAAGTACTACAAACTTATTGTATTTCCATTTTTTTTTCATAGGAGACCCTTTACATTTACGCCGCTAGAGAAAGGCTCCCCTTATGATGCCGCCACGTTGGGATTTTTATTCCTGGTGGTAAGGGGAGCCTTTCTGCTTGAGCCGATGGAGGCTGTCTTGAAATCACAACAAAGTGTAATAAACAACGAACACAACAACGATGTATAAATCCGCCATTTGGCAAGAGCACATGGTTTTTCTAACAAGAAACTTACTTAGCAACGATGAAATCTAACTGCGCGATATCGATACAGTGGCACCATCAACATAAGTATAACAATGGGAACATGTGATTTAAGTAAACACTAACTAATGTCAGATGCGAATATGTGGTTACAAAAAGCGTTCGTACAACATGTGCATGGTCGAATGCTCATTAAAAGACAGGAATGCAATGTTTCAAACTAGCAATTGTATGTAACACTGAAAAAATGGCATGTATTGAGAAATTTGCTCGACGTCAAACTTCATATGACAGTAATATCTCTTAATCTGATTTTGGTAGATTGTTGTTGATAAAATGTCCACAGCAATGGCAAATAAAGCTAATATTGTTGTTGTTGTTACGATCATTGCTTTCAATTAGAATGAAAGACCTATCCACGAGTTGGCAGCAAACTTCAAAAAAATTGTACAGAAGTCCGGCTTTGATGCCCGTCGTGTAACACACCATTGCCACAGATCTGTAAGTGTCACTTATTTTAAGAACGCGAAGAACTGAAATTAATGATTTACGATGAAAAGTACTTTAAGGTACAAGTGTGAACGTGACAAACCTTCACGACCCCATAATAAATATAACTTAGTCAACTGACTTCTGCGGGTGGCTGCAACAAGAACCTAACCTACCGTGAAACAAACAAAATTACAATACTAATGTTAGGGTTTGACACAATTCGACCTTTAATAGCAATACATATAATTTTGTACTTTACAGGGGATGGCCACCACATTCATAATAAATGAAGCCATAGCAAACAATGGGGTGTTCACCCGCGAAGCCATAGCAACCCTGTGCCGGCTGGCCGGCTGGTCAGAGAAAGGCGGGACCTGGGTGATTTATAACAAAGAGGTCTTTGAAACCCACCTAGATGACAACGCTTTCCTGTACAGGTAGCTATAAGTATGACATATCATTTTGCAAATCATATCCTCAACAATAACGTAATTCTTACATCTAACATTGAACGTCAGTGAAGATATTTTAATGCAGACTGGACAGCCTCGACGGTAACATAATTGGCCAATATGTAGTAACTGTTTCTTGATTTGGTTTTCTTACAACAGGGACCTGAGAACGGATGCGGCAACCTTTCTCCAAAGGATTCAATGCAACTACAACTACAGGCTTGTCCCACCGGCCAAAAACCTAATCACTGCAGGAGACTGCAGCGAGGTTCCAGGGTTTGATGACTACACGGTAACTTTACGGACGAACGTCTGGGTGGACTGACCATTTCACAAGTCAGTGTGAAAGTGAGTAGTTGGAGAGACGGATATGATACAGCTTCTTGAAATCCACTAATTAATTTTCAAATGTAGCTTAATGTTACGGTAAACTGATGCAAAATCTGAAATGCAACGTTGTTTTATCCATTACAGCACTAAAAAAGATGAGAACACATGAAAACGAGACATCCAACGGTCAGTTTTTTTTTGTTCAAAGTATACTTTTTTGATTTAAGAATGTGGCACAGGAGGGACCATTAGTGGTTCGCCTCGTCCTTTAACTGGCTGCATGCGGAATTTTGGCTGCAGGCGGCAAATTGCTGGAAACAGAATCCTATCCGAAGAAATGTTCACTGAATTCGCCAGATGTTGACAGCTTAGATATAAAATTCCAGAATTTTAAAATAATTAAAAAAAAGGATCGGATTTTAGAAAAATGTAGAAAATCTTGTTTTACCGCTGACCAACTTGACGTTATTTTTTTTCCATGACTTATATAAAACCCAACGGGACCGTTGTCGACCGTTGTGAGTATCTCGTCAGCTTTGGTAATTATCCGTGTTTTTAGCTGTTTTGTTTTGTTGTTGTTGTTTTTTTTAAGAACTTTAGACACTTTTGGAAGAGTTTTAGAGCTTTTTTGGAGAAAATCCGGAAGGAATTTTAGCCCCTATTCGGGAATTTTGTATCTAAGCCTATAACCAGTTCCCTTGTTACGGAAACCTGAGATGATGTTTCGCCAAAGAAATCTCTAATTTTCACTAAATCATCATATTTCGGAGTTTTTTTTTTCTAGCAGTTCTTGCGGATACGAACTATTAAATTTTATCCTATGATAATTACTGAATGTAAGCAGGAGCCGGCGAGCGGGGCTCGCATATTGGGCCGTCTTTTTTACCAACTCGACACGGTGTGTTACTGTATCGATCTCAAGCCTTGGCGATTTTGTGTGTTGATGACTCAAAAATAGGCTGGGAGACAGGGAGTGAATGAGCCGAGTAAGGGTGGTGACACATAAAAGAATAAAGTCTCCTAATTATTCATCCTAAATTGAAGGGATGGTTTGACACAAACATTCTGATTATCTCGAAAAACTCAAATTTCATTATTTTATGTTAAAAGGCCAAATTTTCACTTGCGTTTTCACAGAAGCTTTATCGAAACGTGGGAAAGCCATCTACATCGACCTTTGGCTACCATCAAATTCGTGGCTGCTTATGGGATCAGTAAAATTCCGGCTGTCTCGAAACCGCCATAATTATGATTATCACGAACTGCATGTAACAGCTTCCGATAAAGCTGTGAAATATTTTCTGATTTGATTGACGTTACCTTGATTAGTGCATTAGTTACGCAAACATATAGCTCGTGTTTCAGTTCAAGTTAGGACCCCTTGTGATCAGGACCTTAGAAAACAAGTTAGAACGAAATTCTCAGTAGATACTCAAGACCCGCGAACGTTGGTAAGCAACAATTTACTTATGGTTTATTGTCATGATGATACGTTAGTTTGTGATTTTACAGTGAGATTTATTGCTAGATTTTACCGTTCGTAAGTCTCTTAATTACCACGTGCGAGTTGTGTAATTTTGATTACTCTCAAGCTATAAACGCAACAATACTTAGATTTTACTTAATGTAATGATTTCAGTTGACCTCTTCGATATAAGGACGCCCCAAGGCTAAAGGAATAGGAATAAAGAAAGAATTGGTGATCCTATATTGGCCTGGTGGTTTATTATCGACTACGCGTATATCAACCCGGGAACCGACATTTTCACTCTAACTTGAAAGAAACATTACACTGCAACTTGTTTTACTTGGTTGATGTTGCTCACTGTCGAAAAACTCAAACTCCCTTTAATACACTGTATCTCAACAAAGTTTGGTTTCCACTGCGTTTTGAGATTGTGGAAGACTTGTAGTTTTACTTTTTAAGTTTATCCAGGAGATATCTACTCTGCTGACAGGGGTTTTTCATCTTTTCCTTTGTGTTTCGTAATTTTTTTGCGGGTGACCTTCGCGCTGAACGTTCCGTTCATAGTAAGCAGAGTAGAGAGATGTCGAAATTGGGTAGTGTTTGCACTGTTGGGGCTTGAAATCGCGCCCATCGGTATTATTCAGCAACTCGCGAGTTCGAGCCAACTATAAAAGCCAACTATAGCTAAGCCGGCGGGTCGGCCACGGGTAGTGAGCGCGGCTGGCCGGGTTGAAAAGCGCGCGCTTTTTTCCCGCTAATTTCCAAGGCGGTCGCCGCGGTTGATTCGCGGGCGCAATTCACCGTGAAGCACTGAGCGAATCCTGAGCGACTGAGCGAGCACAGGGCTGGAGTGTGAGGTCGGCATGTAATAATAATGTGTAAGTTTTGAGCATTTTTCGAGCGTTTTTTCGTGTCCTACATTATCCTGCAACTGTATTAATAACTTGTGTTTTGTGTGTTGGTAGAAATGAAGTCATTTATCGGAAATGCGTGTGGCTGATTTGAACACAAGCTAATATTTGGTTTTGACTGTCACGTAGGCTGCCATATGCACGAAAGGTCATCAAAACATCACAATTTATGAATGAATTTTAAATCCCTTGACAATGGTTTATAGTCTTTTTCATTTCAGCAAAGGAAAATGTGTCGTAAAAGACTCATTTGAAGCATAATTGTTTGTTATATTTTTAAAAGCATCTGTTCTTAAAATATTCCAGGTTTCAAATTGACAGCTAGCATGATGTGTTGTCGTAGGGTTCACAACACTGTACAGCTTCACTGGACGAAAGAAAGTAAGTGATCATCTTTGTTTGATGTGTTCTAATCTTTACAAAAACGTGAATGGGTTACTGACGGCAACAATTGTCGTCAAAACGAAGGGAAACTAGTTTAATCTTCTGAATCTTTTGGTATTGTTGTTTTTCTTCTTCGCCATGTTGGCGGGTTGGAAGTCATGGCGCGAAAACCGGAATTCAACGATAGATATTTAAAAACCCATCAAATTTGAACGTGAGAAAGTTATGAATTACAAACTGAAGGCCCCATGTAAAAGATGTGATTGACGAACTTTGAGAAATATAGCTCTACTAAAGAGCTTGTGGTCGCGTTTCCGGACCTTACAGTGTCTACAGTTTGTCTTTAATTTTTTGTGGCCTTTGAACTTGACAGTTCGGTTTTGCAAAGGTACGAGCTTGAAATAATAATTGATGGTTTGCACATGACGTCATAAAATTCTAAAATCAAAACTCACTAGGCCTGGTAAATTTTTATCATCACCAGTTGTAGCAACACCTAAAAATATATCTTTTCACAACTTTCCAGTTCTGTATCATCCTTCGTGCTTAAAATACAGCATCTTGAATTTTTCGAAATTGCCGCCACTACGTAACATCAAGATGGCACCGTGGCAAAGCAAAGGTCTTTTCTTATGATTTTTGGCATTTTGAACAGTTCAAGTATTAGGAGACATGCTTATGTGTGTGTATACTAGCTCATGAGGGAAAAGTAATCGCTGTCATAGCAAAAGTGAGTTCCAGATGTTTTCATTGATGTTGGTGTCCCTCAGAAGGACACCAATATGGTGTCTGTATACTGAGCTCTATAAATTTGCGTGGAACGTTTCCACAAATACCTCAAGAAGAGTGTACTGCAGAGACCTGAGACTTGTAGGTGTGGTATCCCAAACTTCAGTTTTTTGCCAAAATGTTCCACACAAATTTATGGAGCCCAGTATGGAGCTGCCGTATTGGGGTACCTCTGTGGTACACCAATATGGTGGTGGAAAATAATGAAAACATCTGGAATTAATACTTTGGCTAAATGGACGACTATTTCTATCTAGTGAACTAACAAACATTCACATAAGCCCTTGTCTTAATACTTCAGCTGCTCAGATGGCTAAAAATCACAAGATGAATAGAGTTTTTTCACACATGTGACTGGCTTCTTAGCTGTCACATACTGCTGTACCTCTGAAATTGAAACTGCTCTATTTTTTAAATGAAGGATGCTATCAAGCTGAAAACTTTCAAACAGATTAAAATTTCAGACATCTTACACCTGATCAACATAAAAACTCTGATGGCTCTGCAGTTTGTTATTTTAGAATTCGATGATATCATGTTCATATGATCTGTAATAATAATAATAATAATAATAATAATAATAATAATGATAACAGTATTTAGAACACATTTTGCAAAGCCTTAATGCCTTTACAAATAATGGTACAGTTTATTCTTACATTCCTGGTCTTCTAAATGCTGGCACAGTGATAATATTTTTTTCTGGTCCCATAATTTTATTGAAAACTCACACAGCATGATTTCTTACTAAATTATCTGTCTGCTTTGGAGGTTTTTGTGGGTCATAAAAAGAAATGTTGAGAAGTTATACAAATTTGTGTGCAGATACTCTATGTGTTAATGTATTTTTAAGGGATTTTGTTGAGTGTTTTGACATTTTGAACCTGAGAAATGGCGGGGGTGAGGGGTGTGGGAGGTGTTCGATAGGGTTTTACACTTGAAACAGACAAATTCCGTCTACTGGACAAAGTGCATAACAGTGGATAATTTGTTCTTAACCTCAAACATTTCAGTCAGTAGAGCAGTTGGGCTTCAATCGGCCACCATTTTGAATTTGTGCCTGAGTCCTGAGAACATGTAACCACCAGATCATCAATTTCAACCGATAACTGACTAAAACTCCTTTGTGTTGTGACAATCATGCTAGATGCATAATCAATTGCCTCAAAGATGTTAATATTGTAAGAATAGGAAATTAATACATTTAAACATTCTGGCATACGTTACCTTCTAGCGAAACTAATTACCTGGCCTGTGTTTCTCCTTTTTGAACAGTGTCATCTGTGACCACACTTAGTTTTGTCAGTTGTCATATATTTCATTCAACCAAGTCTTAACCCTTTCACCACTGGCTATTTCACTGCAAAATGACCTGAGACACCAGCTATTTCTGAAATGGTATTTTTGTGCACAAAATGACAGAAAATGATTTTCAAGTGAAGATACTGCAAATGGCAGTCACAACTAGTTTTCACCAAAATAAGAACAACTGTGTTTAAAAACTAAACTTCATTTCATTCAAAATACAGGCAAAAAGATGTACAAATGTGGTACAACTCTTACCATGATGTGAACTCAAACATACAGAAAAGCAAGTCCTAAATGTTTGTCAGTCAGCTTTAAACTTCAGTTGGTTCTTCAGCAGGATTAGATCGAATAATCATGAAGATATTTCCTCTCAAATTGCAAAAACAATGCCAAAATTCTCCTTTGAAGTTACACAGTTCCTGTAGTTTTTGTTCAAAATGGTAAAAGAAAAAACTGTTTTGAAAGTTTTAGAATTTTTCTGTTTATGCCTGCCTTCTTCTCCATTCAGCTCATCGAACTGGTGGCCATTTTGACTTCCAGACGTGCTAACCCAATAAAAACAGGTAGACCTTTCCCCTCTAGACAAATCTGCATCGTTTGGAGGCCAATTTTTCCGACATGTTTTTTCGCCAGACTTCAGGCGCGTAGTGTTATAGACCCTTTTTTGCTGTGCTGCAAAACCGGCACGAAGTGATGAATGTTTAACCCTTTCACCACTACGTGCCAGTTTTCCGGCAAAGCAAAAAAAGATCATGACACTACGTGTTGGAAATCTGGTGGAAAAAAAACTGCCAGAAAATTTATCTTTCCAATATGTGTGGTAATTGTAGGAAATTTCCATTTATCCCTTTATTGCAGATGGATGCAGTATTCAAAGCACGTGATGTGTACAGAGTATGGCACGAGGAGTTTTTTGTAAAAGAAAAACTGCTGCCTGCCTCCCATGTAAAGATCAAAATGTTTTGCAGCGATTTAGCTGAACTTGGTTATTCTTACCATACAGTTGTTGGGTATGTGTCATATTAGAGCAGTTTTCAATTGAGTGTCGAAAGTAATGTTGTGTTTGCTTTGGTTTTGCATTACTAGGCTCTCTGATTGGTTAAAAAAACTCGCGCCACTTTCTCAACCAATCAGGCGTAAAACCAAAACCAATCGTGACTTGCTCGTACGCGTTTTCCCGCGCTTAGCGCCAGTTGCTTGTATTTGATTTGATTTCTGATTGGTTCATTTTGTGTTTTGTTCCTGTTGTGATTGGTCAGAGTAATTGCTTTGGTTTTGGTTTTACGACACTCAATTGAAAACCGCTCTATTTTCATTATCACATACCAGTGTCCTTAACTTCAACTTTCTGAGTATTTTGTTAAAAAACAAAACAATAACAATTGACATAGAACAGGAAACTTATCCAAACAAAGATAAATGATCATGCTGTTAATAATGAGAAAACATTGTGGGTGACATTTAAAGACACCATGTTTCTACTGCTGCCTACTGCCATTGTCTAGCTTAATTTGAAGTATTCAAGTTTCAAAATTACATGTGCATATACTTTATTTTCTCGATTAAACTCCTGGCGTTGAAAAAAAGCCCTGTATAATTACATATAATTCCTATCTAATTATTCATTTTTAATGTGACATTATTCCAATATTTTTCAGCACATGTACAACAATCTGCCAAGCCCGAGGATTGTCTCCCTGGGATTGGCAGCCACAGTTAAGAAGTATCTCAAAAAAAAAACAATTGGTATTGAAGCACATTTTCCATGCAAGCTGTTGATGGCCTAGGACAAGGAACATCTAAAAGATACACGTGGATTAGAAACCCCACAGGCTCTCCAGAGTGAGTTGAATAATACAAGTTGTTATTACCGAATTTGGTAGAGTGCTAGAACAATTGCTGGTTTCATGTTATGTCATCAAATTCTAAAATCACAAATGCCGTTGTCTCCTGATTTTATATTCCCATCAGGTTGAAGATGATTTAAAAATATATCTTTTCATAAGTTTCCAGCCCGGTAGTGCCTTTCATTTTGAAAATGCATTTGAATTTCTGACTTTTCACATCTTGAATTTCTGGCTTTTCACCTACGTGACACCAACATGGCGGCTGTGACAAGGCTTTGTCTTATGCAAGAAAGGACTTTCCTTGTGAGTTTTAGCAGTTTGAACAGTTAAAGTATTAGGAGGGAAGTTAATGTGCTTGTATAGTAAGTTCACGAGAGAAAAGTAATCGCTTGAAGAGCAGAAGTGAATTCCATAATTATGTTTTCACTGATTTCCGTCTGTCATGTTTGTGCCCTTCTGAAGGACACCAACATGGCGTTTCCATACTGAACTCTATATTATTTCAGTCAAGTGTTTTAGCAAATAACTCAACAACAGAACACCGCACAGATCTGAGACTTGGCGAAGTTCTTTATTTTGTTATCTTTTATAAGTTGCAAATTTTTGGTTTCTTCCAGCCACTGGTTTCAATTTAAATATTGTATGGCGTGACAGTGAAAACCAAGAATAAAAGCAACGAACAATTCGAATCATGAATTCAACTGAGTTGATTTAACCTGTGTGTTGGTGAATTATTTCTCTCTATCATGGGTGCATAAATGAAACTTATGACAATAGTCTGACACGATTTCTAATAATCGACATGCATCGGTCTATTGTTAGGAATCAATTCTGATACCAAATATTTTTCTGTTTCCCGTAGTGGCATTCATGATGTTGGCTAGTTATCACGTTGGATGTCGCCAAGGATCGCCAATGCCCCCCCCACCCCCCCCCCCCCCAAAAAGGGCTGTATGATACCACATCCCAATCATTAACCAGCAACATGACCGTAGGTCAAAATAATGTTTTGGTGAGTCTGACTATGTGTAATGATTAAGCTCAAGTCATTTTCCATCAATTTACTTTTGATTATTGACTTGACTTATGAAAGACGATCAACAAGAGACATCCCTATTCACTTTTAATTACCAGTAAGTTAAAGAAAGAATAAAACATAATGGGTAGGAGACCAGTTTAACCACCAAATAAAATTGAATTGTTGGCTACCAAATAATTCTACATTCTATTTTCCTTTTGAAAAGTAACTTTAACTCCCCTTGAGGAGTAATTATCTTTGAGGACTACTCTTTCTGTAGAACTATTGAAAAAGGGGGACTTGTGTAATGTATGTGATTATCATTATTGCTAAAGCGACTGTACTTCTCTTAACAGAAAAGATGAAAGTGGTCTGCTTATGATGACAGTAGCATTTATGAGAGAAAAACAAGATGTGATGAATAGAACCTACAGGTAAGAAGATTGTGTCAGTAGCAGCTGCATAAGATGCCATAATACCAGTTCAGATTAAAGACTTCTTTGGCCTTTGTTTTTTTCTTTTAGTCAAACATTCCAATTCGAACCATTGATGACAGGTTTACCATGTGATGCCACAACTGAATAGTTTCGTTCACTTGTATTTATATTTTCTTTCTTTCCTTCAATTCCACCTTGTTTGGACTGCTGTGTTCCATATTTAGGGGGGAGACTCTTAACTACAATACTGTTGCTGTGGGAAGTTCCTAATCATCATATCTTGGAAACCCTAACTTCCACAGATATGCTGCTTGGCCATAGGAAATGTGTTCAGAATTTTTGAGTTGCAACCATATTTGGCTGGTCATGTGACCCAAATAGGAAAAAGCCTAAAACTCAAAGAGTATACAGTTTTGGTTTATCAAAACAGTTAACAATCATCAAGTTGCAAAAGGTGACGTATCGATTTCTTAAAATTTGCATTACAGTGTATCATAGAAGTTATGACGTCTTAACTACTTTTTTGATACATTACGGTTGTGTTTTCACTAGGGCGATTAACTAGCTGAACATTCTTTCTAGGTGTTTGTTTACAGACCGACATTTACTAGTTAAACGTGACAACTGTTTTCACTGTGAAATTTAACCCAAAATTTAAGCCGCTTACTCAGAAGATTCAAATTACAAAAGCGCGCATCTTTGAAAAAATGGCAGGAGATGAAGCATACTTTATGACTTCGCTCGTATTGATTCTTGCAATGTTTCTTCGAAAAAGAAGGAGTTTCTTTCGGAGGATGCGATTAATGTCTCGACAAATTGGGAGGATGCGACGCAATGTTGTAATCCGGTCAATCCAGCACCAAAACAATCGAAATCGCCGGAAGCGCAAAACGATTTGGGTTTATCCGAGACCACAGTTTTGCAAATCGAAATGGTAGAGTATTACGATTAAATTCGCAGAGTTTGTCTGCCATTTCGAAAGCGTAGTGAACCACGAGGCAAGTGTCTGGAAAATATTTGCCGAGCACTATTTGGCAGGCATATGTCACGACGTGCAATGTGATTGGTTGGGGCTTTTATCGGGACGATTTATACCATCTCGCGAGATAGTATAACTTGGCGTGAATTTCCAGTCATGAAGGCGAGATAATCCCTTGTTTTTTCTCATGAAAACAGCTTGCATTTTTAACTCGCTTAACTTTGGAAGAGCTGTTTTCACTGTATTTCCGGACTTTTCCAGCTTTATCTAGTCAAAATTGTCCTAGTGAAAACACAACCTACATGTATGAACTGCAGTTTTTCTATTTTTTGTGATGACAGTAATTGCTTATGTCAGATTATAAAGAAGGCTTTCCTCCGAGTTTTAGGGATATTTCTTTTCAATACACGGTTGGGGACTGGCACTAGTTATGCAGTGCAATGTCGACTTTTAAAATTCAGATGTTCATCCTTGTACGTTGCTTCAATTTAGCTGCACTGAATGCTGCAAAATAGCGTAAAACAAAATATCATCCACCAGAATCCCTTAGCAACAGCACCAGATCTCTAGTTAAAGATTCTCCCCCCTTAGTCGACACAGTGGTGCCAACAACTTATCACATACATTGAGAGATTGAGAGTGTTGGTTTGGGGAAAATGAGGCGAGAAAAATATGCTAAAGAAAAAAAAAGATACACAAGGGTGAGGTTTAACTTAATTAACACATAGCATTGTTTACATACATGTAAGAGACCATTCACTTTTACACCATTAGAGAAAGGCTTGTCATACCCTTGTCGGGGTATGATAATTTTGGGCATTGGATATCGATATATAATTTTCCTCTTTACAGGGAATGGCCACAGCTTTAATTATTAATCAGACCATTCAAACTAACTGGGTGTTCCCTCGAGTGGCCATCGCAACACTCTGATGGTCTGAGAAAGGGGGGCCGTGGGGCATCTGCATCAAAGAAGTGTTCGATAGGCACTTAGATGGGAACGGTTACAGGTAGTTATAAGCATGACATATCTTGGAAGTCAACTCGTCGACAATAACATAATTGTTACATAATATATCATTGACCATCAGAGAAGATATTTTTAATGCAGACTGTGCATCCCAGGGATGACATTATTGACCATAATGTAGTAACTGTTGATTGATTTGGTTTCTTACAACAGGAACCTATGATCTGATCCCACGATGCACCTGAGACACGTTGAGTCCAATTACAGCTTTCATCTAGTACCACCAGCAAAAACTCTCATCACCACTGATGATTGTAAAGACATGGAAGGATTCAAACACTTCATGGACAGTTACGTTTAGACAAGCAGAGGAGCTTGCGAAGGTGAGTAAAAATATTGGATTGAGGGAGCTGATACAGCTTCTTGAAATCCCCTAATTAATTTAAGGTAGGTAAATAAAATGTGGATGTTACGTTTGCAAGTAAAGGCAATCATTCTTTGGTAAACTGATGCCAAATCTAATGCAATGTTGATTTATTTATAACAGCATTAAAATCATGGAGGAAAAAAAGAACAGGAAACATTCAATGAGTAGTTGTTTTCATTCAAAAGTTACTTTTTCGAGTACTTGAAGGGGTCTCATTCAAGTCGAAAGGTATTAAAAACGACAGTTAAATTATGCAGAAATTTCTTATTGAAGGAAACAGTGAGTGCAGTGAATATGCATTTATACAATAAAAGGAATTTATTGAGCCCACAAATGGAGATCTGTGGAATGAGATTCTCAGGCTTCATTATGATTTACTCTTACTTTTCTAGGTTTGACAACAACTGAGCTGGAAAAAAAGGTGAAGGCCGCTCATCTCTGAGTCCGAGCAGTGGCTCAATTTGCCAATGCTCAACATAATGAGGCCCACGACAGACAGTGGGCCCTTGCAGAAGCCCAAAATGTGAACAAGGAGGTATGTAGATTGTTGTGTGGTGTATCTATTCATTTGATTAAGGGTGTGGACCACGTCGAGAATGGACAGAGAGCACTTCGTACAATAGTTGGTATCTGGGAGCATCTCCATGAATCTATAAAGGATTTTGGAATTTATTACACTTAGGAACTTTCAAAGGAGACTTCTTAGGAACAATTACACTTTTGTGCATTAAAAAGAATTTCTCTACAAAATGATGTATGAGTGTTTAACATTGAATACATGGCATGACTGTCATATCCTTCCCCCTATGGTAGTTTATATTTTCAACCTTGGTAAGGTTGTATTTATGTTATTTGTGTTTATTTGACCTTAAGGTGATTCCATCCAAATGGAAGGAATATTTAAAATTTTCTAAGACGTGGTCCAATTAGTAATCATGTTTAGAACATTTCTAAAACGCAATAAAAAGTAGGGGTCACCGAGCTTGTTTTGGCACAACAGGGATAGCCATTGATAGCAACTATACAACCCGCAAGGTTTTCCTGAGAAACCCTAGTAATCAGAGATGAGAACTAAAATTGCTCTAAAAAGTCATTGCTTGTATTGAAATATTGGAGCAGTTCAACAAAATAGATATTTATCTTACATTGTGTACTATTTTAGTTGAACAGGAATTAAGGATATGAAAAAAATTAAAGAATTTACTGCCTGCGTACGTATCCTGCTGTACCTAAAGACGTGTTCTTTTCGGTATTTAAATAAAAGTATCTCAAAGCAGAATTTTTAACTTTTCTTGAAATCGCGACATATTGTGCTCAACCGTGTGCCATTTGAATTTATCTATTAAAAAATTGGGATCACCGAGCTCGTTTAGGAGAAAATAACCTGTTATTTCACTGTTCTGCTTAGCTTTCAGAGAAACCTATCAAGTTCCCAAAGTGTGTGCGCTCGTATGTGCTAATCACGCAAAAAATGGTGCGCAGAAAGGATGCGCAATGCAATTGAGGAGAATCACCTTAAACTTAACTTACCACAACACATTTGGGCAAGGGACATTGTAAACGTGCTGAAGGACAGAAACACCAGGTCTCATAGGTCGACTTAGGGGATCCACAGCACGAATTGGCTCCCTCACTCTCCACCTCTGGACGTGAATGTCTCTTTGTCTGAGGGTGCCTAGAATCAGGGCTTCTGATAGGGTGCAGCAAAGAAAGGGAAATTCTGCGGTAGGAAAGGTCCATTATGCGACAAATTATGCGATGTTTTTAAAGCTGATTTAACATTGTTTTATTAGGTCTCAGAGGAGGAAAACCATTTTTTTGTTGTCCAACAGGCAATTAGAGCATAAAAGAACAATAATTCTAAGCACCTAAAATAAATCAATTGTTGCCTCATTTTAATTATTTTAATCTGATATGGCTCATTTAGTCAATTAAGTGTCACTTGGGAATGCATATTGATTATTCCTTAATTAGACAACGTTACGAATTTCAGTTTTACATAAATAGGCTGTTAATTAAGGTATGTCCACGTGCTATTTCAGATGTCAGGCCTCGACAGACCATACAACCTATCAGAACAGAAATAACTTGAACAAAGTAGAAACATTTCTGTGGGCTATACAGACTTGATACATTTGATTCAAATGAGAAGCTATAAATCAGTCAATGACATCCCCACAATACACTTCACCATAACAATAACAACTAAGTCAAACCTAAGACTGGATGCCTTTTGTGTAGCTAACACTAGTCTTGGGCATTCCTCGAAATGCTTGATTATGAAATGATCAATGGCTGGTTAAAGATAAACCAAAAATTTCGAAATAATAATGGTTTTTGCACAGTAATTAACCATGACAAAACAGTCTATCAAATAGTGTCACTTTGAACAATTAGCTTCCTTTTCTGCTTTTCCTTATCCACTGGTACACTTGTTTGACTTCGCCCAATTGTGGGAAGGTAAAAGGGCCAACGCCCACAATAACAACAGGTCCATAAAACACACATGAACTGTGAACTCTGTCAATATCTTCACGCTTTGGCCAGTTGAACACTTTTGCTCCACTTGAAGAGGTTGAGTGTAAGAACTTGAAATTAATGAAAGAACCATCAGCACTTCCAAGACCTCGGCCAAAGTAGTATGTCTTCGGGTACTCAACAGCATAATAAGCGACTTCTTGGATAGAAGGTTCTGTGAAGCTCTGTAGTTCTTGCTCATGCAACTCTACAATCATATGACGCCTTACATTGTTGATGCTTTTGCTGCCTGGAACTGGTGATTGAAGAAGGAAACGCCTGGCAAACATGCACAGGAACACTCCACAGTCAATGTTGTTTCCCTGTTGTGGAATGTCCATTGGCTGCTATCCAGCTGCTGCAGTAGTTTCCACATCTTGGAAATGGCATTCTCAGTAGTTGGCTTTGTAAAAGACCCAGCCTTGCTATCTAATACTAGAACGTCTTTTTCTTTAGGTAGAACAACAAGGAGAAACCAGTGCTTGCTATTCCCTGGGTTACATGGAACCAGAACAACATCTTGATTCATCAGAGGGCCTTTACCTTTCAGGAGATCTTGAATTGGTTTTTTGCCAAATCCTTTCTCAAATGCCTCCCACCCCAGAATTTCTACATCGAGACCTTTGGAAAGACTTGCTGTTGGGATGAGTTGCAGATAAGCTTCAATAACAAAGTTAGTTAGATAATTGTCTTCCTCGCATGGTTTACAACCGTACAGACTTTCGAGATCCTGCCCATCTATCAAACTACTTCCCCTGAATTCGACAGAACCATTGAGCAAACAGTTCAGAAGTGGTTCCCTGTGCTCTTGTGAAATACAAGTTTCTTGTGTTTGAACTTTTGAGCTGTGCTCTGATTTAAGTGTTTCGATATCTTCTTTCTTCCTGACCCGAAGGAGTGCATCCAGGGAGGATCTGTATACAGCTCCAGGGGTGTCACTTCCTTTCTTCCTTTTGTGGGCTGTCTCAGACTGTTTGGAATTTGGACCTTCCGTTTCCTTCTTTTTGTTCTCTATCTTGATTCTGTCTCTCTGTTTTCCTGCACAGGCGCTGGTGTCCTTTGTCTGTGGACCTGGAACTGGCGGGAGATCTTCAGGTATTTTTTCTTAGAGTTGAACAGCCTGGGAAACTCACTTGCTTCTCCTGGCAGTGGGTTCTCTTTGGAGGTGACTTTCTGAGACTCGTTTGCTGCTCTTGCTTTCCTTGGCACTGGATTCTCTTTAGGGGTGACTTTCTGTGACGGGTTTGTTGCTTTACATGAGGGTGTGGTGCATGTAGCGGTTGCACTCTGCTGCTCCCTTTCTTGTTTGTTTGAATGCTTCACCCGAAGATTCCAATTCAAGAAATGGAAAGCCTTGATGGTGCTTTCATCGAGGGATCTGCATTTATCATCCAAAATCTCACTGTATGCAGAGAAAGACCTTTCGACATCATAAGAACCAATGGTGGTTGTACAGTAGCATGATGCCAACTTGAACAGTTCAGGCAGGTTGTCTGCCTTTCACTTCCAGAACAAAGTCAAGTCGAAGCTACCATCCCTGCTGTATTTGACAGCCACAGGACCAAGGCTGTTGACATAAAGGTCCCACTCATTTCTTGAAACTGCTTCAAATCCAGGGATGCCATCTATGGAATCGAAATTCTGCTCTACATCGATCAAATTTCTGGGATCAGGCATGCGTATTTGCTGAAGAAACTTTGAAGCTGGTTGTGCTCCATCCACAAAATACTTGCACAGCTTAGCATGGACGTCAACGAAGGCTGAATTGAAAAGGCACATCAGTTCCTTCTCTTTGCAGTTGAAGTCCCCTTCAAAACAGAATTTAAGATCTTCCTCCACATTTGTATTTGCATGCAGGTACTGTAACAAACTCTCCATTTTCTCATGAGCCTGTGTAACGTGTGGCATTCGCTCCTGAATATAATTTAGGTACGCCGTGAGAGTTGGTGCCTTGACTTTCAGAAAGGCAAGTTGAGCATGAAGCTTCCTGTAATTTTCATCTTGAAAGATTTCTTCCTCGACTAAGTTCCCCTTGGACAAAATCTTCAAATAGGAGGTGAAACTTTGCATGGTACAGGACAGAGTCGAATTAAGCACTCCAGCTTTTGGTTGTCGGGTAAGGTGGCATAGTGACACTGTCCCCTGGATTTAGGGCCCTTTGCAGGAAATTCAAAAATCTGCTTTTCCTTCCACTTGGAACAAAGAAGAGATTGCAGACACACTTCACAAACTCGGTCACTTCTTTGAAACCCTTCTTGAAATCTGAGGCAACAAGATTTACAATGTGGCTGTGGCAAGTGATGTGGATGTAGAAAGGGAATAAGCAGGACAGGGTGTAACAAAACACCTTCATCATGTATGACACATTGTCTGAATTAAAAACGCGGACGTCATCATAATCTATGCCATATTCGTGCACGGTTTTCACAACTGCCTGAGACACGGTTCTATTGTTAGTTGCATATAAGAAATGCGTGTCAAGTAAATACGCCACAGAATTGCCATTGGGGGAAAGCTCGTTAAAGTCCAACAACACAGCCTTAACATCTAGTACGTACCGACCTTCATCGTCGCTCAGCTCATCTACAATCAACGCCACTTTTTTGTTTTTGATGATCTCTTTCAAATTAGCCCTTTCGTAGACATCAAAAAGGTAATAGTCGCATAGGTGCGAACATTTGGGAATGGCTCCACCATTAACAACACGCGATTGCAGAAATTCTCTCATCAGGGGATTATCCGACTTGTGAAGAGGAATGTTTGCCGCGGTACATACCTTGATCCACTCGTGACAAATGCGAACTTTCTCTACTTGAGCCACTGTTTTACAGTTCAAAACCGTTTTCAGAGTTTGCTGCTTCCCACTTTCGTTTCTTTCCACCTTCCACTTGTGTGAAGCCGCTTCCAGGTGCTTGTCCACCACAAACTCTCGAAGATGATCAACCACCACGTTGCACGAAGAGCAAAACAACTTGCCATCGACCACATGAAACGTACCTTCCGGATAATTTCTTGCTCTGTAGTTTGCAGTAATATTTACAGGAAGGTGCGATCTTGTTTTCGCTTTCGAAGAAGCACTCGGCGTTTTAACATCAAACTTATCCATGGGGAACTTTGTCTTGCGCTAAATGAAAGAAACTACATCTTGCAAGTGACGATCACGATCGAACTATTTTTGCGCTGATACTTACATCGAAAATATCAAGGGATCAAATAACATCTCCAGAGAATATATCAACAATTGTGAATGGCCCAGTAACACAAACGATTGTTTATTGTTTGCCAACGAGCAAGCACTTTCTTTTGAGAACTAGTACCAGGTCCCCGACGTGCAAAACTACGCATAGAATGCCTGTTTGTTCGATCGAACGCTCGCAGACAATTTTGATTATTTCTGACGTCTTTTGAGAGGTAAATCACCTTGAAACAACGCTTAAATTGTCGTCGAACTTAAGTAAGAAGCGAATATTTCCTTTTTCTTTTCTCGAATTTTGTGATTTTGTCCAAATTATTCGATTTTTGATGAATTATGCGAAAAGTTGCGATTTGAGGTCAATTATGCGAAATTGCAACATCGCAGAATATCAGAAGCCCTGTAGAATGAAGGACTCTCCTGCATTTGGTAAAATTATGTAAATTAACATTACATAGGTCGTTTTGAGTTATTTCAGTCTAAGTACCTCTTGGTCCTCTGGTACACTCTTTTTTTTATAAGAATATATTTTATAAGAATATCAAGGCTGAAATTTGGGAAATTTTAAGAATATTTTAAGAATAAACCTGAGGCTAAGATTTTGAAAAGGATATAATTTTGTGTGTTGAAAATCTGTAAATACAATACAATTATATGTTTTTAACCTAACCGTATAAAACTATTCCTTTTTCTAAACGGCAAAACTAGCCAACAAAACGAAGAAACCTGCACGAGGTATAGCCAAATGTTCAATGCTAATGACAGTTCGATGAATGGCACATGTAATACGTACAGTATACAGCATGAAAGAAATGAACTAAACTGCAAAAAGTATCATGATCAATTCTTTCTTTTTTATATAACAAAACTAGCAAAAACAAAAACAGCACTAGCCGTATGTTCCATGCAACTTAAGTTTTGTGTGTCATATCAGGCTTTATTGCCTGCAGTTTGGCTCCAAAATTACTTCAACGCCATCAAAGTCATGGTAGGACAGGTAATCTGACGTTTTGTCGGCATAGTCCACTTTGTATTCCTTTAACTCTCTGTTAAAATAAACAATTGTGCCTGTGAACCATGCATTTTCGTACAGGGCAGTGACTTTCCTTCCAACAAGATCGTCCTTGTAATTTCCGTCTTCAAATTTATCTTCTTG
The DNA here is from genome assembly GCA_964017195.1 of Siderastrea radians. NCBI lineage: Eukaryota > Metazoa > Cnidaria > Anthozoa > Scleractinia > Rhizangiidae > Siderastrea > Siderastrea radians. Next base: position 36,808,069 of record OZ024897.1, on the reverse strand, counting down.
GATCTCTGTGATATCTGTGTTGGGCAGCACCCCACAAGGATCGTCTGGATCGGCTTCTTCCTCTGAGACCATGTGTTCTGCTCCTCAGACAGGGTTCTCCTCAATTTGAGGAAGACAAGCTGATGGTGGGAAATAAGCGGGTGGTGGAACTACGTGGTTTTTCAGCCCCTCTGGTTTTATTAGTTGGTTGTCTGATCCATCAGCCATTATTAGTCTGGTGGCTAAGTGCAAATAATTGACCGGATCTATACAGAGCGGACAAAAGCACAAAATTTGGCACAGAGCTACCTTAAAGTGTACTTAACAATTTTAGGACCGGTGCCCGTCAGAATCTCTTTTCCTTTGCTGGTACGGAAGGGAAATTAAAAATAACCAAAATTGACATTGCCTGGTTACCAAGCCGAAATGGCAAAATGCGTTTTTTGGCAAAAGAATCAATGAAACCTTACCAAAACTACTTAAATTCAATAAAAATAAGTCAAACAGCTTTGAAGCCACATTTAATCTTTGTTTATAATAAAAAGTAATTCTCATGATGCTTTGCGAGCCTGGTCAGGAGCTGTTTTCTAATCACCGAGTTAGGGTCAAGCAATACGTTTTTTTAGCATGCTAGCAAGCTCTTCGTTTTTCACTGTCTGGATATTTAACAACTCTAATTCTAGCAAATGAAAATATTCAACATGCTTACCATACGTAAACTTCAAGTACTGGCCATGCTAGAACTATTTCCTGAAGGAAAAAAGAGCTTATTTCTACCGGAACATACCTACACTTGATGTTAAAGTTCAAAAACTGTTCCTAATTAATGTGCACGAAGTTGAACACCAAAATAATCAGAACGTCAGTAAGACTTACAGTTACACAAAAAGTTCTGTAGCACGTCGCCTCTTGAAATTTGGTGATATATAAGGTTTATATCACCGGAAGCCTAAATAGGTCATATTTCATGTAGGTTTTGAACATCACTATTGGCAGTACATTTGCATTTGCAACGCGGTGTGCACGCCACTCCTAGCCATCCTTGACACATTTACAGCGGGTGCATTCTTGCTTGCATGAACACTTGATCAGCTCTTGACAAGCCTTTGAGACCTCTGGAATGGTCATCCAAACTGGTTTCCACGTATCTTCAATCTTCTGCCACCCAAATCGATCTGGAGAAGGAATTTGATCCTGGTTGCTCACATTACTTGTTGCCCAGATGCCTGCCTGAAGAATAGCCCTCTCGACGTGCTATAGAAGAGAATTCTAATGGTCCACAAAGAAATATTTTTGAATAATTTTCATAATTTTATATTTACAATCTTTATAAAATTAATTTCTTAAATTTACCACTTCCATTAAACCATTTTGGCAAGAGCAAACAAGGGTTGATCAAGGGCTATGACTGGAATTTGAGGTGGATTAAGAAATGTAATCGCCTGTTTCAGTACGTCCATCCCATGCTTTATCATAGCAGGCGTCGCAGCTTTCTCATAAAAAAGAGGTAGAAGCGCTGATAAAGCTGGAGGGTTTTTCTCGACTTGCTGCTTGCTGGAATGATATGCTGCCCATACTATGCAATCTTCCGATGTTAGGCCGTTTATGTTCAACTTCTGCAGCGCATGTTCCACCCAGCCTTTTTCTTGCAATTTGAAATCTTCTGCTGTGCTATTGACCTCATGCATTTCACGTTCTGGGACTGATGTAGCTGTTGTCTTAAGTTCAGTTGGTGGGACAATTGCGTAGCTGTCAGGAATTGAATGCTTGTCTATACCAGAAGGAGGCACTGTGATTGGCGGACGTCCCTGACCAGGATTAATTACCCTTTGTAGAAAACTCGAAGACGGATATCCCTGTTCCATGAAATGATGATGTAGCTGTTGTCGAGCTAGGGTTGTGGTCCAGATTATCAAGAGCTCCAACTGAAAATAAGCCTTTCTTGAGGCAGACAGGTGATACACAACCATCCTCTTCAAACCGCTTAGCAACTGCAGTGGCTAACCAATCCTCGATATCCATTAAACGATCATATGACACGCTTAAACCTAACTGATACAGCTCAGTTATCAGCTTCGTGCATCGAGTCAACGAATGAACGCTAAGACTGATGTAAATCGGCAGTGGTGGCTCTCGCAATGCAGAATGCCGCAAAGAGCTGGATGATCATTTCTTGGCATTAAATAGCACCGTTTGGCAAACTGTAAGGCATGCCTGGGACTCCTTATTTTCTTGATCCTTTACATTCAGACCATTCATTATCATTGAAATAAGGGATTTCAAGCTTGCAGGCAAAGAAATCTCCTGGCATCCGAGAGGAAAAGTACCAGAGAACGAGAAGCCTTTGTGGGAGAGCATATCTCTTCTTACAATCTTTGCAGCTTTTGCTAAAACAGCAGTATCATCGGAGAAGTCGCGCTCTTGTAAAGCTTCCTTTACAATGTTCTGTAACCCATTTCTGAAAACTAACACGGTTTGCTTTCCATCGTCTTGTTCGTGCCCTTCCTGGAAGTGATCCAAAATTTTATTCTTAAGCCTAAATCGATTAACTGATTAACTGGTCATGATTTGGGGTATCCTAGGTCACTAAGACGATTTTCAAAAAGCGAGTGTAGCTCTGGAAGTGGAAAAAACAGGGTTCCATTTTCCACAGAGTCCTCGATGTATTCAACTAGTTCTACAAATGCCCTTGCTTCATTAAATCTCTCTTCTTCTTCAGCTTCCAACAATTCGGCACTTTCCATTTTTCTATGGAAGGACCTGTGTTTGTTTCTTAAATTGGTCAAGCATTTCATATGGTACTTAGCTTCGATAGCGATTAAATCTCCACCAGAAATTTTTGCTAGCAGTTCGAAGTCCTGCAAATCAGTTGCAATTCGACGAAGATTCCTGTCCGCCTCAATTGTTGAGAAGCTATGAGGCACACCAACTTTTTCATCACAAAATACACACTTTTCGTCACTCCCTGTCACTTTACGGCGTTTACTGAATTTAGATAGGCTGTCACCGTCATCAGATGTTGGTTTTTTTCTCTTTTGTGCTTTTTTCAGCTTTGAGAGACTGAATTTTAAGTGGCAGGACTGATCACAGGGTCCAGAGGAGTTAAATTTGTACGCAAGAATTATTTTTCGTACATCTTATCTTATAAAATACATAACCACGTCATTTGATCAACCTTTGTGAATCCAATTTGAACGGCTTTCTTCTCTTTCCATACGCTGTATTTGTCGATCTCGATCTCGCTTAGTACGCAATACTGTCCGCCATATTTTTTTCCGCGGTCGCCTAACACGTTGGCCGAAGGGCAACGGCTTTTCCTCGGAAAGCGAAGCTTTCCGAACGAGGCACGAAGTGCCGAGTAAAAATAAGGACAAGGGAGGAAACTTATACCACGTGATCTCGATCGATATGCACCGCAGCACATGGTGACGGAAGTGATCGTTACCGAAAACGGCAGAACAGTGGACCGTTACTAATTCAGGGCTCAAAACATCACATCACACAAAGCTCATTCGAATTTCTAACGTCTCTGATTTCTTCCAAAGTTGAGTCGAGTCTGCCGTTAAGCGTTTTAAAAGCAGAATTTATTTTCTCAAGAATGGGTTCGTTGCTCATGATTCCGTGGCGGAGACGCACCAAGCAAGAATGAAATATGAGCGACGAAACGTCGCTCAAAACAATAACAGAAGTTAATATGAAACTTTAATACAATTTTCCGCCTGACTACAGTCCCAACAGGACAACTTCCGCTTTTGATCAAATCACCATATTTACGCCATTTCCGTCACCGAGTGTTGCGGTGCACATAGTACGAAAGCGAAGCGTGAAAGCCCTAAATTTCGCCTGGCGAAAACGCATTGTTTTTCGTCATTTTTAATCAACGTTTTTCCATATTTGTTGAGAATAGGTAAATTCTAGACCAGATTCTTAAAATTAGGCATTTTGGCTAATTTTCTTACGAGATAGAGGTGTTCGAAAAATCAGGAGATCTTCAGTTGTTGTAGTATCAATACTGAACTTCAGTTCCACTGGCAGCGAATTCAGATCTTTAAAGTGAGCTACATTGGTAAGAAAGGTGTTGTAAATACTGCTGTCGAATGAGTGGGCGTTCATGGGACATCTTAGAGGCTCACGAATATTGTCTTGGCAGATAATACAAAGACCCCAGTTTAGAGACGTCGTTCTACTTTCACATTATCGAATCTGAATCTGAAAACGAATTTACGAAGGGAAATCTTATTATTAATAAAAATAGTGCTCAAAGACAGCTTAATATAAGTAGTGGTAGTTTACAAAGACAATAAAAAACCTAAACTATTAAAATGTTTCAAAAGTTGCATTAAAAATGGGCTTTTTCTCTGAATACTTACAGTTCGTGTAGTGACACATGGAAGCCGCCATCTTGGATGACCGAGTGAAGACTGGGTACTAGTCAAACTAAAATCTTAAGAAACTGGTCTTTATTGAAACGGGTTGTGTCCAATTTTTGCCGATAATGATTACATAAGGCAGTTAAGTGTTTTCCGAAGTATGCGTATCAGTTTTCTGGATAATTTGGGCTGAATTTGTAGCGTTTCCATTATTAACCACAGGGTACCCACCACAGTGGTTTTCTTGGGTAACTATTAGCTATTACTACAAACCCAGAAGAGATCCACCTGGGCACCGGTCTTAATATTAACTTGCATGCCCTAACCTACATTCACACAAAGTTTGGTGCTTTTGTCCGCTCTGTATAGATCTGGCCACTCAGCCACCTGACTATTATCAGGCACCCAGTCTTGTGCCACACTGGCAGTCCCAGGTGGTCGTATTCAGCGCTGGTCAATTTCCCGTAGGCCTCACCTTTCCAATGTGTGATGAGGATGCATCTTTCCTTTGATGTGAAAGAGCTGTCGTGGCCATACCACTTTTCTGCGTTATCGTCATCATCCAACCATCTTCGCTGAGCTTGACAAATGGGTCTCTTTAGTATCTGAGCATACCCGGCATCAACAGGTTGCCACAGGTCAGCAGCATTTGGTAGCCCATACCAAACTACACCATTCAGTTTTGACACAGACTCTTTAAATTCGTCAGAAACTTGGGCTGTTATATTGTCACAGAAAAGGACAAAGCGTTCATCATCCTTTACAGATGGCGAAAGAGTTTTCTGCACCCATTCAGCAGACCATTTTGTATCTGCCCATGCATTTTCTTGGTAGTAGACATCGACGTCTGGACGGTAGGCTTCCTTTTCATCTTGGCTTATGCGTTTTCCAGTTCCACGGAAGATAACACGAAGCCTGGGTTGCTCACCAGTTGGTCTGAAACAGATCTGAAGTGTGCACTGCCGCTTGTCCAAACCACTCCCAGGCTGGCTGATCCAGACTTTGTGGTTGTGGTGATGGTCATATGTGCGTGATCTCTCTCTGGGTCACTCTAATGCCTTTGACCACAACCAGTTGAAATCCACGATCGGGCTTCTTTGAATTTTGTAGAAAGAATGGAGTGGAGCTGTTTGTGTTTTGATCCTTTTCTAATTTTCAACATTTTCTTGTGTGCATCTACAGCAGTGGCCATTGTCTTTGCCTTGCTCTTGGTCCACTTAGAAACCAAGGACTGGTTGATAAGGCATTTGTTCAGTCTCTTCTTGGATCAATCCCCCAGCTTCAATGTCATGGATACCCTGGCTTTAAACTGGACCAAGTACTGCTCCCATCTACTAGCACCTCGTTGTTTGCTTTTAGTTTCACCACTTGATGGACCTGCAATTTTGATTTAAAACACCTTTTAGATTTGTATGTATGTGGCAAAAAATTTACTTTTAACAGTTTTACATGTAACTATAATTATGTTCCACTCAGTAATTGGACTTTGATCGTATGACCTTCTTCAGAACCAGTGCTTTCATCAGAAACAATTGATCGGAGTTTATCCGACGTATCTCGAACAGCAATTTTGATTTCACTGTCAGTTTCACAAACAGGATCCTTCTTTGGTTGAACTCCTTTCCCGGGTGCCTTTGTTATTCCGCTAACACCATGTACACATTTCTCATGTACAGACAACCCTTGCTGGTTCACAAAGAGTTTACTGCAGTGATTACACCTAATTGTCCTTGACATAGTTGAAACAAAATCAGGTACTTTCGTTTCCATCACGGTATTTCTGTGAGAAATGCTTTTTTTAAAGCCAGAACAGCCAATTGTCGTCTGACGTAACATCCTGACCTCGCTGACTGCAGAGAAAAGCGATGGAGCACGTGCACAATGTGATGTGATATAGGTCTACACACCAAACACTTGTAATTGATACCCCAATACATTCTAAAACGGAAATGTCATAAGCTATAATTTAAGAATAATACAAGAATATTTTCAGCCTAAAATCGGCAGAAAATAAGAATATTCAGCCTGGGCCGGAAAAACAACATTCTTATAAAAAAAGAGTGTAGAACCCACCAATAAGCTGCACTCATGATGCCGTCTCAGTTATGTCTGATAGCTACCGGTAACTGTCATGCTCTCCGCAACTACTCTCCACCTCCACCTTTGAAGAATCTGATGTAGGTTTAGTAGGGCGTTTTCTGGAAGGTAATATTGTGGCCTTCCTCTCTCACCGCTCTCTTCTCTTAGACAAGAAAAACACAGCTGAGAAGCATTTCCATACCTCATCCACAGATCATCATAATGTTAATGCCAAAACTGCACTTCTGTCATCAATGTACACAGATGTGTACACAAATCGTTCTGAATCTGAACACTTTTTTCCCATCATTACCACACTATTTCTGACCTGACCATTACTGCACTATTTCTGATTTTACTTCTTTTCGACGACTGATCTCTACAGGGAACAATAATTTACTTAAAAGGGCAGGAACTGCAAACCTTTCTACATCATGATAATTTGCAAGTTAGTTGTCTAGGTAGTTAGTTATCTTATTTGTTATATAGAATTAACTTTTTATTATAATTATTTATTAATGTAGTTGGCTCGAAGATATTAGCATTTGAGTGCTACACTGTAAATTCGAGGGTAAATAAAGTTTATTGATTGATTGATTTTTGATCATTTTCCAAGGTGGTCGCTGAGCTTATGATGATATCACTGCTGATCACAGGCAGCCCAAATTGGCAGTACGTGTAATAGAAGCTGATTTCATTCACAGCACACTATAATAAATGAACAAGTTGAAATGAAAACATAACTATTATTCAGTGTTCAATCTAGAAATTAGTCAAAGTGGGTCAAATGTTGCACATGTCATTTTAAATTGGGTCATTTTAAAAAAGTCTGGGTCAAACTATGATATACAAAAAAAAAAAACTTTGGAAAACTGACATCATCAAAACCATTACCAAAGAATACTTTACTAATTGGTTAACTTGATTAACTTTGATTCCTTTATCGCAGTGAAAAGTCGGATTACATGAACCTATGGTACTGCTGCAGGTGGTACAGTTGTATGGATTGACCCAACTATAAAGCTGAAGCGTATTTTAAAAAAAATGCCAGACCAATTTGGTATTAAAAATTAAAAATTAATTCATTCATTTCATGCTTCCTTATCACCAGTATTAAACTATTATAAGCCTAACTTCAAATCATGTTTTGGCAGTTGGCTCGTGAAGTTGACTTGTAGTGATACTAATCGAACTCTCTTCCAATCTTTCACCATCCTTCTCCGGTCCCTCTTCATTGTTCTCAGGAGATTCAATGGCCCTTCACTTTTCGATAAAAATGTTAACTTTGGTTGTCATTTCATGTTAATTTTACAAAGAAAAACAACCCAACCGGCAACTACGAAAAACATCGATGACCGAAGCAACGCTTCCACGTGGAAATGTGCGGACTCTAGTCTCTCTCGGAATTGCATGGAATGCCTGACACCAAAAGTACTCCTAAGCGTGCGTTTTTACTTTTATTTATTGCCAAATGCCCGCTTCTCTAAGTACTGCTGTGTGAGGTAACTTGTTTTCTTTCTCTTTTTTTGCGTCAGTATGACCCCATGTTAACTTCATTTTGCGTCAGGATATAATTTACCGCGTCAATGACGCAAAGACGCGGCCTAGATTGAACACTGATTATTATAATATTATTGTATTATTATTATTGCTGCCGTATTGAATTTTCGAGATTCAAACAGTCGACCTTTATACCTGAAAACACGTTTTGGAGGTTGGGGATGTTATACTTGTTGACATTTTTTCTGTGCATGATTTCAATGCCGATTGTTAATGTTTTTTTTTTGTATTTTTATTTTTTTCCATTATGCTTTACATAAAAGGAACACAGAAAAACAGAAAGTATAAAAATAGGATTTACAAAATGACAAAAGGACAGGTTACAAAGTTTACAAAGGCCAAAGAGAAACCTAAATATGTTACAGCAGTATGACTTGTCGCCACAAAAAGTAATTTATATAAATAATTGAAATATTTTATACCATGAAGATTTTATTTTATAAAAAGAAACAACAACTAATCAAGGAGAGATAAGTGGGAGTAAAGGTTCCCACTTTTCATAATGATATCTAATTTTATTGTTTTCTCTCGCAATAGAGCGTTCTATAAAGTACGTGTTCTTAATTTTCTCTATTAACCAACTGTAAATTGTTTTCCTTTATTTAAAAGTGTGAATTCCACGAACGTTCAGCGAGATAGCTTTGAATTGTATATTAATTAGCATTATTTCAGCATATAATTATTTAAATTTGCATTTCTTGAAAGTTGTTGTGTTCGATAAGCGAACAAGAAAAACTATTAACTGACTCATTGGCCTACATATGAATAAGTACAATGGAAAAAACATTCTACTTAAAGTAAAATAACTTGAAACACAGCCAGTATAATACTGTTAAGCTGTGTCGACTGAGTCCGAGCGGTAAATAAAGCTAGCTATGCTACCTTCCGAAAGCGGATTTCCGCTTTCCTCCTAAAAGTAATTCATGGCAGTATCTTTTCACGTTCGAAAAAAAAAAAGGTTGTATTAGAAGAAGCTAACAGTTCAGATGAAGAAAAGTAGAACACAGGTAGTCTGCAAAAGAAGTAAAGTCAATCATTCTCTTTCAAGTCTGGAGGGACATTGTTTATAGTGTATTTTACACTGGTGACAAAGAGATTTCTCCCAATCACTTCTCCATTCGCTCTTGCTTTCAACATTGCTTTAATTAATACCGCTCTTTCCTCATGAATTGCTGCCATGTAATCGAGGGTGATGTACGCATCTTCAAATCTGACCGATTCTTTCAACAAATTTCTTCAACTGTAAAACAAATCTTTGTCTTCTCTACAAACAAAGCGCACAATAATTGCTCTGGGCTTACCTTTCCACGTTTTCCCTACCCTGTGAACAGCGTGGAAACGCATTTGCCCAACTTCCAGACCATTAGGTCCTTGGATATAATATCCAGCAATAAACCTTTGCAATCCTCTTCAGGTAGCTCTGGGATATTTCTGAACTTGAGGTTTTCTCTACGAGAATATTCCTCTAGATGTAGAACACGCTCCTTTTTGTTGGCGAGTTGCTTCTTTAAATCTTCGATTTCCATTTGTTGAAGTGACATTTGGGCAATATACGATGTGTTGCTTTTCTCGAGTTTGTCATTTTGTTGCGATAGCACGGTGGAAGACTTTTCTAATTCAACGACGGTGCTCTCTAACTTGTCCAAGTCTACTTTCAGTTCACATTTGAACATTTCCATTTTTTCTCTAAGTGACTTAAAGTTGTCCTCCAGTTTGACTCTGAGGGAGTTAATTGTATCCATTATAGCGTTCAGCGTCACAGCAGAGACTTTCTCAGCGCCAACACCATCTTGCGAGTAACACGTAGGCACTTCGAGTTTGAACCTTTTGGGCTTCCAGTGCTAGTTCTCCTTTTATTCTTCTTTCCTGACATTAAAACTGAAAGTACCAAGCGAACGTCTGTGGCAAAGGAGGCGTAATATTCACATGTTAACTGAACAACTTTAGGAGGAAAGATACGGAGCGCTACGAAACACGTCCGTTCAACATGAGAGTCGAACCCAGAGCCGCCAATTGTTAATGTGGTTCTTTGTAATTTTTTGGTGGTGTGGCAATGGAACTTTTGTGCTTGCCAGCCTATTACCCTGGCTGACAGGAAACTTTAGGAACAGCTGAGATATCTATCTAATATGGCGAAAATCTTGTGTTTGAAAATTTGGAATATGCTGTTTGGTGTCCTTCTTGGTCAACGTGGAAAGGTGCTACCTTCCCACTGGATAATTATATAATTTAACTGTTGGCCTTTAATGGGAACATGTAGTTTTATAAGAATTTCTAGAGTGTTCTGTTAGGAAAGACAATTACACATTTTAATGCAGTCATGATATCAGCAAGTGAGCACATCTGCACTATGAAGTATACCCTGGACATAACAATTCCGGATCGATATTTTCATAAGTATTGTAGAAACAGTAAACATATCCCGTTGGTGTTGTTTATTTAAAAAGAAAGAAATTTCTCACATAAGATTTTGTTTGCGGGAAAGGAAAATACCCCACTTCCGTTTTACAGCACTTCTAAGTGTGGCTAGGCCAATGATGTAATCACAAAATAACATGTTTTCTTGGAACTACAAATGTCATCGAACAAATGGACTTGGTACGTTGCAAAAGTAGCACCATCTAGTATCTCCCCATTGTTCTATCATGACTGTAAGGGATAAAAGTGGTACTTGTTTATAAACAACAGTCTTAAACTTTCCTGGCCACTGGTAAATTTCTGACTCTTTGAAAGCTTGCCGTCTCGAAATCCATTTTGGTACACAGTCTTTCTCCCAGGAAAGTCGAAGATGACAGCCTCTTGCTCAAGCAGCATAACAATAATTGTGGAAGGATTTGCAGTTGAAACGAAGCTGGTCAATAGTACTTGAAACAGCTTTCTGTGCTACCAAAAAATCTCTTGGGCTAGTTTTGTCAGGTGGTTGACCAGGAGCTCTCCATCCTTTAACACTGGCTTGAAACAGCTCTGACGGATTTGCTTTGTGGCCCTTTGGTGGAAGCATCACAACTTGGACCTTAGCCTGGCCAAACTGGTCGTGAATCTCAGAGTTGTAATGCTGCTTTAAAGGATTATTGCTTCTTCCTGCTCTGCCAAGGTGACCCCAGATGAAAAACTTTGTGGTGGGATGGTCATTGGTAGTGGTGGACTACCAAGGTTAGGAGGATGTAGAGGCGAGGGGATGATGTCGAGAACAAAGTGTCTGTCCTCTCGTTGTTTACATTATTTTCCAACAACCAAACTTTGTGGTATCCTTTTGGACCAATTGCCAAATGAAACGTGAACTCTCTGGGCCAATAAGGGGTTCTTCCACATGATTGTTCACTTTTTCTACAACAGCCTTTTCTAGGGAGGACACGGATCAATGGAACACTTTTTCGCAAAGTAAAGTTCATTTTCTGAACACAGGCCTTGAGAGATTGCACTGTGCATACCCTCTGTGAATACCCATCTGCATGTCAAAAACGTGCTCCAAGTCCTGTTTAGTAGCCAGCATCAATTAATTTGGTGCTGGAATAAGGATCTTTCGTGGCCAGATATAAATATAAATATTAGTTGTGCTGCAAGAGGGATTTAGATATGTTCATTGACACAAGTCCAAGGGAATAGCGAGTTACAGGAGATCACGAACCATAACAATGCAATCGCGTCAAGTCAGATAAGAAGATAGATATCAATTGACGAGTATCAAAAGAATATCTGACATATATTAATACTTATTATAGGAGAGTAACACTCCATGAAGTTGATGCAAATTTTTACAATTTGTGTTGATTTAAGTCGCATAAATTTTTGTGAGCAATGATTTCCGCATTAATTTAGTGGAGCTTTAAATTACTTGACCTTAATTTCCATTATGCTTGAAGTGGTGAGGTTGCCTCTCCTAACCCCTACATTTAAGCATTGTCTGTAAAGAAATTACCTCCTGTAGATCTGTGTTGTTCGGATTTTTAAATTCTGTCATGAAGGAAATTTCTTCCAGTTGTGACAAAAAGTTGTGTTTCTTTGTGTTAATGAATTAATTTCCCTCATTTTGAAATTTTACTCCCCCTTTTGCATTAATTTTCTATATTGGAGAGTAATTTGTGTTACTTAAAGTCGTTTTAATTTCAAATACCTTAATTAACACAAGCATTTATTTCCTTTCGTAAGGTGGAGCCTCCCTTTTCTATTAAGATTTCGTAAAATTAGTCCTATGTCCAGTCCTATTAAACTGAAATAAAACAAAATGACAAGTCCATGTATTATGTTAATGGTACGAAAGGAAACAACCATGTTAATATGCTAAATGTTTAGTCCCTGGCAGCTCAATTTTTTCTCAAGTTTGGTTTTATAACTCTTCCATGTCTGCTCACTCTAGGTTCTGTCACTGGTGTCTGTGAATTAATCCCAATTATACCTGAGCCAGTATTAAAGACTTTAAGCACAGTCACCATGATATTTTGAGTATTGAGGGTAATTCTGTTCTGTTTCTGAGCGGGTTCCCAGTCAAAAAAAACAAAACTTGGCACAAAGTTAGAGTTGTCCTTAAAGATTTTATAGCTGGTATAAGAGAGATGAAGTTAATTTGCAATTCTGAGATTTTTGAAGGAAAAGGGTAAAAATATAGTAATTATTCATGTGACACATAACAGGAATGCGCATGTGAAAATGCTAAAAACTAAATTTTAGCAAAAACAAAGAGAAGTAATACAACAACTCACCTTTTTGTAATACTCAACACAACAAGTAATACATGTACACAGAAAATGTTAAAGTAGTTTTATTTCAGCACGCGGATAATCAATACAACTATTTTACCATGATGGCTGTAATGCTTGGAGTTAAAAGAAAAGAGCAAGTGATCAAAAGAAACCATCTCCATGAAATGCTCACAACATGTTCTTGTCTTCAGAAAAAATCCAGTTCAAATATTACAAAACAAGGAGTACCAGTGCAATACTTGAGTAGCTACACGATTGTGTAATGCATAATAAATGCTGCGTAAATTATCAAAGATTGGAAATTTCTCCTCACCTATGATGCTAACAACACCAAAATGCTTGTAACTTTGTTGATCATTTCCACGTCTCTGGCTCTCTAAAATGACTGAACGGCGTGTCCCAGATCTTAATCACGTCATTAAATTTTAGGCGACATGACTCCACTTATTTATTTATTTAGCTTCACCATGTACAACGCGAACAGGAAAAAAATAGACAATTAAATAAGAAGTTTGACATTGTGAGCATAGAGTACCCGTACACTTTTCCACATATAATTGGATGCTTTAAGCATCAAAAGTTTGAGAAGCTGAAGCATGACCTCTTTGTGTGTGGCCTCGTATGGTTTGAACATCATGAGGAAACCGCAACAAAGTCGACAACCTCCAACTTCTCGAATTCTGTAATGGGCACACCTGCACATAGCTCATGTGGCCAGCCGATTGTATGCTGCTTACTTGCAGTGCTTGATTCAACAGATCCGCCCCTTCATTAATCTTGTTGGCAAATTTGTTGTCTGCAGCTGCATTGAATTCAAGCGCCAGTTTGTCGCGCTGTAGCTCGATGAGTTTGATTTGGTCTGTAATCGTAGTTGCTTAATTGAACTTGCTGTCATGGAGCATGACAACATTAGAAGAGCATCAACAACTGCTGTGGGTGATCACCTCAGGGACATGGGACACACCCTTGGCTTCTCTTCCTCCCTGATCATCGCAAGGGAAAATGACACGCTCAAGAGACGAATTGGAGAGGCCATCGAAATACACTGGTTTAGTTTCAATTTAATAGTGGTCATCTATTCATTAATGCCTCTCAAACATGACTGAATAGTTATCACTGATCAATCCCTACGTTCAGAGTAGGATGATTGAAAAAAAAAGGTACGTTTGCATGTCATCTGCATTCAAAGATATCAGACGTACAGAATCGGACGAAGAACCGATCCCTGCAGAACAACAAACTAAAGGTTGCTATATGTGAAAAATAATCCTTTTAATACTGACGAATTGTTTCTGATTGATGAGATGGAAGTGAATGCAGTCAAGGACTGTACCATTGATACGAAAACGATCTCAGTATGATTAAGAGAATTCTGTGATTGACAGTATCAAACCCACCTGACAGCGCGATGATGATGGAGTTATCATCAATAGCCCTCAGAATATTGTTGCAAACTTTCAGCAATGCAGACAGTACTATGATGCTTCTTATAAGCTGATTAAAAAGCTTCATATCCAGACACTTATTGAGTTGACAAGCAGCAGCCTTTTCAATGATCTCAGCAATAACAGTCAAATTAGAGACTGGTCAAAAATTCTTGAATTGCTAATCGATACTTTGGATACTGAGGCAGTTGGAAAGGAGAGGTTCACCATCTTAGTTATGACAGGCAGCAGAATAGGCAGTTACTTGCCCTTCATTATGGTGGCTGGAAATGAGTCCAAGGATCATTTGGTGAATTGAGAAAATCAAGCACATGTCTGGGTGACCCAGCCTCAAAACAGGTGAATTCAGATTGACACATCAGATGGTGGAACATTGGTCTGGGGTGATCAGCGTTTTGATGGGAAATGCTATTTATCAACTGTGAGAGTTACTGTTAACTTTCTTGGTGGTATTGACGGAGTTAAGAACAAATGTTTAAGGTGCATCGGACTGTTGTTATTATTATTACTCCCGTATTGAATTTTCAGGATTTTGATCTGAAGTGTCAAAAAGTAATGACCCGAATAGGATTTGGGGATTGAGAGAGTTGAAAACTGCGAGCTGCCAAATAAATTATAAAAATTAAAATTAAAGTCGAAAATCTCTTAGGAAATGTTCGGAAAATGGTTTGCACTTCGTTAATGTTCGGAAAAAGTCGGGCCGCTTTGGCAAGCTTTGAAAATGTTCCAAAAATATTCTGTAATCTTCGTAAATGTTCGGAAAATAGTCCGACCTTTTCGGCAATCTTCGAAAATGTTCGAAAAATAGTTGGCACTCTTCGTAAATCTTCATTTATGTTCGGGAAAAGTCGCGCTGCTTCGGCAAGCTTTGAAAATGTTCCGAAAATATTCTGTAATCTTTGTAAATGTTTGGAAAATAGTCCGACCTTTTCGGCAATCGTCGAAAATGTTCGAAAAATAGTTGGCACTCTTCGTAAATCTTCGTTTATGTTCGGGAAAAAGTCAGGCCGCTTCGGCAAGCATTTAAAATATTCGGAAATAAAATGTTCGGAAAATAGTCCGGCCTATTCAGGAATCTTCGAAAATGTTTGGAAAGTAGTCGGCACTTTTCGGCTATCATTGGAAATGGTTTGGAAAATAGTGAGAAATTTTCAGGGATGTTCGGAATGTTCAGAAAAAAGTCGGCAGTCTTCCTGGCTGCGTTACGAAATTGATCTTATCCACTGCGAAATAAATTATTTGAACAATAAATAAAATCAAATCGTACTTTTGCCCCGACTCAAATAAGAGAAAAGCATTGTGCACCGGTTTCCAAAGAAAAATACTCTGTTTCAGAGGTCCAGGCCTCCACCCATATACCCTCTCCCCTTTGGGAAATTGAGAACACATAAAGAATACCTCTCAACTTTAGTCACCAGATTTCGGTTTAGGTTAAATAAATTAAAAGGAATAGCCTTTTATCTCCAAATAATATCGCTTTAGTCATTAATGTACCCGCATTGTACCAAAATTAGTAGGGCAGATCCACTTGCAA
This sequence comes from Siderastrea radians, assembly GCA_964017195.1. Taxonomy (NCBI): domain Eukaryota; kingdom Metazoa; phylum Cnidaria; class Anthozoa; order Scleractinia; family Rhizangiidae; genus Siderastrea; species Siderastrea radians. Next base: position 36,792,402 of record OZ024897.1, on the reverse strand, counting down.
AAACACATAATGCTAAAGAAATATGCCGACGCATTACTTCTGACTTCTCGAAGTCTGATTACGCGTTACTTATACATTTTTTATTTTCAGTTTCATTTTAAAACCAGCATCCTCCACTTTCTTAACATCCTCATCGGACAGTTTTAATGTCCATGGTAAGGTTAGTTCCTCTCCATTCCATGGTGTCAGTTGACTCCGCTGTGGTTTTTTCGAAACACCACCTTTATTAATACAGAAACGGAAATTTTTGTTTATGGAGGTTTCCTTGTTTCGTGGCTTCCATAACGCTGTTGCCTCGATATGGAGCTCCCGCTTGGAAATAGTCTTAAAACACGTCGGGCAATGGGCATCCTTCCCCACCGGTTTATGCCGTAAACACCAAGTAGCAGATTTTATAGTACCAGGTTGCTCTTTAAATTTCTCGGGGAGATTGTCAGGTGCCTTTGTGATCGGGGAACTAAGCTCAGCTTCAGTAAAAGCAATTTGATGCAAGAGTATGTCATCCTGATGCAAACGCAGTACATTCAGTAAGACCCAAATAATGTGTTTGCACACTTCTTTGGGTTTGTTTATCTTACATGGGCAGGTACAAGATGGGGACTTACAAATTTTTAGGTCATATGAACTACGTGAGCTAGTTTTCACTTTCATGCTGACGTGAAGCGAACCTTTTTCATAGTTTGTAACTTGCATACTGTCTGAAAGTGCCTTTTCCAAGCTCTCATTAAAAGGGATGCTTCGTGTCCCTCGAAGGGGAGCAGCTCTGGAGTTCCTCTGTTTCTTTGAACATTTGGCTACGGGTTCATCATCTGAAGATGTTCCCGAATCAACTGCTGTTCTCGTTGACGTTTTAGTCCTTTTGTCTGATCTATGGGAACTTTGGGGATCAACAGTGTAACGTATCGCTTCATCCCTTGTTTTCACCCTCTCAAGACTGGCATCTGTCATGTTGTCTAATTCAAAAATTGATGAAGCCCCCAATTCTGCCCGTGCAGCTTGACACTGCTCCTCTCGTGCATTTAGCTCTGCTGTGGTCGGTCCGCGACCAACAGTTGGAAGTTCCTGTTGTTGCCTTTCGTATTCCTTTTTTGTTGCCTGTTGGCAACATCCTGCAAAACCGCGTCAACAAGAGGCAGGCTTTTGCAACCAGCGTTGACTGCCACTGCATTGACGGTTTCACCTTTTGAGGCACCGGGTGCATTAAACAGCGGTTTGTAGCACGAAGCAAAGCACACTTTTTGTTATCCCAGAACTTAACAAAGCCTTTAATGGGTCCTCTCTTCTCGGACTTTTCCTGAATAGATTTGCTTAGTTCTTCTAGTCCTTTCTTGTAGTGCGCAGGTGTGACTGCACTCTTCCATGTTTCTGTCAGTTTCTTGAATTGCTCCTTTGCCGCAGAGCTTGTGCAGTACCTGGCATATCTATTGCGATCCTGGTAAAAATGAAAATCGCACCCCTTCAGTCTTGCCTTGACGTCATGGCCATAGAAATCTACTAGTCCTTTCTGAATTGCCCCACCCTCATCACTTACAAATCCGATGGGGTCGAAGTTTGTCCCAGTAACCGTCTTTGCGATTTCATCCATGCAAGAAACCAGAGTTTTAACATTTTCTGAATTCTCGCCCGCACACAGCGTAGAACATAGCTTGATCGTTCTCCTTAGCAATGGATGATAGACGGAAAGAGTTAGTTCGGTGAAACCCGCGCAAGTGCTCTTTGTCCCATCGATAAATGCGTATTCTTTGGCCATGAAGTGTGTCCCACCTCTATGCATGTTTGCCGCAATTTTTCCCTTTAATTCGGACGATGTGACAATGTGGTTGCTGTCGTCTGTTTCAACAACATTTCTTATTAAACAAGAGTCCATAGAATCAAGTTTAGTCTTCAATGTCTTCACTGCTTCAATATTATGACCGTGGGGCCGTTTCTCTTTCATTGCTTCCTTCTTCGCGTCCCTAACAATCTGACAGTTTGAATATTCTTCTGCAATCTTGTTGATTTGCGATGCCGGCTGGTCTGTCTCGATGGCGTTTACAACGGCCTGCACGCATTGTTCCTTTGGCTTAAGTTTTGGATTTTCGACGAAGGTCTTCACAAGTTTTTCGACCGTTTTCCGAAAATTGGAGAAGTTTCCGATCAGAATGTAGTCCAAAGGTCATACGAACGTTTCCGAAGATTTCCGCACCATTATCGTTCGTTACAATCTTAGCTCGCAGCTTGCAGCTCGCAGCTCGCAGCTCGCAGCTCGCAGCTCACCGATTTTAGCTCGCAAAACCCCCGGGCCGCCTGAATACCTGAAGACAAGTTTTGGAGGTTGGGAATGTTACTCTTGTTGACAGTGTTTCTGTGCATGATGGCAATCCCATGATGGCAATGTTCTTTGTAATTTTTGATGGTGTGGCAACGGAGCTTTTGTGTTGGCTGGAAGTGGGTCCAAGACTCCAAGTTGCAACTTTAAATTATTGGTGAATTGAGGAAATCAAGCACATGTCTGGGTGACAAACCAGGCCTCAAAACAGGTGAATTCAGATTGACACATCAGATGGTGGAACATTGGTTTGTGGGTGAACAGCGGTTTTATAGGAAATGCTATTTATCAACTGTGAGAGTCTAACTTTCTTGGTAGTATTGACGGAGCTAAGAACATAAATGTTTAAGGTGCGTTGGACTGTTATCATTATTGTTATAGCAGAATTCACATCTGTATGCTAAAAGTTAAACTAGCTACACAGGGCGCATAGCGTAACCTGTGAGTCTTGGAGTAAAAAAAATATATATATATATATACATAATAATAATAATGTTTGTAACTAAGAGGTACTTGTGAAATAAAGAAATACTAAAATCTAGAATGTAACATCTAAAATCTCAACCATCCGTAAGTTGACAGAGTTCTCTAGATTTGCCCATCCCTCAAGTTGCAACTTTGAAAGTTCAGGCAACGTTGAGTGTGCCTGACAGTACCGCCTTCTGCATCTTCCTCAGCACCTCTCTACCCCTGCTCCCTACGATCTCATGCATCGTAGTATCCATCTCCCATGACCACCCCCAAGGGCATCTATGATGATGTTGTGCTGTTGCACCTCGTAATCTGGGAACTGCTGTTTCAATTCCCAGCGCAGGGGGCCATACTTGAGGGTCTTCTCCTCGCTCTTCTTCTCTCTGTTGTTGACCCATGGACAGCTCACAGTGTGGTGACTTGCTTGCTCTTGTGATTGACGATGCGGGCGTCTACTCTGTTGGATCTCATCTCTTGATGTTCTGCAAACATTGGCACATCCCAGTATGCCTGCACATCCGACTTGTATACAGGCTTGGGCTTGACCGGCGAGTACCAAGGTGGTATCTCATCTATGAGTCCCAGGTTATGCAGCATCTCGTAAAACAGTACCTTCAACGCTGAGTCGTGTCGGGAGAGGTACTTGTTTTGTGCCAGCGCACTGCACCTGGACAAGATGTCCGCAATGCTCTCTAGAGCCTTGCTGCACAACCTGCACATCGCCTTGCCCTCCGGACCCGTATGGGTCTTCTGGTTCGCATATATCCAGGTAGGTAAGAGTCCCTCGTATAATTCGAAAATGCCGGCAATTGTGTATGTTGGGCAGGTCTTCCACTCTGTGGGCCACCAGAAGCATCCCTCAGCACTCAACTTCTCATCCTGTAACCTGGATGTAACTAGACTTTCTTGCCATCGCTGGTTTCTCACTTCCTCTATCTTTTCGTCTTGACACTATTATTATTACTATTATTACTTCTCCCGTATTGAATTTTCAGGATTTTGATCTGAAGTGTCAAACAGTAGACCTGAATACCTGAAAACAAGTTTTGGAGGTTGGGGATGTTATTCTTGTTGACAGTGTTTCTGTACGTGATGGAATTGTTCTTTGTAATTTTTTGATGGTGCAGCAACGGAGCTGTTGGCGTTGGCCAGCTTTTTACCCTGACTGACGGGAAACTTTATGAACAGCTGAAATATCTCTCTTATATGACAAAAATCTTGTGTTTGAAAATTTGGAATGTGCTGTTTGGAGTCCCTCTGTTGGTCAACATGGAAAGATGTTGCCTTCCTACTGGATAATTATATAATTTCACCATTGGCCTTTATAAACTGGAATGAGAACTTTGTACATCTAAGTTTATACGTTTTTCAGTGTTTCAGAGTAAGCAAAACAATTTTGACCTTAACTTGTCCAATGGAGAAGTGTTATTTTAGCTTTACATGTCCAAACTAAAATCTAGTTGTCCTTGGATATAAGGCAAATTTCAAAAATGATGCAGTGATGGTATAAAACCTTTTATTTGAAAGTCACATAACAGGCTGGCTGCAATGTCCATCATAACACAGTTAAAGCACTGTAAATATGATAAATTTAAGTTTCAATAGATTTTACCTCGCAGCCGTGACATAGTGACAGCTCAGTAATAGTCGCTACTCTGAATCGCTTTCAGAGCTACTGTCCATAGATGGCAAGGGAAGGAGAGCTAGCTTGGAGCTCACTGTTGACAGAGACACCTTCCTTGTTGGGAACAATCTTTGTTACATCATAGCCCTGTTCAATGGGTTCAAGAAGCCAACTTTCAATTTCTGGGTTAGGGTCAAAGTCTTTTATTTTGCAGTTCATTCCTTTAATCCTTGGCAAATCTGACAAAGTTGCCTGCTCCATTCGGGTCTTCAGGTTTGCTTTTATCCTGTTCATAACTGAAAAGCACTTCTCACATTTGGCTGTGGAGGGAGAGATCCTAGCATTAGTTCAGCTAAGACAAGAATATCCTTCAGGCTATCTGGTGTAGAGGACAGTAAAGTGTTATAGAAATCAAAGGGTTTCATTGTTTGGTGATTGAAGGGGTAGATCTTTAACTCCTGCCACTGTAAAACAGCACTTTCCTTTTCATCGTTAGACAAAGGACTGCTAAAGTGATCGGTTAATGCAGCTACTTGGTCATTGCCAAAACTGGCTCTCAGTTTTCTATCCCCTGACACTTGAAAGTAATTCATTGGGGGGTGTGGACAGGCTTGAAAATCTCTGCTCAATGTAAGCAATGGGATCTGTCAGAAAACTGGAAAATGTTACTTGCTTCTCCATTCCATTTCCCTCGTCCAGTCCTTTCTACATTTAAAGAGGCCACTCTCAGGGTTGTAGTTTGAGTTGAACTTCGTCTGGAAAGTAGCTGTGGCAGGCAGAGGAGAAGCCTCAAGGCCTTTCACATTTGTTAGTGCTGCCTCCAACGTTGTACTGACTTCAGTAATACATAGATCATCACTCTAAAGCTGTATAGACGTAACTGTCAGGATTTTGGTAACATCAAGTAGAAAATACATAAATCGCTCAAACTTTACAGTTTTGATTGCTTTCTACGTGCATCTAGCTTTTGCTGCATCAGGGTTCTCAGTGGAATTTGCAGCAGCCATTTCTAGCAAGTTTTCCCCCATAACATGTATGCACATGCATGGCGAAAGGTCATGTGGCTTGGGCCCATAGGGTTCCAGTTGCTACGAGGATCTGGGGGTATGGTTCCCTGGGAAAAGTTTGTATTAGATCCTCAGAGATGCATTTTCCTTCATTCTGGACACTATTTCTATTCAGTGGCTCTGAACACAGGAAAATGATTAAAAATACATGTAGCTCACCAAACAAAAGAAATTCAGTTGTCATTACTGAAATATTAACCTTATGAGTGCAAGTATTGCGAATTTAATATGGCAGCTATGTTGCAACGTTGCGAGCTAAACTGTTCAAACAAAGTCGTTATTCGGTCGTTCTCTGGGCAGACTAACCCAACAACTCAAATCGGAGAAAGGTACATTGCAAAAGCACTTTTAAACAGTAAAAATACTTCAATCAATCAATCAGTTGCTCTGAAAGTTATTCTTTTATATTTGTGTTTGGTGAATGAAGTGATCTGCTGAAGCGCTCTTACAGCCGGAACACTTACTAGTGACACCTGTGACGGTTAAGGGTGTTGCAGGTTACAGGTTCAACTGATAACACTGTGCATCTTTCCCAGTCCCTGTACCCACATGTTCAAGGTACTTTACAGTTACAGCAAAGGTAATGGCGTCACCAGGTTCTGCTGGAAACCGAAAACAACATTGCTTATGTCTGTGTTTCATTCTTCTATGAGGCCGTGGGGGTGAACTGTGAGATGTCGGGTTGGGGTGTGCCACCGGGACACTAAAACCCTTAGCGTACCAACGGCACATACCCACACACCCTATAGATGGGAGTTCGTCCCCGGGGCTTTGAAGTGTTTGCACTCGGACGTCTCGGCCGCCAAGAACTACTTAATTTTACCTCGTAATCTTTGTATACTTAATGTCCGGCGGGATTCTTTTCACGTTGCAGTCCTAGCTGCATTTACTCTGTTTACTGAATTAGCCATGGTACAAATTTCCACAGCGACAACTGACGCCAGAAATTATGCACAAGATGGAGTTATCTATTTGGCCACAACGAACCAGTTCGACTTACTTTGCAAATTCATGCACATGTAGTTTGTTTCTGTTCTCCTTTTTAACCGGTGAGTGAAGTGTTTGGATTTGATCTCGATAAACTAGGGCTTACTTTACTTTTGCTTTGAATCGGCACGGTGGTGAACACGTGTTTTTAGGACTGAGGTTTGCCAGGGGTCTCTTTGCTACATATGTTTACTCACCCGACCCCAAGTGATACAAATGTCCATAAAAAGAGCACACAAGACAATGAACTTGACTTGGTTTGCGAACTCTTATGCACATGTGGTTTTATTCGTTTTCCTTTTTAATTTCCATGCCGTGATGGTGCCAGGGAAGCAAGCAGGTTTGGGAGTTTTGACATGTTAGTAAAATTTATTACCAGTCCTGTAGGAGCGAGGGGATTTAATGTTTTGGTATCGTTCGAAAACGTGAGAGATTTAATGGCGACGGCCAAGTTCAGCTCTATTTTTTCGACACAGTTAGCAAGATTTTATCTAAAAATAAGTAACCTTGAAGACAAATTGAAAAATATAAACAAATATTTTGTTCGCCGCTTCGCTTGAAGTGTGATCAAAGATGACTGTGCTGAAACTGTCAAGCAGAAATTTACATAGAGATTTTCTGTTGTTCTCCAGACTTGCAAAAAGAGAAAATACCCCTTTAACTGTCGGCATTAAGCCAAACTCCAGCCTACAGGCAGTTAAATATTGTAATAAAATTATACCATAAGAAGCAGAGGAACTATTATAAACGGCTTTTGCTTGCAAAGTATTTTTGTGCAACTTCAGGTAGGATCTCGGTGAAACGTGACCCAGGTCACGCAATACTTTGTCTGCGTACGAATACACCAGGATCTGAGAACATTGGGAAGTAACGGCAATAAAGAAGTCAGGTGTTCCTCAGAAAGTCAGAAAATTTGAGCCTTAGGAAGGCAGAGTTGAGGTGTATTTTTGTTGGACAAGTTTCTGCTCACTCGCAGACACAAAAAAAAATTAAACGAGACTTACCTGGAAGTTGAAGTTTGATTGGAATTCTATTGGGCATCTACAGAGCAGAGGTTACACGAGATACTACGCATGCACATGGTTGGTCATCTTTAAAAGAAGAGTGTCCACACGAGGCCCCATAAATGATACTGTGCAGAATGAAGACACTGCAGGGAGGTTATACAGCAACCAATGGGTGGGCGTGTAATCTCTGCTCTGTAGATGCCTGATAGAATTCCAATCAAACTTCAACTTCCAGGTAAGTCTCGTTTAATTTTTTAATTCTACCAGGCATCTACCGCAGAGATTCCACGAGGTTTTAAAGTCATGTGGTCACTCAGAGATACCAAGAAAACCAAGTGATTGCCAACACATTTATTGTAGGCAAATACAACAGTCCTGTATAATAAAGACTTGCATGGAAAACATTAACTTCAACAAGGAAAAAAGGCCATGACAATAAGTAACATGGTGTTTACATAGCATCAGAAAGAATGGCATGACTAAAGCTGTCAGATACATCATGTAGCTGAATGGGTTTGTTATGAAATCTACTAAATACACAGTCGCTCCTCCAGCTAGCTGCCTTCATCACTGAAGTTAGTGAAACGTTGCAACTACGAGCCTTACTCGTTGATGCTGCTCGAGTACTGTGCGGCTTGAACACGCTCGTGTCAATACCAGCCTGTTGCATCACTTTCTTTATCCACCTGTAGATAGTGTCCTTGGACACTCCATGGTGAGGCTTGGCAAAGCTAATGAACAGTTGTTGTACCTTTCCCCGTAATGATGAGGTGCGGTTAATGTATTCATCAAGGACTGATCCAACGCACAGAGGGCTATCAGAAGGGAATCGAGGTATATTTAGAACAGGTTGGTCTTTGCCAGGAGCAGATTGCTTAACAAGCTGGTCAATGTGAAAAATGTAAGACATGCTGGAGTCCCTGTGCATGTAATCCAGGTTCATAAGATGAAGTGTTTGGCAACGTTGGCCCGTAACTAATGCACATAACATAACAAGCTTATATGTAAGGTTCTGTAAGTCAATATCCTTACGAGGATGAAGTGTTTTAAGGTAATCAAGTACTAGTGAAGTGTCCCAGGTAGATACATAATGCGGTATTGCTGGCCTGGTGGGAAAAACTCCTTTTAAGAACCGCTGTACAAGTGGGTGGTTTCCAGCAGTAATGTTGCCCTTGAGTACTATGAATGAAGATAGGGCACTCCGAGCGGTGTTGAGACAACTATATCCGAGGCCCCCTTCATACAGTTCCTGGAGGAAATCCAATACTTTGTTTACAGGTGCGTGAAGGGGATCCACAGCCCATTTATCTGCAAGTGATTGCCACTTTGCGAGGTAAACTCTATACTGTTTTTGTGTCCTGATTCGCCAGGAGTTGAGAATCGTCTCTTGAGTTGCTTGTGAAATGCCTTTACTTTGGAGGGATCTCGTGATAAGAGGCAGGCCATTAGACGAAGGTGTTTTCCCAGGGGGTGATTCTTTCCTGGGTTGAATGGTAGGTGTACATTGCTTGTATGCCGTGGTAAGAGGAGCGGCTCCTGAATCAGCAGTCTTGTCAGTTTTGGGTACCATGGTTGAGTTGACCAGTTGGGAGCAATCAAGATTGCTTGGGCCTGGTCTGTTTTCAGTTTCTGCAGGAAGTGGGGCAAAATGCTAAACGGAGGAAAGGCATATAAAAAGTGATCAGTCCAATCCAGAGTAAAGACATTAATTGCCAGAGCATGGGGATCTGGAACCTAGGAGACAAAGGATGTCAATTGTTAGTTCAACCGAGAAGCAAACATATCAATGCTTGGTGTTCCCAAAGCATGAGTAATCATTTTGAACACATCAACATCAAGCTTCCATTCGGTTGAATCATCAAACACCCTAGATGCTTTGTCTCTAATGACATTAATTTCTCCTGGAATGTGGCTGACAGTAAGCCATAGGTGTCGTGGATTGCACCATTCCCAGATTCGTCTAGCCATGTCGTTACATAGAAGAGAGTGGGAGCCCCCCACGTTTCGTATGTAAGCCACAGCAGTGGTATTGTCGGTCATAACTTTAATGTGATCATTGGTTACCTCTTTACAGAGGGCTTGTAACCCCAAGAAAATTGCATTTAGCTCCAAGTAGTTAATATGGTGGGTTGCCTCTGATGCAGACCACCTCCCCTCTGTCATGAGGCCATTAAGAGTTGCACCCCATCCCTGGTTAGAGGCATCGGTGTACAAGGTGTGACCAATTTTCCCATGGTCAATTCTTTTCTTTGAGGACAAAGAATTTATTATCCACCAAGTTATGTCTGATTTAGCAGTTTCTGACAATTGCATAGTGTTTTCAAAAACCCAGTTGCTAGCTTATAAAGCTGCAGACTTCTCTATTTCTAGCTGGCGGTAGAAAAGTTCTCCATATTCTACCCCAGGGAAGCAGAAAACCATCATGCCAATGAGTTGCTGCTACCTCCCGTATGGTGGGTGATTTTTTCTCAAGGACTTTTTGGGCAGTGTGTTTGAGTTTCGCATGTTTCTCCTCAGAGATGGACACTGTCAAGTCCAGGGAGTTCAAAATAAACCCAAGATGATGTAAAATTTGCGTGGGTATTGTCACTGATTTGACATCATGTGGCAGGAATCCCAAGTCGTGATACAAGTTTAGTGTATCAGTGACATTTGTTTGACATTCCTCAAAGGAATATCCTAACAAAAAAGAATCATCCAGGTAGCCACTGAATATATGTCCCAGTTCTCTGAGGTATGACAAAACAGGTTTCATTAGCTTCATAAAAAGACGGGGAGCAGATGAGAGCCCCTGAGCCAAGCAAGTAAACTGGTATAAGGTGCCTCGCCAGAAAAACTTTAAGTATTTTTGGTGCTCTTTGTCAATAGGCACAGAAAAATAGGCATCACGCAAATCAATAGATGCCATATAGCAGTGAGGTCTCATGATTTGGGAACATGTGTGTATGGAATCCATTTTAAAGTGGTGAAAGGTAACGAAGGTATTTAAATCCTTAAGATTTAATATCATCCAGTAAGACCCATCTTTTTTGGGGCGTAAAAATATATTGGAGATGAACTCCCCATCCTCATGAGAGCTTTCCACTATAATTCCCTTTTCTAGGAATTTGGTTATTTGAGCATCAACATTAGCAGTCTCCTGCATGGAGAACTTGATTAGTCCTGGGGTATCAAATTGTACTGGGGGAACAAAAAATTCTATTTTGTATCCCATGACAGCCTTTAGAATGGAAGAGTCCTGTGTTAACTGTTTCCATTTCGGAAGAAAATGTCGGATTCTCCCTGCAATTACAGGTGTATTATTTGATTTTGTACTCCTGATGGAGAGGCAAGAAAAAAGATCATGGGTTCACTTCTGTTGCACAGTTTTTTTCCCCTTTTGAGTGGTGGTCCGGCTGTCCTTCTGATTGTAGTTGCTCCTCCTCTGGGGGTGTCCCTGTTGGTAATGCCCCTGACGGTTGAATAAGAAATGGCCGGCCCTGTATGAGTAGGAGGGTCTCGAGTACTCGTCACTCCGCTTCCTTTTGTGACCTGTGAGTTGTTGTGCAGCTTTTTTGCTTTCCTTGACAGTCTTCAGACGGTCAGCAAGGTCATCACCAAAGAACTGTGACCCAACTGGTTGTTTACTGCTGCAGATAGCCTTGTAAGTCTCATCTAAGTCAACCTTGAACAGGTCACGCCTGCACATATTTAAATCATGGGTAGCCGAGGCGATCAGCAAAACAGAGTTGGAAAGGCTTTCCCACAGTTCGTCCTGGGTGGGCATTGCTGAACCTTTTTCCAGGACTTCTCCCATAGTTCCGGTAAGCCTGGCTATGGGGGTAAGGCCCTTGACTAGTGACTCTTGAATTTTCTGGAGAAGACCATCCATGCTTCTGGCGGTTTTCTGGGCTATATCCCAGATCTCAGAGTTGACTCTAGTCACTTGAAGGAGCTTACAGTTTTCAGGCCTCTTAATTTTCTCTTTTCGCTTCACCTGGACTTGCTCGTTTAGTCCCGAAGCCAAAATGCTATCCACTACTGAGATTTTCTCATTCAAGGGTTTATCGGTTTGTTCATCTTCAGTTACTTCCTGAACAAGGTCGTCGACTAATACACTAACTGGGGTCTCAGAGTCATCGCTCTTTCCCTTTTTGGCGGGAGGCTCACCGCCAACCGCATTCTTCTCTTCCTCGCCTCTGGTGGAATTCGGGTCGTCCTCCCGCTTCGCTGCATCGTAAGCAGTTTTCAGCTCCTTTACAACAGGGGCGATGCTTTTCATCATGGTGGCTAATTGGTCGATTTTTTGGTTCAACTCAACAAGCCCCAAAGCACCAGTCACACTGGTTTGTTTGGCAGGAGAACTGGCAGCGCCAGTCATCGCAGGTTTTGTATTTTTGCTAGTGTTAGCACTGGCTGTTTTTTCGCTTGAAGTCGACAAGCTATCTTTGTCGGTCACTGCCCTTTTCGGCTTTTCTGAAGCAGTTGTTTCAGTGATCTGTAAGATGTTGTCCAAGACCCCCGCGTTGTCAGGCATAGTCGTTTGGATGTGAAGATTCTTCACTGATTTGAAAAGGATTGCCTCGCAACTCGGAATAAACAATAGTTCTTTCACTGGTTGTTGGTTAGGTTACATAAGGTGGAACCGTTTCGTACAGGTGGGGTTGATTTAGGGAAGAAAAGTTTCCTCTTCACCAACCACTCTAGCAAGATGGCGAATGCAAACGTAGAATGACCAACCATGCGCATGCATAGTATCTCGTGGAATCTCTGCAGTAGATGCCTGGTAGAATTTAAGTGACTTGTGACAAGTGATAAAAAAGGAAACGTCACCGGTTCTGCATGCACTGCATGCCTATGTTCTCTAGTGCCAACAAAGCCCTGTGTCTACTGGCAACCCCTCTAGTTTTCTGAGAGCCACTGCTGTAATAAGCAGCCTGTTCCTGGAAGATGTCCGCAAAGCCATGAAGTTCTCTCCTTTTTTAGGAGAGTAATGGTAAAAGCGAAATGGGACAGATATTGAACAGTTTTAATGGCATCTGCAATTCCAAGCTCTAAATTATGTACAACACAGTGCATAATGATGATTTCTTATTTGGGTGACTCTATTGTTCAGCTGAGTTGCAACCCCAGTTTTCAACCCAAACATAATGGATGCCCCATCAAAGTTACACCCTACCATTTTTTGTTGGAGAGTTTCCTCTGAACAAAGGAGACTAATGTTGCACAAGCACACAATTCTATTTGAAATTCCTTGAATTTTATTGGAAATGAGGGAAAACAGGAGATGGCCATCGTTGCGTTGACAGCTTTGTATTTCATTGAATGTTTATTGTCTTTTCTGGGGAAAATAATGCAGTAAGAACGTAAAGTTGTTGAATAACTTCGAAAATTAGGTTATCACCTCAGCTTTGCCATCAAGATAATAAATTGCAGCAAGGGATTGCAAATCTGAGAAATGAGACAAGTCAAAAAGGGTGATGGTGAATTGAAAAGTTGTGATAAGTAGACAAAAGTTTTGCCTTCCTGCCATTGTTCTTCATCATTATAGCAGACTTCAATGCAAGGGCAAGTACTGTTTATCAATAAAGTAGTTGAACTTGAATGGAAATGCGTAATGTTTGTTGCTTTGAAAGATGTATTTGTGTTTGAAACGGGAAGAAAGACAAATTCATTGATAAGAGGGAGGTAAAAAATGGCGTCCCCTTTGAAAACTACAACTTTTTGGGTTTAAAAAATTTCTGGTGTTAAAAAAGGAAACTTATAGCTGAGGCAAAAGTAAAAAGTTGATATGACAAATAAATTAATATGATTTTTGCTTCTTAAGCGAAAATATTTTGCCCAGACGCAAGCAGTTAACAGCGCAACTGTGACAGAAAAGCTAAATTTTATTCCAAAAAAGTATTTTGCTTCAAGTATCCGAGACTTGTCTTGGGCTGTGATACACAAATTCCCATTTTCTGGTAACAATTCGTTAATTAAAGAAGCAACTTGTCAACAAAAGATATTGATAAAAGTGGCATGGCTCAATAGAGAGTTGTCAAGGGCAGTAAAGAGCCTGGTCTTATGGCTGCTTGGTCTTATGAAAAACTCCAGCCAGGTAACAGTATATATAAAAAATGGAGTATTTCAGGGTTTGATTGTACTACACTGATATGTAAAGAAGTAAGTCAAGGAAACGGTGTGCCAGCTAACAGAATAACAAAAATAACTCAATTCTTGTCACCAGGTAGCTGTTGTTTGGGCCAAATATCCTAAAGAAATATGGGAGGGATAATGTAAGCTAAATAGTGTGAACTTTAACGTGGCAACGCAAGCAAAAAAATTCAGGGAACATAAGGCTATTATAACATTAAAATCAGGCTCCTCAGACTGAAAGAAGCAAGTTCAAGAGCTGTGTGTGTTATCAATGAAAACATGCGTGAAACCACCCAATAACTGTTTAAACTTAATGACGAACAAAATACAGAAGACACTCAAAATTTGTCTTTATTAATTCTATACAGGTCTAAAGCTGTGAACTCTTTACAATTTATAATGTGTAGAATTCGCTTTTTACATTTCAAGCTAAACTTAAGGTTGCATTGTATTTACGTAGGTACAGCAATACATGTACCTATGTGAGCACGATGAAATTAAATTGTAGTTAATAATAAAATATATTTATGTATAAATTGTAAATAAATTTAAAGTTTGCACTTATAAAAATGAAATTTACATCAATTTTGTGTGCCATGAAAAGGTCATATTTGAAAAGCATCACATGCTAAAATGACAATCTTGAGGTTTAATTACTTGTCTTTTAACTGTTTTAAAGGTAAGACTTAGAGTTGCATTGTATTTACATGGGTGTCCAAAGCCCATCTAAAATGGCAAAATGAGACTGACGTATTGAATTAACACCGTAAAATTCACAGCTTGCCATCTTTTAAACTCACTCATATACAGGAAAACTGTCATATTATTTTCAGACTCCTTGTTTGTTTTTTAGTGTCCTGCTTTGAAGCCAGTTTTGCTTTCCACATCCCATCCCCTCGAATTCCCCCTGTCCCCTTACCTCATAAAAATTGAACAGTACCTTCATTCACCAAAGTGACCAAAGTGAAAGACATGTTAAAAACAGAGTTGCCGTGGTCAGGGCAAAGTCAGGAAAAAACATTGTTTGCAAGATCAGGGAATTTTATTTTTATTTTTACTTGCCACTAGGTTTGATAAGGACTTTTTATGTTGGTTAGGTAATGTTGTTTGAAAGAATTATTTTTGCATCAACCTTTTTGTGGCTTTACTGCCAAAGGATTGATTATGCATGGTCAGTAAAACTTGGTATGTGGTCAGTAAAAACTCAGCGAATTTGTTTTACCCTGTTTGGTGGCAACCCTGATAAAGTTGCAAAATCAACTGTAAATTAAGGCGAGCAAGGGGATGACAAGACACACTCAAATTAAACTAATTTCAAAAGTCCACAGTACTACCAACTAAGGCGACCAAGGGGATGACAAGACACACACACCATTACTATAGTATAGTGACACGGGAAGGATCCTTTGTAGTCTTCTTTATTGTTTAGCGCTACATGAATCACCAGGACTGGCAACTTAAATCATATCTGTGCACGCATATTACTGGGGGTCTTATGAAATAAATCTAGAGTCCAGGCTCCAACATTCCCTACACTACATCTCTCCCCCTCTTTGGAATAAACTATCCAACAGAATGCGGATTTGAAGATTAGCCATAATTATTGATCAAGCCTAATATAGTTCATTGCGATAAAATGTTCGATAACTTTTCTCTTAGTCCAGCATACAGTTTAAACAGTTCAGAAAGCTTAACTTTTCTCCTCTGTTTAGAATCACGTGAGTACAAAGTCTCTTAAGCGATCAGGAGGTCATCTCTGCCAGACCAGTCGTCAATTTCGAAGTGGCTGTGTTGTCAGTGTGTCATCGTTGTCATAGTCGTTGTCTTCATGAGTATCATGCAATGGTTCTGATCTTGTGGCAGGACCTACCGCCTGACATGGGATGTAGTTAGAAATGGTTTGTTTGACGTCTGAATCCATGGCAGGGTACCACACTTTCTGTCTCAGTAGTTGCTTGGTTTTAACTATACCCTGGTACCCTTCATGCGCCAGTTGCACTGTGCGGTTGCGAAGGCTGGGTGGGACGATTATCTGTGAGCCTCACAGAATGATGCTGCTGTCCACTGCGGCTGTCAATTCATGGCGTACTTTGTAGTAGTGCTGCAAGTCTGGGTCTTTGATTTCCCACTTGCTGTTTGGAAGTGTGTGTCTCAGTTTTCGCATGGTCGCATCTGTTTCGCAGGCATTGCTGATCTCGTGTAGGCTCATGGCTTTTGGAACTGCGTTTTCAACGAGATAGTTTACATCCTGTTCGGCGATGTTCCTTTCTCTAACGGGCTGTGACTGGAGCAGGTGTCGGGACAGGTAGTCAGCAATGTTACTGGTTCCAGGTTTGTAGACAATGGTAAAGTCGTAGAGATGTAAGCCCCATCATTCAATGTGGGATGGCGGTTTTGAGTTTGGGTTGTTGAATATGAGCTCCAGTGGCTTGTGATCTGTAACGATTTTGAAGGGTGCGCCATGCAGGTACAAATGGAACTGTTCGCATCCCCATACGATGCTTAAAGCTTCTCTCTCTGTCTGAGAATATCTGCGTTCAACATCAGTCAATGTTCGACTTGTGTAGGCTACGACATGTGACTGGCCGGTGCTGTCAACTTTTTACATTTACGTAAGCCGTTCATACATTGTCTCTAATTTTATTTACGCGCGTAAAGCCAGTGAAATTCACACCTGTACACAGGTAAAATTTATGCAACAGTGGAAATCAACCTTAAAAGACATTTTATCGCAGTAAAATCATTGCGGTGGCTTTGTTCACGAATAAAACTATTTTGTATTTCAGTAAATGTGGGGTGCTTTCCATCAAGCCAAATATTTCGGAAATTTCGGTCGGAAGTCAAATGGAAAGGTCCGTTTCGGTTTGGTCAGACCGGAATATTTGGGACCACCTCTGGAGGTGGTCCACTTTGACCGGTCGGATCGGTCAGACCAAAATTTACTGTTCCATTTACTTGTTGTTCCCAGTAGCGTTTCTCCTTCTCTTGCTTGATACATCCATGATGGCGACAGTGCAGACGTATCTGTGCAGAGACTGAAATTATACAACGACTGACCAAACAGAATTATTAATGCATTCCTGTTGTGCGCCGATGACTATCCCCGGTACGTGTGTAAAGCATGTTGACAATTTTTGCTGTTTCGAGTTATAGATTCTTTGAACATTGTTTACATTCATTTTCCCACGTTTTGTTTTCGAAATGTTTGTTTATACAGAATTCGGAGCTGATGCTGTGGAATTCTCCTTCCCTGCCGAAGAGCCAAGTAATAACCTGCTGGAGAAGTGGGACGACAAACATGTACTTCTACTTATTGATTGTTACGTGAATTATAAAGAGATGTTTTGTAAACCCCAGCAGACGAAAAAGTAAGTTTTCGAAAAAATTGCAGAGGAATTCAACTGTCTCTGATGTTGTTGTCAGTGGCGAGCAATGTTTCAGAAAATGGAAGAAGTTGGAAGCGAAGCAGAAGGAAATCGAGGATAATAACAGTAAGACTGGCAGAGAGAAGAAAACGTGGAAATTCCACAAAGAAATGGAGGATTGTCCTGGGGATAACCCAAGTGTAAAGCCCGTCTTTACATTTGAAATGTCGGGCAGTGCTTGTTCTTCATCTTCTAGACCTTCTACCCCTTCCTTGACAGAACGTGGGAATTCAGACAGTGAAAGCGATCGCGAGAATGCAGAAGAAGGATGCAGTTCCCAAAACGTTCAACAGAACAAAAGGCTAAAGAGGAAGAGGAAATCACGGTCCTTGGCATCCGAAATGATTGAGTTCCTGAAAGATTATTCCGAGAAACGGGAGAAAGCAGAAGAGGAGAAGGTGAATATTTTAAAGGCAATGCACGAGGAAAAGAACCATTCTTCAGTCAGTTTTTTACTTACCTTAAAGATTCCAAAAAGTAGTGTGTCTCGTATTTCTATACTTTTACATATACTGTTGAAATATTGTTGGGTTTGTTGAAAATGTCAGTGGATGTAGGTTGCGTTTCGGTTTTGTATTCCACCGTTTTCGGTATAATTAACATCATAAATAACAGAAAAATGTATTAGTAGAAGTTGTGAAGAAAAAAAAACATTACAGATTTTCTGAGTTAAGTTTATTGGAAATTGATCTACAAAATTAATGCATATTAAATGCTGAGAAGTTTGAAAACAGAAACAGATTAAGCTGGATATTACATTATTTTATAATGGCTGTTTACATCCTTGTAACTGCACTAAGAAATATTTAATGCATATGTGGAGGCTGTTGAGGAACTGTTTTGACAAAATAGGTTACTGCAAAAATTTCCCAAAGTAAGCCTCAATTTCCATGCTTAGGCAAAAACTGTTAATTATAGTTAATATGTTATTGTTATTAATAATTAACGTTAAATTTCATATCAAATTGCCAATGTGGAGGTAATATCTTTACTCGAGAGAGGCAGATCAGTGGAAATGGGCGGAGGGGGTGGGAGTGCTAGGGCTATTATAGCAATCCCATGATGTGCACTCTCTTTTGTTCAGCCCTTCTACGAAGAGGATTTGGGACACCATCACCTTCATCATCACTTTCATCATCACTGTCATCTCCAAAGTATCCTTCATCAAAATCGTCATGAATCAGCCAAAATTTTGTAGGACACATGCTGAAATTATTAGCAACACCATCAGTTCGATATCTAAGTGATCAAGGAACCGGAGTTTCCTCCACCTCCCTTTTAATAACCGGTTACATCTTTCCACTGTCTTGTCTTACAGAGGAAAGTTTGTAATGAAAACGTCGTTGGTCTGCTGTCAAGGGTCCATTGTCTCTAAATGGAGTGAGAAGCCACCTAAAGTAAAAGAGACACCATTCATTAATAAACTCAAAGCACCAATTAAAATGTGGGAAGGTGATAGTAAATAACAATGTACTTGTAAATGCTTCTTATGTGGACAGGGGATATCCTCCATCCCCTAATAAGTGAGTGTCATTAGGGAACCTGTTGTTCGCTTGAAGGGAAACAGGAGTTATTTAACACTCTAGAGTCAAGCATCGAGCCAGGCCACCCAGCCAAGACATCCAATAACACCATATTTTCGTCACATACAACCTGTGAATAATAATACTCGTATTGTGAAATGCAAGAACACATTGACTTAATTTTCAACTGGCAATTAACAGTTGAGTATGCTTCAAATGATTGTAAAACCCCCCAAGTGACGGGGATGATCGAATGGGGGCAAAAACCAAGACCCAAAAAATTCCCTAGGGCTTCCAACATAACCCCAAAAAATCCCTGCATCAAAAATTAACCCCTCAAAAATCAACGGCAAAACACATTTGTTTGTACTTTATTTCCAGAACTACGCAGCCAAGGCACGATCACAAATCTTCAGATTGTTTTTTTATACCCAAAAACATCCCTACTTAAATAAAAAAAATACTTGCCAAATTAACCTACCCAAAAAAATCTCAGAATCAAAAATTTCAAACCCCCAAAAATCCGTTGATCATCCCCATCACTTGAAATCTCTAGTAAACCCCTGGGAAAATCCCTCACAAGTTGCCAGTCTGGAGAAATTTCACTTTTACTTCATATAGATAAAAGTGGACAGACAAGTCTTAAAACTCACCTGAACATTCAGTGAATGGAACTTTTTCCTGTTCACGTATACTTCTGGATTCTTTATTGGTGCTTTAATGGCAATGTGAGTACTATCTATAAAACCAATAACATTCGGAATTCCACTGTCTTCTTGTACTGCAGCTGATATCTCCTGTTTGCGTTGTGCTTTGGATGTCGAGTGCAATAATAGCATTAAAACTACTAGCTGCACTATTATTATTACTATTATTATTATTATTATTATTACTATTCTTATTATTATTATTATTAAATCAAAGACAAGATTGGGGGTGTCTGTCGCAAAAAAAAGTTATTTAATGCTCTTTATGCTGTTTAATTTTACATCCTACAGAGAAGACATCAAACAACTGCTAAATTCAGGAGTATCTTTTTATTGCTCATGACATTCAATGGGGATCATATAAATGCTTCATACTGCTGACTGGACTGTTATGTCACTCAATCACAAAAGTGATATTTTTCTGAGTTCATTAGTATATCCATCATCCGTTTGTAAAATATTACAAGCTTACTGTCGGGCCATTTGATGTAGGTAGCACATAGATCAGTAAAACCAAGAGCACTTCGTTTTAACACCCTATGCATGCTACTTGAAGTTATGTTGAATCGAGGTCTACACTCTCTGCCTCTGTTACTAAGTGGAATTTGCCCTGTATTTATAACCTCTCGACAGAGCTGTTCAAATGCGCCACAAGTAAGTGTAAAATGGCTTTGAAATTCGCTCAAGCTATACTGGGCTACTGTAGCCTCAAAATAGCCAAGTACGCAATTTAAATCTCTCTGCATAAGGCAGGAAGCAGGACCTAAAACTGACAAGTCGTCGCATTCCTCTAAAAGCTCATTGATGACTTCAGATTCCTCAAAACCTTCACAGAGCAACATAACACACATGTCCTCCATGATGGTCTGAGAAAAGAACCACGCAGGAGAATGGGTAACGGATCGCTTCAATCGGAAAATGTCGTTCCATTATTCAGCAGTCGGTCCGGTGGACTCTGAGTGGTCGGAATCATATAATGGAAAGCACCCGAGGTTTATTTAGCTGGCAGGATAACTGTGCAGTATCGACCCAAATATCTGCGAAAGTGACATCTCAGCTATTTACCTATCTAAGCAACCACTGAGGAAAATGTTTTGAGTGGAAGCGACGGCAATCTTTTGTTTAACACGATATTAGAGCTGGTTATAGAGGTTGTCGTTATTATTAAAGCTCACATATTTTGACACACAAAAATTGTTACCGATAAAATCGATAAAACTGATTGAAAAATAGATAATTATCAATTTCTCACAAGAAATCCGTTTATCGATTTTTATCGATTTCCGATACAATCAACTAATTTTATCGATTGTTATCGAATGTTATTGATTATCGATTTTATCGATTGCCCACGTTGGGAGGTTGACATTCTCATCGATGTGGATTTCGAACTGAAAATCCTTCAGCTTTCCAATGCCTTGGAAGATGTCATGATACTCCTCCTTGAGTTTTTCTGCGGTGTCTGACTGTTCTTTGATAGTGCGAATCTCTGCAGGGTCAATTTGGAGTAGTTCAAGTTCAACAGCCGTTTCGTGACCCAACAAAGAGCCATAGTTGCCACTGGCAACATAGAAGATGGCAACAGTTGAGCACGTCACGCTTTCCACGGTTGCGTCAAATGCTCTGACCAAGGGCAAGGGTTGTTCCGCACCATAGGCAAATATTTTAGTGTTTGTTCTCCGTAGCATGATCTCTTTGTTTTGCTGTACTAGCTGATCAAAATCTTTCTTGTCGATCACATTCACGGAAGCGCCAGAATCTATGATAACTCTGAGTTGATAATTGCCAACTTTCATGGTGGTCTTTGGTCTGGTGATCTGGAAGATTTCTGTCACCGCCGCGGTAGGCTGGACTTCCTCTCTGCATTGTTGGGATTCCACTGCATAAACGTATTCGTCCGTTGAGTCGTCGGATGGCGTGACCATTGTCCCATCCAATTTATGAACATGCTGGTAGGACTTCGAGGTTTTCTCACCACTGTTGCTTTTCTCAGTGTTGTCACGAATGGGATGTGGATTACTGCGGCATACACGAGGAAAATGGTTGAGTCTCCCACACGATTGGCACTCTTTACCTTTTGCAGGACAAGGCTTTGATCGGTCGTGTGGCCAAATTGCACTGTAGTGTCCACAGGTTTTACTTTGTGTGCGTTGGCAATCGCATGTTCCTTGTGGTTTTCGTGGTTGCCAATTCTGTCCAGGACCACATGACGAAATCTTCAGTGCATTGATTTCCATGGTTTTCCTTTTATCCGTAATTTCACCTACTTTCTGCTTTGATGACTCTATTGCCCATCCATAGGCCAGAATATCTTTCAATTCCGTCTTTTCTTTGTGCAGAATCTTTTCTTTTAGGCGAGTAGATGAACAGCTGGCTAGGATTTGATCGGCCAGGGCGTTGTTTAGGTTGACAAACTCGCAGCTTTCGGCTAGTGCGCGTAGCCGTGACACAAACTGGTCGATGGATTTGCCTTGTTGTTGGTGTGCTTGTTTGAAATGGCAGCGTTCATACCGAACGTTTTTCTTTGGGCAAGATATATTCATCAAGTTTGCTGGCTGCTGTGTCGAAATCATCTCCCGTGTCTGACAGCCCTCTAAAAACCTTTTGGATGGTCGGTCCACTTAGGTGAAGAAGCAGAGCTCTTTTTTGCTTTTTATCTTTGATGGGCTCTGCTTCGGCGTAGAAATCTAACTGCTCGTGCCATTCCTTCCATCTCGTTACAAGGGAAGACGGGGCTGAGTTGGCATCAAATTGGGGGATGGCCGGTAGATTTGAAGCCATGCCAGGTTCTCGTTTGGTTCTCGTCGCCAGATATAGTATATTGACACGAGAAGGTTCCTTTGTATGCTTCTTTATTGCTTAGTGCTACATGAATCACTAGGAGTGGCAACTTAAATCAAGTGTGCACATGTATTGCTGGGGGTCTTATGAAATACTAAATCTAGGGTCCAGGCTCCAACATTCGCAACACTACAATTACCAAAATGGGTGTGGCTTTCCAAAAGACAAGACTCGCCATTTGGACCTATAAGAATAGGCATGGTGGTGGCAGGATCAATACTGCTGCAAGCTTGTTGTGATTTGGTCTCGCCACCAGACGTTGAAGATTATCTACAAAAGAGAGAAACTGTTAAAATGGCACTAATCCCCACGTTTCACCACCCCAGCAAAACCTAGCTGAGAATGATTGATTATATCAGGGGCACTGTATGTCTGCTGTTTGTTGCTAAGCAAGTTGTAGCTCTGGTTTCCATAAACTATGAGCTGCTTAAATACAGAAAGTGTGACAGTTGCCTGACAAACAGAAATAAGCCATTCAGTAACATCAGCATTGATATGTGTTTTCCGTACAACAGATGGGCCCTGTGAAAAAGAAGAAAGAGTTGGGTTATTGTTTGTGTGTTGTTTTCTTGAACACCACTGGCATGCACAAGGTGTTGAATCCCCCTCTCTGGCACATAGCTTAGAGGGCCATACTGGACAAGACATGCCTGGTGGTCCATGTGAAAGTAGTCTCCTATGACCACAGTTGCTGCAGTGAGGAGGCCTGTGCTGTGATGAAGCCTGACAATTTGGTGGTTGTGAAGATGGTGTACTGCTCCTGGCTGGAGTTAGTACTAGGCTGAACTGGTGGTGGTGTTACTGGAAGAGCCATTATGTGGAGGGTCAAATTCTGTTATATTTGAGGAACATTTGCATTGATTGATGAAGTGAGGAGCTCATCATCATTATCATCATCACCAACTGCTTTTTCATTGTTCCCACCACTGTCATTACCATCACTGTCACCTAGGTTTCCTTGAGGATGAACAGATCTATGTTCTATTCCATCTCCCCAAAAAAGATTAAGGCCATTTAAACAAGACAAATGAAACAAATGCCAACATCCCTCGAGGGATGTAAAACTGTAAATATGCATATTATTGTAAGTGTTTGTTATTTTTTCATGTTTTTTTTTTAATGTAAAACTGTAAATATGCATATTATTGTAAGTGTTATTCTTTGTTTGTACTCTTTGTTAAAACATATAATAAAAATTAATAAAAAAAAAAAAAAAACATCCCTCGAGGGTTTCCAAGGGATGTTTCCCGAAATCCTACAAGTTGAAAGGTCACATCTTTTATCCTGATCAGGATGGGGAATGAACTGAAATCCAAGGGGCAGGAAATCACTTTTTATGGGTACCTCCCCAAATAAGGCTGGGACACTCCATAAACTAAGATCTCTTCCTTAAAGTACCCTGGGCAAAGGATGTGCCGCCCCAGCTGCATTCGTAATGGAACTTAAAATACTAACAATTACTGAAGCAACCCACGTAAATAAAGTTACCATTATTATTATTAGTAGTAGTATTTGTTGTTATAATGTGCCCAAATTTTTGGCATTTCGTTGGTTTCGCTAAAGCTTGTTAATAAGTGAAAACACTTTTTGAAAGCTTTGAGTATTACTGTTTTAGTTTTTTTTTTGGGGGGGGGGGGTAACTAAAAACCTTAAGCTTAAGCTCAGAACTTACCAGTTACTTGAAGGAATGTGTTGCTATTCTCACTCAAGCTCAGAGGTGGCACGGCCGGCAATTCACCTTCTTGCAACTTTTCTGAAATTTACGTTTGCGGAAGTAGCAACTAAATCAAATTTGACATTTTTTGAAACAGCCAAAATTAAGCCAGTTGAACAAAATGTACATTACTTTTCTAAAATACGTGTTTCTGTGGGCTCTGAAGCACTGGCTTACGTAGCACTGGCTTACGTTAGAACTGCACTCCCTGTTGAGTCCGTCTTGCTGTCCTCCCTTCTCAGCTTGTTGTAGCGTTTGGTACACACAAAACTCCCATTCCAACCAATGTACTTTGTTTTTGACAGGGTTTTTTCGCACTTGGCGCATTTGTGGTGAAAGATTTTACTTGACTTATGAAAATATGAAAAAGCAACAGTAATTTCGCAGAAAAGTGTTGCTTAATTTCCACAATAAAAAAATTTGCTCACTCAAAACTTAAAATATTCCCTCCACTTGAGATGCCCCTTGCAAAATCTTTTCCCGCCGTTTGAGATTCAAAAACCACCTAAAATTGCTACAAACTTTAGAACAAGTGATCAAACAAAGAAAAAACAAAACCTTCCCTTTGGTAGCCATCTTCATTTACCTCTCAGCGCACAGCAAGGAGACTGGGCGCAACAGAACTGAACAGCAAATCAGACAAAATTCTTTGTTTTTCCTCTGTTATGCCAATGCCAAAAAGACTGATCAATAGGCCCTTTGCATAACTGTGTCACGTGACCTTGTCAATCATAAAAAATGGTCATAGTACGAAATAGATATCAGAAATGGAAAAAGCATGATGAAATTAGTAAGATTTTCAATTTTGAGGTCACTGACGTTAACCCATTGACACCCGACAAGCTTCGAAAAAATGGTACTTTTAAGCAGCAAATGGCCTTTTTTTGGCCCTGTTTGACCCAATTTTGTCCCAATCCTCATGAAAAGTGCTTTCTAGCATGGACAGTTGCCGTTTCTTTCGGTTTGAGGACGTTTTCTAGCATTTCACCGTCTATGGCTCTTCGAGATTTAGCGCACAAGCCCGTTTCGGGTTTTCGCTTTTTGCTGTCGAGTTAGCCAAACGACCACGGTTTTCGGCGATGAGAAAAGTTTGGCCTCAAAGCTCGTTTGAAAAGGAAAGAGTTGGCCAAAAGTAGCAGTCGGTGGGAAGGCCATGATTTTCTTGTGTTTTTGAGGTAAAAGTTCCGTGGTTTTCTGGCTGTTATTCAGGTTTACTTGATCCGATCATTGTCGTTCAGGCATCATTTACAAGATCTTTTTGCGTTGCATCAACTGACTATCAGAGGTTTTTAGCGTCACTTAAACTGATGACGTCACAAGTGGAACAAGACGCCCGCTCATTCTAGGGCGCATAGGGGCGCATTGGGCGTCAGTGGGTTAAAGTGCGACATTTTACAGTTATTTTAATGTTGAAAAAATTACCAAGACTTATAGAGAAAAATGCTGTATGTCCTAAAATCTTGCACTTAAAGGTTAGTGGCCTCAAAATTGGAAATCCTACTAATTTCATGACGCCCTTTTCATTTCAGCCATCTATTTCGAACCACGACCATTTATTATGATTGACAAGGTCACGTGACACAGTTATGCAAAGACCCTATTGCATTTAAGGTCATTTCCCGAAATAAAATTTAACATACGATTTTTGTCGAACTTTCACAAGTTGTTATCTATCATGCAGTGTTTTGAAATATTAAATAAAAAGATGTCCGTTTACGAGATATCATCCTCTCAAGTTACCCCATAATTCCTTGCAATTTCACCTAACGAACACATGTTTATTTCATCAGTTTACGCTACTTTCTGTACGAAGAGGAAACACAATGTTAAAGCAAATCTTGAAACAATGTACTAGATGTAAAATATTGATAACAAGGAACAATTTACTAGACGTTTCATGGCAGATGCTTGAACCATCAGACGAAATTGACTTAAAACCTTACGTGCATGTTCTCGAGGTCGGGATTTCATCTCCGTGAGTTTCGCATTTGTAATAATAATTTTTTTGAACATGTATTTGTTTTCTAACTCCTTGAACAAAAAGAGGATGAATGCTAGGTCAAAAATATTTGGAAAAAAAGATATGTCCCCATGCTTGTTTAAGAGTAAATAACTATTCTTTTATCTGGTGAGTTTAACCTCATAGGAAACCTATTATTCCATGGGTGTGCGTGTGCTAATGATGCAACAAATCGTGTGCAGTAAGGATGCGTAATGCAATACAGGGGAATGACCTTAAAATTCCATTTGCCTAGGCAGATTCCAGGGCAACAACTGGTAAGCTGCCTGTCCTCTCTTGTTTTCATGTCTGACAAACACTGCTTCCTGGTAAATAATAATAATAATAACTAGCTGGTACCCGTGAACATTTCATCACTCAACAAGACGATTAGACTTTCCCAAGTCCATTAATTCTTTTTTTCACAATAGTAGGCCTCTCACAACTTGCTTGTTCCGTCGCTTTGTGACCTCATTGAAGCTCGCTTCGCTCGCTTTACTTGCAAAACATAGGACAAATTAATATCAATCGAAGAGGTCGACTTGGAGCAAGTCTACAACACAATGTTTTGAAAACCGACAAAAATTTGCATAAGTGGTTGAAATTAGTCACACATGAAAACCGATACCAATTTGCATAAGCGGTTGAAATTATTCACGCATCAACAGGCATGGTATGGTGTTCGCTTGCTGAGAGGTACGTGTGACTTTCTCCAAATTCTCCAAAGTGGATCTTTTCAAAAACCAAATTGGGTGCATCCTTGCCAGGAAAGTGTAGAAACGGTGAGGTTTTGGCTTTTTGTAACTTTTTGTAACTTTGGCTGTTTTTCTGTGATGGGTGGACAACAGTTCCAGGGCGTCAAGTTCCTATTTTTTGGCCTGCTTCCTATTTTCTCCTATTTTTTGAAGTAATTCCTATTTTCTCCTATTTTTTAAGGGTTTTACTTAGGGCATGGAAACATTTTGAAATATTTGAAATAAAATTATGAATAAAATTGATAAATGCTCCAAAAAACTGAATCCCCTATGTCAAAAAAACCATTTTGAAGCTTGTTTCGATGATTTTCTTCTGAAACTTGTGCCCAGACTTCCTCAGTGCTTTTGGTAGTGTGCAAGGAATTCTGGGATGTTCATTGGCGTCCTTGTTGCCAATCGTTCTTCTATCTGGTTAACAGGGCTGTCACTAATTTTTCAAGTAGGCGGGGAAAGTAAAAAAGTAGCCAGGGGGCAAAATTATTTTTTGTGTAAGCCTGGGTTGGGGGGGGGGGCAGGGGCGGAGGTTTAGGTTTTAGGTAACAAAACGTTTCCCAAAACGCATTTATTTCAATGCAATTTTTACACTACTCTATCTTAAATTACTACAACTGTTCTCTTTCTCTACGGCATTGACAAGACGTGTTCTGGCTAGTATTCAAGAGTCTGTTATTCTCGATTCTTGTATGCTTAAATCATGACAACACATCTCAAGGTGACTAACAAAGCATTTTTGATTTGGCCTGGGATATTTTTCTTTTAACTCTCTTTTCTTCACTTCAGTCCTACGACAAAGTCCTGGAATATCTTGCAAAACAGTCACAGAAACCAAACTGTTTTACGATATGTTTCGAATTTTTTGTCTACTCTATAAATGCTTTCAACAGAAACAGTTTATGTTGAACAAAATAACTTAGGCTTAGATTGAACATGGAATAATTCAACAGTCAGTCCTCATAAAACTCATCATCTTCAAAGCCCTCGTCATCATCATCAACATAATCAGGGGCATCAGGAAGGTCAGAAGCTTTATAGAAAGCCTCCACTTCTCTCACACTGACAGTGCTCTGAATCTTTTCTGTCAGCCCTTCTGCATCTGTTTGGACTCCAGCATCAACGACAACATGACGCTCTTGAGATTCACTTTGGGGATGAACTGTGTCTTGCCTTGATCTTGGCAGTCTCCTCCTGTTCTTGGCAGTGGTCCAAACCTTCACTGAAACTTGCATCGATGACTGAAGCATGTCACTTTTCAACGTTGACCTAAACCTTGTTTTGACACATTTGACACAACTTGCACCCCTCTCGGGCCAGGCATTGGACACAGGAGTTGAGAGCATTATGTCCACCACATTACTGAGCTGGGGGTAAAAGTGGGAGAGGCTACAAATCCGCTGCAAACACATTCAATTGCAGTTACTTTCCATGGAGACTCAGAGGGATTGCGTGATCATGTCATACTTCAATTTGGCAAACTTGGTTTTCATTTCCTCTTGAATGGACTCCTTCCGATCAGCAGGGATGGAACCCGTGAAGTGATCGACTATAGTTTGCACCTGGGTTTTTCCATACAGCTTACAGCCAGGGTGATCCTTGTTTGGGACTTTCAGTGGGTCGAATATGGACCAAGCAGAAACCACAGACAGACTCTCGTGAAATCTGTTATCAATGGTGGCCTTCAAGGCATCCACATAATTGCACAAAAGATTTTCCAACACTTGATAGTGATACTGCGTGGCATTCTTGTCCAGCAAACCCAACCTTCCATTTTCTTGGAGATCTTCTTTTAGCTCGCTGATGGGGGACTTTGTTTCAACTGCTTCGTCAAGCTGCCCCTTAGTGTATTCGATTGTTGGTGCAATGCGTGAAAAATCTACAGCTCCCTTTTGAAAGATCTTACTCATGGTTGAGAGATGTGGAAATACCTCTGAAAGAATGTACACTGTTGCAATGAATTTCACGTCCTTCACCTTTGTAAACAGACCCAGAGAGGCTGCAACCCCATCCTTCAAACTGTTTAAGGTATGAAGTAGAGCAGGATAATCTGAATACACTGCCTTAACTGATGCATCAAATGAAAGCCATCTGGTGGTACATGCCTTTTTCAGATGCCTTGTAACTTGACTGCGAGCCTTATTAGTTGACAATGTAAGCGCCTTCATTTCAGCTTGCGTTTTGAGGTACACAGCCATCTTTTTTGGTGAATTTTAAAACATATACCACAATTGGGACGACCATTTCAGGACACTACTTATGTAAGACACTTGTCAAGGTGTCATTACAGGCTAGTGCCAATCTGTGGCAAATACAATGAAAGTTAATGAGTTGAGGGTTCAACTCTTTCAACCTTGTGGCAACACCTGACCTGGAGCCAGTCATAACATGCTCCATTGGACACGAAAGATGTCAACTTTTTGGAATCTAAACTGAACTTATCCATGGTTTCTATGATGCGGTTGGTGATGGTGCTTGCATCTGCAGATGGTGAATCCTCCAGAAGGTTAACAGACAAGAAACCAGTCTCAACTACTCCACCCGATTTGTTGTAAAACTGTGCAAAAGATATTTGTTCAGCAACAGATATATTTTTTACGTCATCAACTAAAAGACCGAAGTGAGATGCTTGTTTGAGCTTGTTGAGAAAGGTATCCTGAACAGTTTTTCCAAGTGTGAGGAATATTTCTCTCAATGCCCCTTGGGATCTGTGTAGCAAATGCTTCAAATCGTTCATTCCAACCTGTTCAAGAACTTGAAGAAGTGATTTTATTTTGTGGTTTGGTAACTCCTCTTTCATTAGCCAATATGCAGCCGTAAACACCTTAACAAGCACATCTTCTGCAACTCTTTCACGCTCATCTAGCGTTTTTTGGAAGCAGGACACCCTCAGTAACGTCTCTGCAGATACAGCGTTTTTGTGCTGTATAGTTTGGAGATGGTCTGACAGAACTTCAAGGCAAAATCGTTTGCAGGGTTCCTTGTTAAACATTTAGGATTTGTTTTGGGGGTTGAATGTGTCATGTTTTCTACACAGTAAGCAACAAAGGCCTTCGCCTTCTAAATACACAGGCCACCAAATCTCAGTAGTAAGACAGAAGGACAATGACGTTTTGAACAACCAGCTGTGCTGGAATTTGGAACTTTGCTTTGAAAGCTGTTGTGCTTCATTCTTGTTCACACTGCAGCAATCAGCTTCCTCGCAGAAATCGCATTGATGGTACTTGGATGAAAACAGGCTGTTTGCACATTTCATGGCATTCTCAGAGAACGCACTCACATCATGGCTGTTTCCTTATTTACAGGCTTGCTTATCAGATGTCTCTGATGCATCCTGAATTGCACTCTGAGGTTGACATTGACTTTCAGAAGACCGCTTTGCTGTCGACTCCTCAGGTTTTTTGACTTCATTTCTAGTAATTTTGGAATTACAAATCATTATTTGTTGGATGTCTTACTAAAAAAAGACCCTTGTACTTTTTATCATTTTCATTTATAATTTTTAAAGCCTTTTTTGGTCGCTAGTTTGCCCTTTATTTATAATTTTATTAAAATGACAACATACATACATTTTTTTCAAAATCACACAGTGATCTATCTTAATACAGTTCAAATAAGACAAACAGTTTGCATTTTTAGATATCTAACAGATATACGTGCTATCAATTTTGGGATTCGGAATGATAACACACAAAGGAATTAAACGGCTGGCGTAACTGGTGACTTATGGCGTGACAGAAAAGAGAAGTTGAAAAAGACTGGGAATGGATGAAAGTAACTCGTGACCATGAGCAAAAAACATGGCGTTGAGAGCATTCCGGGAATGTCAAACTGGTTCAGTTTTTCTTAAAGAAAAACATTGCCTTGAGAAATTAACACGACAAAAGTTTCAGCAGTGATATGGAATACAAAAGGACGACACAAATTTCTGTCAGGCAAAGCAATAACTGGAATGCATACAAAGCCTGTACGATCAACTTATATTTCTTTGTTGATGTGCAAAGGTAAACGGGTGAGACGAGGTTACAAGTATGCAGTAAACTGATGGCAGATTTTTTCTCTGGAAATTGTTCATAGTTCAACTACCACTTGGCCACATGCATCTTGTGCAAATTCGTTCACGCATCATCCTGGTGGTCAATTCAAAGGCTAAGAGAAATGCTGATCGAAGCTAAACCCGAACTGTTATTTGTTCAGTAAATTATAACCTTACCTTGAAGCGGAACCAGGACTGAAGAAGGATTCCAGTTTTCTTTAGTTATTGACTTCTGCTTTTCGTTTTCTGGATGCCATTTCCACGCAGAGCCAAAAACTCCGACAACAAAAGAATGCGAGTGAAACTGACACGTCTTAAAATCGCGCGCTTTTCAAGGAAGATGACATTGTTCAACATTACGCGTTTTCATAAAGAGCCTCACAGGAATTGTAATATCGCTCTCTTTAAAAGGTGAATAAGAATTTGTATTGATAAACTAAGGTTTTTGTTTTAATTCACAATTTTGTTGTTTGATGTATTTTTCACTTTCCAGCATTTTGGTTTTGTTTCAAAGTAGCCGGGGCTCAAACTCGTAGCAGCTGGGGGAATTCCCCAGCCCCCGGCCCTCAGTGACAGCCCTGGGTTAAGTTTATAATGGAATTTGGAATCTGGTAATTTTTGAAGGATGAGATGTGCTTGGTAACATAACTGGTCACACTCAAGTTGTTTTTGCTTGTATTGCATTGCTGACACATTCGTGTGAATTACATTGAGGATGTATGCCATTGTGTCTTAAATATTAAAGCATTGGCCTGTGGAACATAGGTGCTGTTGGGGCAGGGAGTGTTAAAGGGGCACTGTCATGCTATTGCAGTATCACTTCAAAGAGCTAAAACTTGTCAACCCAAAAATAATGCTTTAGTTTTTTGCCAAGGACTATATTACTGCACTGAATATTTTACTGTCATCTGTTGTTACGGGTGGCGAGGATTGGAATGGATTGAAACTTCCAAAAAATTAGCCAATTTATTCAAATTCTCAAGCTGTGTCTTGAAAAAATCGCAAGCAAATTGTTATGGTTTCCTCTCCCTGCTAAATTTCATTCGTTATCTTCGTAGTTATGCAGGAGCATTTTTAGTACAATTAAAGGTATTAAGGTATTTCTCTATTATGACCAATCCTGAAGCTCCTCTTTGTCTTAAACAGAAGTTCTCCTTTCTATCCACTACACGGACTACTCGTATAACTAGAGGTACAACTTCTCATAATTTAGTTATTCCCCAGCCTAGAACAAATTTGGGTAAGCGCACCTCGTATTCCGCCACTCTTCTCTTTAATGCCCTTGAGGTTGATTTAAAGATACTTGCTGTGCACCCCCTTGCCTCGCCTAGTGCTTTGTCTTCCTTTTCGTTTTCGCTAAAGCATAAACTTTGTGGCCTTTTCCTGCAAAACCTCAATACTGTCTCCCATCTTGAGGAGCTTTGTTGCCATGAATGCTGCTTTCTTCTTAAATGCCGCTGTTTTTTTTTAGTATGTGACTACTTCATGTTTCTTAGCTTATTACTTCTCTTACTTATAGTTTAGCTTTGATTATCTGTTATTTTGTAATGTTTAATGTTTATTTTGGGGGCCATATGTTAGAAAACTGTAAAAGGTTAATATGTTCACCCTCGTTAAATAAAGTGTATTGTATTGTATTGTATTGTAATGATTTTAGTACAGAATTGACCTCAACGCAGCAGATTGCCCGTGACAGTGCCTCTTTAAGAGGATAAAACCCAAAGAAAGCTTCTTATGTTTTTCCTATTTTGGGGTGAGAATTCCTATTTTTCCCTATTTTTTGGCCACTGTCATTCCTATTTTCCTATTTTCTGAGTGACATTTGTCACTTGACGCCCTGCAGTTCTCTCATCGCGTATTATATATAATATAGATAATAATTATAATAGCAATAATAACAATAGTAATGACTTTATTAATGTGTCTTGTTATCTAGCTTACACAGTTGTAAACTAACTGGGGACACCTAACTACCTAGATACTGAAGTTATAAATGAAAATATAGGAAGATGTAAATAAATATACCCTACTCTAAGAATAGTATTCCTTCAAAATATTTTAAACAATCCTAGACAAAATTATTAGATAGCAAAAGGACTATGTAGTGTTGAATGTCAATTGCCTAGAACACAGGTAGCAATTC
This sequence comes from Siderastrea radians, assembly GCA_964017195.1. Lineage (NCBI taxonomy): Eukaryota > Metazoa > Cnidaria > Anthozoa > Scleractinia > Rhizangiidae > Siderastrea > Siderastrea radians. Next base: position 36,759,687 of record OZ024897.1, on the reverse strand, counting down.
TTCCAGCCCTCTGTAATTATGTATTGGAGGTCTATCTTTCTGATTTTCTTGTGAAAAGCATCAATTAGTTCAGCGTCTTTGACTTCTCTACTCAATTTAGACCAAATTGCGGGGCCCAGATCTCTTAGGCTATGTTTCCCTTAGGTGGTAGTGATGAAACACGGAACAAAGAAGTCGCCAGAATTCCTGAGTCTGTAGTTTCTATAGGTCTGTTATATATGGAGAACATAGGTTGTACTTGGCCTTATACATGATTATGGCTATTTCCTGCAATCGCCAACAGACTAGTGTTGGGAGTTTAGCCTTTCTCAACAGCTCCTGATGTGAACTCCTTGTGTCACAGTAGACGGCTTTTAACGCTAATTTCCTGTACACACTCCATCTTTGTACTAACAGACACTCGACAAAAATGCCACACTGTGTGACAGTATGTAATTTGCAGCAAAATAAAAGACAAACTCTTCAGTTTGGCAGATATAGTTAAAATGTTTCTGAGCCTCGTCAAAACTCCCACCTTCCTAGATGCTTTCTTACATCTCCAATATGTCTACTAAAATCCAGTTGTTCATCGATGGACACTCCTAATAATTTCATTTCAGAGTCCCCTATGTCGTTGTTCATTACATCAATTTTCGTCTTAATTTTTTATGCTTTGGTCCCAGGCTCATGGACTGAAATTGTTCGTGATTGCACATGAGTAAATTATCTTTATACCAGTGTGAAATCTCCTTCCTCTCATTATTTAAAATATTTTCGATGTCTTTGATTATCTTCTCAGAGGTGTAAGCTTGGTGATCATTTGCGTACATTGTTACTCTGCATGTATCAGTATGTATGTTATACACAAGGTCGTTTTGGAGAATATTCGACATTGTGGGGCCAACGTTTTACTCCTGAGGGCATCCCCTTGCAGCTTCCCTCCAATCACTCATGGTGTCTGTTCCTATCCTGACTCTGTTCCATCTTTCAGAAAAATATGACCTCATATAGCCTCCCATGCAGTCGCTTTTAGGGGAGTCGTATTACCCTCCTCCCCACAAACGCCTGCTTACCCGAGTTTGACATTCCTTTCCCATGTTTTACTTGCGGGACAATCTAACCAATCACCATTGAGGCATTGTCTGACGATGTGCAATCAAATTAGTCGTTATAACATACGCTTCTGTATTATATTTCCCACAATTGTTTTTCCTCAGAGACGCGGGTGTTTCTTGTGCGACGCTTTTATTCCGTCATCTTTCGAAAAAGTTCGAATTTTCTGACAAAGCGCTGTTAATCTTGCTTGCCTGATCAAGTTCGTCAGTGAGGACTTCAGCGCTTCTCAAACTGATGGAACAATGTAATGCGTAGGGAAATACGTGACTTCCACGACTTGAAAGGACAAAGAGCAAGACGGCAAAGGACCGAACGAGATGATAAACTGATAAATGTGATGAAAATATCACACATGGCACAACAACCGAGTGCGTTTCAGCAGCGAAATACTCAAGTTCGCTGGCAAATCCGCTAACGTTTCTATGATCTTCGCGTCGTAGGGTCAAGGCGGTTATTACAACGCTCGTTCGCATGCTCTTCTCGCATGATATTCCCTGAGCAGAAGGCACTGTTAGTTTACAATCGATATTTGTGAACACACAGAGCTTATATCTTTTATGATGAATTCATCAGTCAGTTTAAAATCCCTCAATGGATTTCTGCAGATATTCCTGAATTTCTAAGTTAAATGTACTATTTGAAAGCTCAGAGAATGTAGTTATTCCTGCATTCAATGAATGCTTGTGGAAAAAGTTATTCACGTAATGCCACGCATCACGTTATAAGGTTTATTGAATCACCCGGTTGCAACGCGATATCATAAATTTAATGTCTAAACAGAGCAAATCGCGCTCTTAAATAAATTTGTTTCTCCAAAATCTAAGTGCAATGTGAAATTTGAAAGCTTCGGAAACTTAGTTATCCCTGCATTCAACGATTTTGAGGTGACGTTCACTAACATTTTGAAAGTTATGTCGCGCGTCATGTTTATCTGCATGTGTTCCCGCGAAAGCGTCCTGCGGTCAAGGTCAACCTATCGGACGTGAGTAGGTACAATGTGATTGGCTAAGCAGCGGAAAGGAATGTTGAACTCGGGTTAAGCAGGCGTTTGTGGGGAGGAGAGTAATACGACTCCCCTAAAAACGACTGCGTGGGAGGCTAGACCTCATAAGACCAATTGCACAATCAGCAGAGCCATATGCCTTTAGTTTTGCCAATAAAGTCAACTGGAAAATGAACTTTGCCAACATTTCGGTTTTATTCAAAAACCTTCCTCTGGGCAACTGAGGAAAAACAACAGTCACATTGTAATAACATTACAATCTCACGTAAGAAGCTAACGGTTATAATGGTAATTTACACGCGTCGTGCGCTCAAGAAAGTAGAGCGCGCAAGAATGTATAAGAACGGAATCACCTTTTTTTTCTAATAAAGAAATCGTCTACATTTAGACCCAATGGGCTGAGTGACCTTAGTCTGTATACTTATTGGGCCTCCCTTTCCCTAAGCAAAACCTCGCTTGGGCCCTTGTCCTTAGCTCTACATCATCTAACCCCCAGTGTTGTCCAAGAAAAAAGTGTTGGTACACCAGTTCCTCTTTTAATCTGGCCTCCAAAGAAAGATTCCTCATTGCATTAAGTCTGCTCTTATGGTTATAAAACCTAGTACTAAACCTGTTAGTAGTAGAGCCTACATAATGCATTTCACAATGTTTACATGATAAGAGATAGACAACATTTTCTGGGTTACAATACAGTTCGTAATTAATAACATATTCCCGGCCCATTACCTTACTCGTAAACTTCGTGTCCTTAGTGGTATAATCACAAACCTTACATCTTACACTACCGCATTTATGGCCGCACTTATTAACTACTTTATTCTTAATTTCTGCACGAACTAGTATATCCCTAAGGCTTTTTGGTTTACGGTAAGCTACCATGGGTACTTCCGAAATTGCTTTAGAACAACGCTCAGAATACTGAAGGACAGGATGTAGCCTGTGAAGAATCTCCCTGACATTTGGAAGTCTCGGGTGGTATGTAATGACAAGCGGTACCCGTTTGTTGACTCTTGGGGTCCCACTATGATCAGGCAGTGTGTCTTCTCTCGGTATTTGGCGAGCTTGTCTAATCTACTTGTCCACAAACCTCCTGTCATATCCTCGTAATACAAGGAAATCACTCAGTTCCTGGGAATGACAGTCAAAATATATATCTTCAGAACATATCCGTTGCAACCTCAGTGCCTGACTGTAAGGAATTCCCTTCTTACAGGAGCTTGGGTGATACGAGGTATGATAGAGGTACTGGTGCTTATCTGTTGGCTGAGTAAAGAGGTCCCTAGAAAGTATTCCGTTGTTAAGCATGACAGTGACATCAAGGAAGGCTAACAATCCCTCCTCGTGGGGATATGACCCAATAACATCAGCCGTGACTAAAATAGCATTATCCGGAAGTCTTTCGAGATCATTAAGCTTCTGTAAGAAATGTTTAGTGTCCCTTATGTACGATGGAATGTTGGGGACCAATGACTTGATATGGAAATCTACAAACTCGGATATTTTCTCGGTACTAGTACTGCACCCCGACACCACTGGTCGCCCAGGACAACCCTTCTTATGGAGTTTTGGTAACAAGTAAAACCGTCCAGCCTTAGGGTTGCTATTAATTAGTAGATAGTCTAAAGTCTTATCATCGATATATCCCGCATAACAAAGTTTATGAACTCTGGTGTTAATGATTTCAGCAATACGCTGGGTCGGATCATCTCTAAGCTCAGTGTATACATCACAATCACCTAACTGTTTAAGTGCGTCCTCTATGTACTTTACCTTGTCCATAACGACGAACCCGAACCCTTATCAGCTTCCTTAATTGCTATGTCCTGGTAAAGATTCTCTAATGCCTGGCACTCCCCGGCTGACAAATTACTATGATTTCTTAGTTTTATGAATCTCAGTAATAATCTGATTTTCTGAGGACTTTGCATATGCCTCTATAGCTAATTCTCTATATTTATTAGGTTGCCAAGTAGAGTTTTTTCTAAATGCTGGGGCCTCAGAGAAATCCCCTTCTACATCATCGTCATCATCATTATGAAAAGATTCTCCAAGTCTAATTCTTCTCAAAAACTCATTGATATCCCAGCGGACTTCATACATGTCTATATCCGTGGGTGTTGGACAGTACTTGAGTCCTTTTGATAGGACCGCCTTTTCTTCCTGCGAAAGTAAATGGCTAGACAGATTGACTACGATGTTCAGACTTTCCTTCATTTCTGCAAACGTCTGTGTATCCCTCACAGTCCCGTTAGTATCAACTACACCAATAGCACTAGCGCTTGCTTCACTTTTCATGTTTGGTTTACATTTGTGTTTACCACATTCAAGGGTGTTGTTGGTGATTGATCGGCAATATTGACAGTCTTAATATTAGTGTCAACAGTGTTAAGTCCTTCTGTTGTTTCTCCAACTGTTCCAGTAGAAGGCTGGCCTGTTGGTGTGCCCGAATGTCTTTCCACAAAAGCCTCATTACCAGCCCCAGCTCCTCCCAATATCGAGTGAATGTCAGGAACCACTTCCAATGGTCCATCAACCACGTGTCCATTCAATCATTGTAGTTTCTGTCCCTGTTTCTCAGTAGAAGAGCCATTAAGTTTAAAGACAATATCATTTACCTTTTGCATGTGCCGACGGAATAATTCACGATCCAAAGATGCGTCCAAAGCATCTTTTTGTTCTGATAACATCACCAAAATTGAATTAACTTCATCTAGTAACAACCTCTAATTTGCGTGAACTATCCTCCAACACGGAATTCCAGGCCTGAAGAAAATTCTCAGAGACATGTCCAATGTGGCAAAGAAGGGGCCATTGTTTGGCCTCCTCCTTCAACTGGAAATTTCCAGTTTTGAATGCCTCCATTGGCTCGAGGAGAAAGCCTCCCCTTACCGCCAGGAATAAAAATCCCAACGTGGCGGCATCATAAGGGGCGCCTTTCTCTGGTGGTGTAAATGTGAATGGTCTCCTAAGAAAACATTGAAATACAACGAGTTAGACCTTTTCCTTGTGTAGTACTTTTTTCCGTAGCATATTTTTCTTGCCTGATTTTGCCCAAACCATTACACCCTCAAGACATATGTCATAAATTTGTGGCAACACTGTAGATTAATGTGACACATACCTGTCAGTGAAGATGATGGACTGAAAGGCATGAAATGAAAATATGACTATGAATAAAAGAAAAGATACTGTTGTGGCATCTTGAGGAAATCTATCTCTTATAGTTCGATTCTGTTTGTTGAATGACTGCATCTTTCGGATTTACATCAGTGAAAGTTAGCGTCTTTGCGCAAAACAAATTGATCGAATACAGTCAGTTACATAAACTATGCCAGAATGACTGGCACAAATGAAGTATTTTCAGTTGCCACCGTCGTGATTTGCTCACCTGTAAGACTTATTGATGGCATCCTGTTTTTCCCGCACAAAAACGATAGTCGGACTTAATTGGCAATTATCCTCCTTACTATTTAGAGAAATATAATTACTTTAGTTAAAATTCATAATCACAAACATAACGCAAGTTACTTATCAATCTTTAGGAATATTTACTCGTGTTTCAAAAGGGAGCTAAATTGTTGAAATAATTGATAACCAAAAGTTAATTTATTTGCATTTAAAATGGTGAAAAATCAGTTCTGTTTCAGAAGTAGCTAGGACGTTGCCTATTGACCATGCTTGAATAATTGAAGTTGATTTTCGTGTTTTACGCAACCAAGTCGATAACTGTAATCAAATTATTGGAAAATACCTTGCGCTTCCCCCCTTGTTATCCGTGGTTAGAGTCACTGAAATGTTAGCTGACCCAGGGTCATCTTGCTATCAAGTTCCTCAGACGTGATCTCTTCAGTGCTGAGTCGCTTCTTTGGTGTGGTAAGGGAACCTTGCCGGCATCCAGCGCGAAAGCTGGCAGACGTCATGAATGCCACTATGAGTAACAAAACAAAAAGTATCATAATTAATTCCTGCTAACGTAATTTTCAAATTTGTATTATATTGCAGTGTGTCGATTATTAACCTCGTTTTTTTCTTGTCAAACTGTTGAGAGCAGTTTCAGTGTACATGTAGGGGATAGGGAAATCGAATCAAATAATTAACATAATTTTTGATTTTGCACCCATGATGGAGGGACTTAAATTAATAGACAAATCAACAGAGTTGAATTCATAATTGGATTTGGCCGTTGCTCTTGTTGTTGTCGTTGTTGTACGATACTAAACTAGGATGGTAATGATACCTCATATTCAACTCGCTCTGTAGAGCCTGTGGGGTATCAGTTCCATAGGTGTCAATTAGATGTTCGACGTCTTGGGCCATTAATGGTTGTCTTTGAAAATGGCCGCCTAACCCAATGGGTTTTTCAAATATTTCTTTATGGTGGCTGCCAAGCCAGGATAGTCGATATGGGGGCTTGGGAGATAGTTGCACATGTGCTGCAAAATCGTAAAATAATTGTTTCGTAAATGGTTTGAACCCATGAGTCACATCATTAGTCTATAAAGTACGATCATCCGGGTGAGTGTAGTCCTGAGAAGGACTCAGGTTTGTGATGACATTGACTGATGTTTTGACAATCTGTGCAGAAATCCTCATCAGAGTCAAGTGAATTGTGAATTGTCAGTAGATGTTTTAAGTCTCTGCCATTGTTTTGATTGGTCGACGAACTTGCCACGTTATTGGTGTTCTGACAATTAAGCTTAAATTTGCTTCAGCTAATTTTTGGTGCAAATTAGTGATATAAAGGTTCAATTTCAAATAAACAGGCCGGCGTCTATTGTAGGCCCAGCGTTTAATAAAAAAAATACAGTATATAGAAATTTTATTTTGAAATAAGAATGGCAGTGTGCTATTGTGACCGAATGGCTGAGTGTGGGAGTGTTTTTATACGGAGCTAAACGAAGACACAACGCCATGCTTGCATGTAAAACTCATTCTGTAATTTCACTCTCTGACCACGTGACCTAAGTTTACATGTGATGAACTCATGAATAAGTAACGACATTTCATCCCTCCTATTCTTCGGCTTTAAAAAAAACAAAATATCATGAGTAACAGCTTTGTAACTATCTTCAATAGATAAACATTCTTAGGTAACAAAACAACAATGTTCAACGATCAAATTCGATAATCAATGTTCAACAATCAAATTCCATAATCAATGTTCAACTGAGAGCTCTTTCTTTGAAGAGAACAGTTTGTCAATGTCAACTTCCTTAAAAATAAACAAAAGTATCAGGCAAGTTCCTTGCTCCATCCTATTTGACATAAATGACTTGTACATAGTCTGAAAATGTGACAGGAGGTTTGATCTGCCTCTTGGATCGTCTCAGCAGAATGTCGTCCTTGGTTTCTGGAGGGTTTTGGTGCATTCCTGGTGTCTTTTCTTCATCTTTCTTTCCATGGTCCTCTTTACTCTGTGCAAAATTGTTGGCAATAAGTTTGAATTGGGAAGAATTTCTTGTGACAATCTGTGTTCCATTACTCGCTGTGACCATTGTACCTTTCTTTTCTTCCACAACAAAAGGCTTTGGATTTTAGGGGGTGTTTGTAGCTAGTTTTGTTTGGGTTTTCTCATGAGTACAACTTCTCCTGGCTTGATCTCTTTTTCTTGAGCATGTGCCTTGAGATCAGCATAGATTTTCATCTTCTGCTTCTGCATAGCATCTCTTTGGGCGATGCTGGCTGATGAACGTTGAGGCATACTTTGCTGTTGATTACATTGGATGAGTGGTAGCTCTGGCTCTGGTATTGTGGTCTTGAGCTTTCTGTTGTTTAAAGCTTCACTTGGTGACACACTGGTAGCGGAGTGGGGCGTTGCACGATATTGACGTAAGAACTTGTACAACTCTTGCTTCCAATTTTTGCCCTTCTAGGTGAACAATATATTCTGATGGATTTTCGAGGGTCTGTACCAAGCGTTCTGCCTCTCCATTTGCCCTTGGCCAATATGGTGTGATCCTTCGGTGTTTAAATCCTAGGTAGTCAGCAAAGCTTTTAAATTCATGACCATTAACTGGTGGACTATTGTCACTTTTCAGGACATCAGGTATTCCTTGTCTTGCAAATATTGCATGTAATTTGGGGATCACAGCTCTGGTGGATGTCGAGGTGAGTATTTGTACTTCCAGAAAACGGCTGAATTCATCTGTCACCACCATAATGTACCAGAAAGGGATGGTCCTGCAAAGTCTACTGCAACTTTCTTCCAAGGTGCACTGGGAAGTGGGGTCATTCGAAGGGGTTCTAGTGGTGGTGATTTGGTTGATGCAGCTTGACAGGAAAGAGTTTTTGACCTTCTCTTCTGCTAGCTCTTCGATTCCTGGGAACCACACTTTGTCTCTAATCAGTTGCTTTGTCTTCACAATTCCCTGGTGACCTCCACGTGCCAGGTCTACTGCTTTACTTCTGAGAGTAGATGGTATGACAATTCTGTTTCTTCTTAGCACTAGTCCATTGAACACTGATAGTTCTTCCTTGAGCTTCTTGTAGTTTTGGACTTCTGCATGACTCCACTGGTCAGTTTCTACAGTTTTGATGACAGCTTGCATCTCTGCATCACGTTTGGTTTCTTGTTTGATTTCTTCAAGTGTCATTGCTTTTGGTACAGTAGTAGTACATACATAGTTCACATAATCTTCAGCCAGATTTTGTTCTTCTGGTGCTGTGGAATTGGGATGTCGGCTCATGAAATCAGCTGGGTTTTCTGCATCTCTCCCAGGTCGATAGATTAGACAATCAGGCATGAGTTGAAGTTTCCACCTTTCAATTCGCGGGGAAGATTGCTTGTGGTTCTTAAAGATGCCAATAAGGGGCTTGTGATCGGTGATGACAGAAAGCTAGTCACCGTAAACGTACAGATGAGTGTTCTACTCCCCATACTACAGCAAGCAACTCTCTCTCTGTTTGGGAGTAGCGGCTTTCAACATCACTCAGGGCATGACTTGCATAACTGAGAACTTTGCCCTCTTGCTCGAGGAAACCACCAAGACCAGCTGGACTTGCATCGACAAGGATTTCAGTCTTCTTTCTTGGGTCAAAATAAGACATCATCTGATCTCCAACAAAGGCTTCTTTCAGCTTATCCAATGCTCTTTGTTCTTCATTTCCAGGGCGTGTCCTGTTGTGTCAGCAGCCCAGGGGGGGTACTCCGGACTTCAAGTGACGGGGATGATCGAAGGATTTTTTTGGGTTTGAAATTTTCGATTCCGGGATTTTTTTGGGTATGAAGATTTGGCAGGTATTTTTTTGGGTGGCTTGATTTAAGTATGGATTTTTTTGGGTATTCAAAATGATCTGAAGATTCATGGTAGTGCCCATGTATCCCGGCCGCGTAGTTCCGCAAATAAAGTACAACCAAACTTGTTCTTGCCCGGGTAGTCTTGTTTTGTTTAGAGTTGTCATTCATAATGTTGTTGTTGACACAGAAGATGTTCTTGGGTGTCCCTAGTGTTGTTAGAATGACTACCAGATAAGGAAAGGATAAAATCATCCGGTATGATGAATTATAACCAAATACAAACATTCAATTTCTAGTGGTTTTTTTTCGTGTTAGATCATTTAATCCTTTCTGGAAATTAGGGCTCGGAATTTCGGCATGGGATTTTTTTGGGGTAAATTTTTGGTCCAGGGATTTTTTTGGGTTTTGTTGGAAGCCCTAGGGATTTTTTTGGGTATTGATTTTTGCCCCCATTCGATCATCCCCGTCACTTGAAACTCGGAGTACCCCCCCTGGGGTCAGCAGGCTTAGTGGGGTTGTGATTGTGGCATAGTTTGATGTGAATGGAGATACATACTGTGCCATGCCAAGCAGAGACCTCACTTCACTAGGGTTCTGAGGAGGTCTTGCCTTGTGGATTGCTTCAACTTTCACTGGATCAGGTCTTAGACCACTAGAGCTGAAAACGTGACCATAGAACTTGATTTTGGTCTTGGAGAACTCGCACTTGTCTTTGTTCAGGCGAAGGTTGTTTTCTTTGAGCCTCTGAAGAACACCACGGAGGTTCTTGTCATTCTCTTCTTGGCCTTTCCCGAATAGTATGATGTTATCTGAGATGTTTTTTACATCCAGGTAGGCCAGTAAGGATCTCTTATGGCTTGCTGGAAGATTTCTGATGCTGCATTGATTCCAAATGGCAGACGTTTGTATCTCCTTAGTCCAACACGTGTACTGAAGGTTGTGACATAACGGCTCTCTGGTGCTAACTCAAGCTGGTGGTATCCTGAGGACATCTAATGTACTGAAATGGGTTGCGCCAATCAAATCAGCGATGAGGTCATCGATCATTGGCATAAGGTGTTTTTCCCTCTTGATTGCTTTGTTTGCCTCACGCATGTCAACACAGATTCTAACTTCTCCAGATTTCTTGGGTGCGGCAACGATAGGACTAATTCAGGGTGTAGGACCCTCAACTGTTTCAATGATGTCTAACTTCTCAAGCCTCTTGAGCTCCTTCTCCACATCTCTAACATGGAAAGGAATCCGTCAATGGGGCTGTTGTTGGAGTGTCATGTCAGGGTCAATATGTAACTTCACTTCTTTGTTTGGTACTTTTCCTATGCCTCCGAACAAAGACTTAAACTCTTCTTTTAGGAACTCTGGATTGTTTGTATCCCTGTCAGTGATAGTGGCAGTTTTAACAGACACTGTAATCAGACCAGGCTTCTGTGCAGTGTGGTAGCTAAGAAGATTTCTGTTTTTTCCTTTTACAACAAGTAATGGGGCAGAAGTGCTCGTGTTACTGGATTTCACAGTTGCAGTGAACGTTCCTAGCAGAGGAAGAGGGGTTTCACATCCACAGGAGTAAATCTTGGTGTGAGTAGGCTTCAGGTTTTCGTTACCAGAACTGTTGATTCTTTGAAAGGTCGTTTCATCTAGAAGATTAACAGATGCACCCGAGTCGATCATCATCTCCACTGTTTTTCCATTTATTTGCAGTTGACACATCGGTGGCTTCTTGTTTTCTTGATAGTTGATCGTGTAAACATACTCATATTCTTCATCAGACATTTGACCAGTATTCACGGGGGCCACAGTTCGAGGTTTTGATCTGCAAACATGAGCAAAATGACCAATTTTTCCACAAGCCTTGCAGGTTTTTTGTCGTGTTGTACATGGGTTTTTGCGAGGAGCATATTCACCACAATTGCCACATTTTCTGGAAGATTTGTCTTGCTTGCCATTGTAACGATGATTGCATGACTGTGAGCGTTTGCACCGTGACTGAAAAGAATCTTCCTGTCGGTCGCAGGAGCAGCTTTGTCAATCACTTTCTTTTGAGTTGATACTGTTGGCGGCATTGCCTTTGGTTTTCTCCACGTCTTTTGCCCTTCCACGTTTCAACAGGGCTTCTAGCGAAAAAGTTTCACGTAGCGCTCAATGTCGTAGAGAACTTGGAGTGCAAGTGAATATAATGTGCTCTTTGATTTCTTTGTCAACATTGGTGAATTTGCATGTTTTCACGAGTTGACGAGGTCAGGTGTGATAACTATCCAACGATTCACCTTCCTTTTGCTTTGTCTGTCGAAAGTTGTACTCTTCATAGGTGCTGTTGACCTGTGGAGAGAAATACTTGTTCAGTTTCGCGACTGCTATGTCATAATCGTTGTCTCCTCCGGTGTCTGGTAAGGTGTCGAATATTTCGTCTACGTCTGGACGAGCATAATGAAGTAACGGGGCTTGTTTTCGTGTCGGTATTGTGATGTTCATTCCAGTGAACAGTTGCTCTAATCTAGCAAGCCATTTTTTCCATCGGGGACCCGCATTGCTGTTGGCATGGACGTCAAACAATCGAAAATTTGGTAGTGAAACTGCCATGAGGTTTGACTGAGTCAAGCGTGTCGCAAATCAGCATGTGCTTCCATGAAAACTTTATACAGGGAATTCTTCGATGAAAACCAGAATTGTGTAGATATGATATTGATTTGTTCATGCTCATAGCCAGATGTGCTGTCGTGACTGAATGGCTGAGTGTGGGAGTTTTTATACTGAGCTAAACGAAGACACAATGCCATGCTTGCATGTAAAACTCATTCTGTAATTTCACTCTCTTATCAGGTGATCTAAGTTAACATGTGATGGACTCATGAATAACTAACGCCATTACAGGCAGCAGACAGCAGACTAATCATGGTGTGTTAAAATGTCACCCAAAATGTTTTCTGACCGTCAACAGCATGATCACTTGTCTTTGTTTGGATAAGTTTGCCAAAAGATGCTGATAATTTTGTTTTGGAAAAAAATACTCAGAAAGTTGAAATAAAGTACCCTAGTACGTGATAATGAACATAATATGACACACACTTAACAACACAGTCCATTTAAATAAACATTTACAATGGTGTGGAACGAAGATCCCAATTCAGCTAAGTCAGCATGAAACATCTTGATTTTTTGTTGGGGGGCAGGGAGCAGTTTTTCGGATGCAAATAGCTCAGGGTGCCATCCTTTGTATGCGTCCCTTGCTTTAAAAACTGCGTCCATCTGCAATAGAGATACCAAATTATCAAACACATAAGTTGACATTTCCTAGAATTGTGGACAGCAAATAGAAAAATGAGTTGTTTCACAATATACAGAGTTAATCAACTGATAGACCAATCGATTGGTAGGTAATTTGGGCTATGGACCACGCTGTCATACAACCAAATAACCGTGATAAAAGTGGACAACAGTCGGGATAGGAATTACAACTATTGAATGTCTATTACCGTTGCCAGGTACATGTTCCTTGCTTTGTTCATTTTTCTTTTAAATCGTGCCTTCTTGACATCAAAAATGTTTTCAGCTGACCCAGCCCTGGTGGATGGGAGGCAATCCTGAGGAACTGTGACAGAATAAATTTATTAGTATTAAAATCTTTTAATTGCAGGACAAATTATCATAAAAAAGTTTTAAAGTGTAATTAGCGGGCTTAACAGGCGTTTACTTGGCGGTGAGCACAAGACCTGATAATATGACCAACACCACTTGGCAAAATAAACACCTGTTATGCACCTTAGGGTGAATTAGTGACTACCAGGGACAAAACGTATAGCCATTTCTTATTTCCTTTTAGGGTAGTATCAAAAAATGTAGGACACTTCCCAGTTTCGATCTCACCAAGTGTGATATGAGACTATTTCAACTTTATAACAAATATACTAGACAGATCATTGATGTGAGTGGTGTTGGTGATTGCTTTTATTATTTTTTAGCTCCTAAAAGAGCTTTTTGATAATGCCTTCTTGTAGTCGAAGCCTTTCGCCTCAGACACTGCATCCCTGATCATCCCTTTAGTCTGTTTTGCCTCCTCAGCTCAGGCTTATGGCAAAGGTATACGTGACCATCTTGGATGGGAACATTGAGAGCGGACTTTTTTTTTCTTCAATCCTAAGTCGGTTTTTCTTTGATTAGGTGATATTTTGGTGAATTTGACAACATCGGACAAATGAATTCATTTGCGGTTTCCAATAATCCTCGCGACCCTGCAACTAGTAAAAACAACATTCCAAAGGAAAGTGTTATAGGCAGTCACACGACACTAATGATGACAAGAATTATTACCCTCATTAGAACTGCTGTCGGTGTTTCGGTCGACTGTACTTGAGTGGAATGTGGAATCTGAAGTGTAAAAAATTACTTTTAGGACTGTTATTTCACTGTGAAGGTAAAAAGGATTATTCTCTGAAGCCAGGGCGCATGGCATTTAAGTTCTGATCAGTGAATTCTTAATGGCGTATAGTTCTGTCAGAATGAAAACTAGATAAATCAAAGCAATACTTGTCAGATCTCAATGATATAAACAAACAGGCCAAGTAAGTGTTAGTATATGCAAATGTTTAGCCAGACTACTCTCCTGACGACACGGTTGATAATATGACCAACACCACTTGGCAAAATAAACACCTGTTATGCACCCTAGGGTGAATTAGTGACTACCAGGGACAAAACGTATAGCCATTTCTTATTTCCTTTTAGGGTAGTATCAAAAAATGTAGGACACTTCCCAGTTTCGATCTCACCAAGTGTGATATGAGACTATTTCAACTTTATAACAAATATACTAGACAGATCATTGATGTGAGTGGTGTTGGTGATTGCTTTTATTATTTTTTAGCTCCTAAAAGAGCTTTTTGATAATGCCTTCTTGTAGTCGAAGCCTTTCGCCTCAGACACTGCATTCCTGATCATCCCTTTAGTCTGTTTTGCCTCCTCAGCTCAGGCTTATGGCAAAGGTATACGTGACCATCTTGGATGGGAACATTGAGAGCGGACTATTTTTTTCTTCAATCCTAAGTCGGTTTTTCTTTGATTAGGTGATATTTTGGTGAATTTGACAACATCGGACAAATGAATTCATTCGCGGTTTCCAATAATCCTCGTGACCCTGCAACTAGTAAAAACAACATTCGAAAGGAAAGTGTTATAGGCAGTCACACGACACTAATGATGACAAGAATATTATTACCCTCATTAGAACTGCTGTATGTGTTTCCGTCGACTGTACTTGAGTGGAATGTGGAATCTGAAGTGTAAAAAATTACTTTTAGAATTGTTATTTCACTGTGAAGGTAAAAAGGATTATTCTCTGAAGCCAGGGCGCATGGCATTTAAGTTCTGATCAGTGAATTCTTAATGGCGTATAGTTCTGTCAGAATGAAAACTAGATAAATCAAAGCAATACTTGTCAGATCTCAATGATATAAACAAACAGGCCAAGTAAGTGTTAGTATATGCAAATGTTTAGCCAGACTACTCTCCTGACGACACGGTTGTTAATCCTACCAAAACAGGAATCAAATGTGTCTTTCTCCTTCGGCACAGCATGTAATGACTCTACGAAAAAATAAGGAAATAGATAATAACGTTAACATAGTTAGAGTCAAATTAGGGTTGAGTTATTTGATTATCCACCCGAGCTACAGTATTTTGATGTCAGACTCGATTAGGTCAAAGTCTAAACAGATTTAAACATGAATGCATTTAAAAAAAATTGGTTTGTGTTATTGGCAGAAGCATAATATCCTAATTTCAATCAGTCGACAATATTAATGTCAAACTGTTCATTTTACCTGGCTGTGTTTGGACCAGCCTAACAGTTCTAATGAATACAAACAAACCAAAAGAAAAAAATTAACATGAATAATTTTATTGGATGACTGAATGAAGTTAAGTTGAAATTGATCATTACTTTCTCCGTTTCTTGTCACCAGACTTGTTAAAAATTAAGAACATCTCAAAGCAAACGGAGGATTATTCAGCACTTGTGAGACGTATGCAAACACAATGTTATGTGCTTTGTTTTTAGCTAGACTGATGTACTGACGACATGACTGTTAATCCTACCTAAACAGGAATCTAGTGTGTCGTTCTCCATAGGCACAGTTGCTACAACATGTGATGACGCTACGAAAAAAGAGGAAAACAGGTAGTTAGAGTCAAATTACGGTTTAGCTAATACCCACGTGAGCTTTGATATGTTGGTAGCAAACTCAATTAGGGTAAAGTCTGAGACGGATTTATACATAAATCCATTTATAATAAATTGGTATGTGTTATTAGCAGAAGGATAATATACTAATTTCAACCACACGACAATATTAACGACGAACTATTCATTGTACCTCCACAGTGTTCACGGCTCTGGACGCTCTGCAAGGTACTGGCTTCACTGTGTTTTGCCGGATCTAACAGTTCTAATGAACGTAAAGAAAATAAAAAGATCATTACATGAAGATATTCATTTGTTAAAAAAAAGAAGAACTCTCAAAACAGTGGCAATTATCTCTGTTACTAGCATCAATTTTTTCCTGCGATATTATGCATGGTGATAGGATAAAAATAATAGTCACAGATCTTTTAGTTATAACATTGACTTAAACATGTAAGATTAAAAGTGTTCGGCAGTAATTACAGTCATTTAAGTTGTTGAAAATTGACTTGGAGATGCCAACGAAATAATGTGGCATGATACTCACCTTCTCAGGCTAACTGAAGAGCCTTTTTAATAAAAGTTCTCGTTGTTAAACTGAAGCCATCTGGGAAAATTTGCCCCAAATCGCCATCATCTGTTATCAACAGAAACTCCTCCTTGCCAATAGTAACGGTGGATAAAGTGAGTCAAAAGCCTTGGATAGATCTGTTGATAAGATTGCGATGACATTATTACTGTCCATTGCTCCTTTCCAATCCTCCACAAGCTTGACCATTGTAGTCTCACAACTGTTCCTTTTACGGTAAGCTGTTAGGCTTTTGCTCAAATAAGGCTCCATGAACTGCGTTACTTGGCTGCCAAGCAACTGTTCAAAAACTTTGTCGACTGCAGCAAGAATCGTAATAGGTCTGTAGTCGTTAACATCTCTGTGGTTATTCCTCTTATGAATAGGCACCCATACACCTTTTCCGTTCCTTGGGCCAGCTGGTGGTCTGTATACACGCGTTGAAAATGGTTGTTAGCGATGGCACTAGGACGTTACTTGCCAGCTTAAGCACTCAAGGTAGAATTTTGTCATGACCTGTACTTTGATTTGGATTTATGGTTTCAAGAGACCTAGCAACTTCTCTCACCTTGACATTACGAATTTAAACCGCATACCATTTAGTCTAGCCACTTTGCGTGTCTTGTACACTTTTATGATCTTCCAATTCTTCTTTTAGTGATAACATTCGTGGATCTCCTATATCGTTGGCTACCACCATGAAATGGTTTACGAGACAGTTTGCAACTTAAGCTTGATCTTCAGTCATATTTCCATAATAACAATGAAAAGAGTCTTTGCACATTGAACAGGTTTAACATCTTGATTCCTTTGCAAGATGATGGAAATGTGATCATCATTGTTGAAATTTTGGGGAAATGATGCCGAGGAAATCTAAATGAGCAAAGTGATTGGAAGATTTGGTTATTTAAATGATGAAGTCGAAATTCATTGAAAGATTATTTCTGTCGTCTGATCGAAGGATGGGTTTAGGGCAGTTAAATGACAGTAAAGTAATAAATGTGTGGATTAATAGAGCAATAAATTATCTTTAGCTGCAAAAAAGGGACAAATTACAAAGATATGTGGTTTTAAGTATGCGTGGGTTACTTTTCTTTTTCCTTTTTTTCTGGAGCATAAAAGAAATTGTCTTGTTAAAGCAAACACAGTTAACAGATTTCTTGCCCCAGTCACCGATCGGAGCTATTCCTGTGGTGTGAACCATCAGCTGTTGAACACAGGAATTGCTCCGAGTCCACGTGGGCAATAGTAAAGCAAGCACGATTCTGCCAGCATATGTTGACAATTGTACCTGGTTTCTCTTTTAACTGATGTAGGTGAAATTTTGTTACTTTGTGCCCCCATTTCAAGACAGCTTGATTTTATGTTCATGCCAATTTATTTGGCACTACGTTGCCTCTTGAATAATTTGGGATGCTAGGTGAAACAAAGGGCAGACGGCATGAAATATCATACAACACCTTCTTACCCATATAATAGTGAAAAGTCAAGTTTTTACTGATTACTAGTTATATCGTCCAATCACAGGTCAGAGTCATTCCTGTATTTAGTCGCTCGTCCGTACGAACTCATTAATTTCTAACCTAATGACTTTTATTATGGGGATTTCTTTAATATGTAAACAAACCTAATTCACAGAAGACTGATTTTCGAACTGAAACGTTTAAAACATAGATTGTTTATTAAACATTTCCTGAAGTATTAACTTGTCCAAAGGACAGGTACAATTGATTCCCAAAGCCAAAATCACTTGTCTGGGGCAAGTGGACACCGTTTTTGTCACAGCCTGGACTGCTTGTTAGAAAAGACAATTTCACATTTTAATTTATTCATGATATCAGCAAGAGAGTACATCTGCACTCTGGATTGTACCCTGGACAAAACAATTCAGGATCAATATTTTCATAAGTATTGTAGAAACAGTAAACAGTGCCCTGTTGGTGTTGTGTTTATTTAAAAAGAAAGAAATATCGCACATTGGATCTTTGCGGGAAAAGAAAGTACCTCACTTCCGTTTTTCAGCACTTCTGAATATGGCTAGGCTAAATTTGTGTTTTCTTGCAACTACAAATGTAATCAAACAAACGGATTTTGTGCAGTGCAAAAGTCGCATGATCTAACATTTTCTCATTGTTCCATCACGATTTTAAGGGATAAAAGTGGTACTTGTTTATAAATAACTCTTTAAAGCTTTAGTGTCCACTGGTAATTTCCAATTTTTTTGACAGCTCACTGTCTGGAAACCCGTTTTGCCACACGGCCTTTCTCCCAGCGAATTTGAAGATGTTGACCTCTCGCTCAAGTAAGCGGAAGGCTTTGCAGGTGAAATGGGGCCGGTCAAAAGCATCTAAAACAGGTTTCTGTGTTTCAAAAAAATCTCTTTCGCCAAAATGGTCAGCTGGTTGACAAGGAGCTCTCCAGGAGCAGCCCAGTTAAAATGTTTTTGAGTACTGTGTTTACACGCCTACAGGTTGCACCCATGTATAGGCTGCACCCCAAACTTGTGACCTACAACCCCAGTCACATTGTGTTGGAACACTTCTAGTTCTCTCAATGTCTCTGAATCTGTGGCTCCCCCCCCCCCCCCAATGTTGAGTGAACCAATTTTGTTCATGCAGCAAGTCATTGTTATCAACATTGGGGGTTGAAGAGGGAAGGTGTTCCAACAAATGTGTCCAAAGTTGTAATCTTGGGCGAAAATTTCTAACCTATACTTAACAAGATCAATAAAGAAGAAATGACACTTTTCTCGTCTTTCAGAAAGAAAACATTCTGCTTCTACTTGAGACGTTTCGAAGTAAATTGAACATACGATATTTACAAAGGTAGTAGTGTCCAGCTGTCGCAGAACTTACATCTCTCAGTCATTTTAATAATAATAACAATCTTTTATTAGGAAGCTCCATCACTAAAAAGTGGTTTACATAGAGGTCCTAACCAAAAATGTCTCAATATTCACTTTTGTCTAGCTCTAGGGCTGACATTTTGTCTTCCTTATCTCAATAAAGGTCTTCTTCATCAATCACTGCAGCCTCTTCATCAATGTCGACTTGCCATAGAATGACATCTTGCATTCTGTCGAGAACATTAGTAATACAACACTTGAGGAATGACCATGCTGTCATCGGCGAAATTGCTTCCCAGCTTTCTAGGATCCACCGGCAAATCAACTGTAGATCAGGCTTCTTTATGCACCCTGAAGGTGTAAATGAGTGCTCGCCATCAAGCATCCATTTGTTCCGTCGTTGCTGCAGGTGATCCTTGAACAGATTGTTTACTCTAACATCTAGGGGCTGCAGGATACTCGTCAAACCTACAGGAATAATGCTACATCTTTCATCGAATACTTCAAGACTCCTTTTACATTCTGGCAACGGTGAGCTCTCAAAGTGTCCCAGACAAGCAATTTTCTTCTTCGCAGAAGACCACCAACTTTAGACCAAACTGTATGTAACCAGTCTTTTACAAGGTCTTCCAAAGCTTTGCTCTAAGAAAAACTTCAGGGAGCCCTTTGGGTTCCCCGCTATTCCAGCAAGGGTGCCCGACCCTGGAGGTTGGTCGCCCCAAAATCAATTAAGGAGGCTCGCAACAGTTTTTTTGACCTTGGAGTGTATCTTTTGAAATCAAAATTTTGCATAGAAGATAAGCTTGGATTTCGTTGATACTATACCACCTTTTCAACATATGACCAAAGTTTATTTTTTCATTGGTTTCCTAGTAACAGCTGCCACCATAGCAACCATAATGGACAGCCCCTCATTTTAAATAATGAGTGTTTAGAAAGACGCTGTTGACAATGGCAAATGAGAACAATTTCAGCTAGGAGGAGGAAATTGCTACAGTCATCGCATGGCTTCTGAAGATGGATGCAAACACTTCTTCAGTACATCGTCCAATACCCTTTGCTTCTTTACCTCAAATTCTTGAAGGCCATTATCTTCTCTGATAATGGCTATCTCATGGAAAGACTCAGTTCCTTCTGTCTGCTGCAGGAAATGTTGGGGTTTGTGGCCATTCTTCTTCTTCATGCTAAGCTATCTGAGCTTGAAGTTGTTAACTGTGGTTGTCACTCGTGTAACTTTAGGAAAGTCAGATTGAAACACTTAACTAAGTTGTGCTGCCTCCTCCACTATGTCCCATGACAGGTGAGCAAATAACAGGCCCTTTAAGGATTTGAGAAACCTCACAGAGAAAGTTGCTCTGCCCTGTCCCCCAGTGGATCCAACTCTGCCTGGGATTTTCGAGGCAGATTCGAGATAGGGAAGCCACCAAGCACCTAACACATTTAGTGGTCTTGAGACTTTCTCCTCAAGGGCATTGGCCAGTCCCATCAGTTCTCTCACAGCTTTTGGACCATAGTGGTACTCTTTGTACAAACTCTGGAGTCTTTCACAGAGTTTTATAAACTCTTCATAATGTTCTAGGGACTTCAAAACAGCAAGCTCTAACTTGTGGGCACCACACCAGAACCCCTTGCAGTTCTTTGTTGATTGGTCTTGTTTAACAGTCCCCACACACCACTTTTCTCCACCAGTCATGACAGCACCACCATCACTACCAAATGCCGTTAAATTCTCTTTCCACTCACCATTGTCCATTCCCATTGTGTTGGGTATGCAAGTGTTGGTGGCATCCAGAATATCAGCACCGGACCTCTACTTTGGCTCTTAAATTGCCAAGTACTCATTAACGAGTTTGCCAAGTTCCATGTCAAGGTAGCGCACATAAACAAGTACTTCCTCCATTACACCCTTATCGGTTCCACCATCAGCCAACACTGAAATGAAATTGCTGTTTTTCAATTTCAGTGCCATCTCTTCTTTCATTACGTCACTGATATTGTGCAAAAATTCAGTACAGACGCTTCTTGTTGCGTCCATTTCGTCAAGGTCACCTCCATTGATGTTTTGAAGTGCAGGAACAGTTTCATAATCGTCAAAGGGCCTTTCAAGTGCCACGATGGTGAAAGCAGTTTGGATCTTTTTTAATTTATCATCATAGTAGCCAAAAGCCTTGTTAAGTAACTGTACCAACAGTGTTTCTTGTGGGTTTTGACGTGCTTTCAAGGCCTCAATGCAGCTTGCATGAGCTTGACTTTTGTCATGTTTCTTTGGGCTCTCCATCTTAAATACCTTTGTTCCATTCTTAGAAA
Organism: Siderastrea radians; assembly: GCA_964017195.1. Taxonomy (NCBI): domain Eukaryota; kingdom Metazoa; phylum Cnidaria; class Anthozoa; order Scleractinia; family Rhizangiidae; genus Siderastrea; species Siderastrea radians. The sequence goes on along the minus strand of OZ024897.1, from coordinate 36,738,460 downwards.
GATCTGTACTGGATGATGACTGTAATTGCTGTGGACAGACATCACAGAATAATGAATACAGGTAACAAGTGGGTGGCTGTAGTTGAGGGTATGGATACGAGATATCATACTGTTCATCTGAGGAAAGACATCGCATGTTGGCCCTTAACCATGGAAACACAGTAGGCCAATTCCACTGGAACTTCCATACTCGGGTTTCTTCACAGTTGTTTGGCTTCTTTTTTGCTAATTCTTTAGGGGATTTTGAAAAGACTACTATTAAAAGCATGTTTGCCGCAGGTCTTGGAGGAAAGCAATTTTTGTGCTCTCCACATAAAGCACTCATTGTAAGACGGACCTTCTTTCTTGGCTTTCTTTAATGAATTTGATTGCCTAAGGAAGCCAAACTGCTGTAATCACCCTCTCTTAGTAGCCTGATTCTCAGACGTCTAAGGCTGTTCACGGCCCCTTCGCTTCTCTCCCTCTCCCGTCTGATATACTCTGTACTGTTACTTTCTTCAATGTAAGCGAATGCAGTATTTCTAAATGCTTAACATTTACTCTTTAAAAATGCTATCCGCACTTTATTAAGTTTTCACTCCCAAGCACAGAAAATTCAAACCATCTTCAGCAGATTCCATATCAATATGGTCAATAATACAAAAGAATAGTCTAATCAAAGTTTTTATCACCTAATCTTTTTCACCAGTGGATGGAAACATGAAATGTGAGTATGTAATAAAGTTTTACATGTAGATAGAGCCAAGTCCTGAAGTTTGTCTATTTAGTGTCAGATCTCCTAAAAAATAGCCTGATTCCCAGATGTCCGAGGTCGTTTGCGGCCCCTTCACTTCTCTCCCTCTGGGATGATATTGACCTGAGACGTCTGAGAATCAGGCTACATAAAAAAGAGCCAGCAATCTTACCAATATTACAGTCTACTAAC